>NNCF01128137.1:417610-437885 GCA_002313205.1 Laupala kohalensis | reverse complement strand
GGCGAACGCGGAAAGAGCGTTGCGATAGGAAGCTCTCCAGGAACAGAGGAAGACAACCACGGAATCCCCACGTGTGCAATGTGCGTACGATTCTGTATCTCCAGGTTGTATCATAAGCCTTGTCCAAATCAAAAAAGGTAGCCACGAGGTGTTCCCTTAATACAAAAGCTGATGAGATGGTAGATGACAACGCAACAAAATGGTCTAGCGTTGACCGCTGTTTTCTGAAACCACATTGGATAGTGGACAGAAGGCTTCGCGATTCCAGAGACCAAACAAGGCGACGATTTATCATTCTTTCAAACAATTTGCAAACGCAGCTTGTCAGAGAAATCGGTCGAAAGTGTGACGGGTTCGAACGATCCTTTCCCTCCTTCGGAAGTGGAATAATTATGGCCATTGAGAAGGGATGGTATGCTCATTCCAAATAGAGATTAAATAACTTGAGAAGGAATTTTATGCCTATCTCTGGAAGATGTTTTATCATCACATTATGTATTTGATCAGGACCAGGGGCTCTATCTTTCAAAGACGCAAGGGCAGACGTCAGCTCCGTCATAGAGAAAGGAATGTTATATTCCTCGTCTCTGCAACTGGAGAAATCCAAACAACACTTTTCCGCGCGAGCTTTCTGTTGAAGAAACGTTGGAGAAAAACCGGAGGAGTTATAGACTCTTTCGTAGTGAGATGCAAGTTCCTCTGCGATGACTTCGGGCGAAATTTCGACCCGTCCATTAAATTGAGACCAGAGATGGAAAATGAGGACCACGTACCTTGGATCTTCCGAACTCTCTTCCATACGACTGATGATGGAGTACGTTTTGTAAGAGATGAAATGTAAGCCTTCCAGGAGGACGACTTACTTTCTCGAAGAGTTCCTTTTGCTCTGGCTCTGCACCTTTTAAACTCAATGAGATTATTAACAGTGGGATACGTAGCTAGTCGTGTTAAAGCTTTCTTTCAAGCGCTGACCGCCTTTGCGCAATCTGAATTCCACTATGGAACAGGGTAATGTCTCGGATTACGTGACGATTTTCGGATGGCAACGTCAGCGGCTTTTAAAACCGCGTGGATGAAATGGGGTGCCATATCATTCACATTGGCGAAAGGCTCATCGCAAAGATTGATGTTGCGTTTAAACACATCCCAGTCTGCTTTTTTCAAAATCCACTGAGAGGGGCGTGAAACCGAGGGGTAGAAGACGTTGAAATGTATAAGAATCGGGTTGTGGTCACTCCCATACAGATCATCAAGAACTCTCCTGTCTAAGAGCGGGGAAAGAGATAAACTACAGATGGCTAAATCCAGCACCGAAAACATCCGGGAAGTTGTACAGAAATGGGTGGAGTGGCCCGTGTTTAGGAGCACTATATCTCGGCTCTCTAACAGTTTTGCATCAATATCAACCCTTGGGCAGTTGTGTAAAGAACCCCACATGGAGTTATAGGCATTGAAATCCCCGACGATAAGAAATGGGGAAGGCAACTGGTCCATCAGACCGGCAAGATCTTTCTTCGTGAATGATTGGACGGGGGAGGGATATAAATATTACAAACCGTAAATATAAGGGATGGTAGGCTCACCCTCATACACACGGTCTGGAAGACGCTTGATATAGTGACTTCTTTGGCATAGAATGAAGCGTCTACGAGCATAGCGAGTCAGCCATGTGCCCGCAGGCCGTCTTCTAAATCTGCCCTATAACAGGTATAGCCACGATTTGAGGGGAACGACGAGATAGTAAGAACTTTAGGTCATCTGAACGAACATGAATGCCATTCAGATTCCAGGAAAGAATAGCCATGGTCTGGAGTTTATCTGCTCTTCCTTCGATGTTTGGATTTTTTTCTGTTTATGACTTTAAAGTCAGAACCCGTTGTGGTCTCCTCCCCAGGATAGTCGCCGTGATCACTGCTTGAGTGATCACTTGCGGACATAGCAAGTCCGCTATTTCTGCTCCTTGTGCGCCAGCGACTAGAGGAAGCAGATCCGACATGGAAGTCTGACTTCAAAGCTTCGGTTCTTCGGGGTTGAGGGGAGCGAGTTCTTCGCCGAGGACGACTCCGGGATTGTACTTGGGGAGATTGCTTCTTCTTTTTTTGTGTCACTTTCAGGGTGTTGGTTGATGTTGAAGTTGAAACAGATACTGAGTTTTTCTTGGGTGGTGCCTTATATTTTGTGGGTATGAGGATTTTGCACCCCAGAAATTCGCCTTTTAAGGCAGTGAAATCATCCAATGATGCCTGATTACCGGAATCACACATCTTGGGTTTGACGATGTCTTCGAAAACCACCTGACAGCCAATAGAAACTGTAGATGGTTTCGGTGCGGTGACTGCTGCTGCGAAAGATTTACTAATGTTTATTGGATTTTTTATAAGATACCGTCGTCTGGCCTCCGGGAAAGACACTTTTTCCGTAACGCGGATTCTTTGAATGTCTTTTTCCATTTGGTATTTGGCGCATTTGTTTCAATTGGAAGGATGGCTTTCCTTACAATTCACGCAGCACGGAGGTGACGAGCAATCTGACTCGTGCGTCGGCTGTCCGAAAATAAAACATACTTCGCAGGGTGACTTGAACCGGTCTGCGGTGTGACCGAATCTCTGGCACTTAAAGCAGCGCAGAGGATTCCGTACATATTGCCGCATGCGCAGGGTGTAAAAACCGCAGGATATTGATTCCGGTAAAGCAGGCTTGTCAAACGACAGAACCAGTGTGGAGGTGGGGACTAGCTTTCCCAACACCTTCCTCTTAACTCTGTGGATGTTTACCACACCTTGGGGTTCAAAGAATGCTTTGAGGTCTTCATCTGATTCATGTGCAAAGTTTTCGTGGTTTACGACGCCCTTGCACAGGTTCAGGAGAGGATATGTTAAGGTCTTGATTTTAAGACCAGCAATTTCTGTCAACTTCAAAGTAGTCTCGATCTGCTTGTCTGTACGTGCTTCCAACAGAATTTCACCATTCCGCTGGCGCATGACAGACTGAAGCTATCTGATGTTATCGTCAATTGCTCCAACGCCGCCGACCAGAGAATAGGACCCCATGCGTGCCCCCTCTCACCATGGAGCTCAGTCCAAGACCTAGTCCGAGCCGATTGGTCGGGGGGTGGGTTAGCCCCCGATCGCCCGTCTAGAAGAGACCGAGGCCAAAGCGAGTGTATTGGGGCGCATCTAGAGTGCACGCAGAGGTTTCTCAACTCGGCAGGATTCCCATTCCCTCCGACACGGGTCGCCATGCACGGCAAAACACATGGGTGAGCGTTCAGCACACAGAGAAGGCCAGTAAGGAAGATAAAAGCGATGAAAGTGAAAAAGTAGAAATATAGGGCAAAGGAAAATAAAAGAAAAGAAGTACAAAATAAAAGAAAAGTACAAAGAAAGAAACACTGGAGATCCTTCTCTGTATTCCACCGTCAGGACGTGGACCGACGGCTCACATTGACGGCAAGAGTTTTCCTAAATGTGACACTCCTCACCTATTCAAATAAAACCCGTCACGCCCAAAATAATTTTTCTTCATCCTACTGTTGACGTCCACTAAAGTTACGTTCAGAGCAGTACAAACCCATTCAATACGTTCGTTGATGGTCCCGATTTTTCTCCATCATACGTCCTTTCTCTGCAACACGCCACTTACTTTTGTGATGGACTGTGGGAACTTCATTTTGTTGACCGAAACAAGATATAATGGGTACTGGTAACTTCCATTTATTTTTTTATGGCACTCAAACAATAAATAACTGTCTAAAAAATACGTAAAAATGTAATTTAAAAACTTAAAGACCTTACTGTATATAGTACTAACATATACCTTACTGTATGACATATATCTTACTGTATATACTACTATTCAAGGATACTGACATTGACGTAATGTAATAGAGGGAATATTGAGTGCGCCGAACAATACATTAAGGGGTCCAGTCAAAGTATCAAGTTACTTCACGAAGGGAAGGTTTTAATTCAAAGATCGTAAGTTAAATATTTCATTTTTTCCTCCACGATGTAGCTTTATTTAATACTCACACTGAGAATAAATCCAAACATTTATTTTATTACATGAGGTTCGTAAAGTTTATAACATGAGATACATTAAAGAAGTTATACTCACATTTCCTGGAAATACCCGTATATGCATGTTTAAATTATTCGAGGGTTGTAGTTAGAATTTTTACTAAGTTAATTTCGTTGTTCTTTCGAGGTCCTCTTGGTTTCATCTAGATAACATAAATTTATGTGTACCTCTGTGGAACTTCTTAACTTTCAAATGACCGCGCGTGACTGCTCACCGAGAGGAGAAGGTCTTCTTCGGAAGTGGCTAATGGAAGAAGAGAAATAAGAGATCGGGGTGGTCGTGAGTGCCAAAGTCCCAGAGCACCCGCTGACCGAAGTGGTTGTCTTGATTGACTGCGATCGTCGTCTGGGGTCCTTCGCTTAGCGTCGCGATCGCCTTACTGGACAAAAAAGCCCCTCCAAATCCAATGTTTTCTTTGACTCGCCCTGGGACACATTTAGCACTTCATGCTCACAACATATCTATTTGTTTTTATTCTACCATCACATTATGTGATGTCTTAACCTCGACAATTGTAATACTAGAGTCCTTATCTCAAACCATAGCACTCAAACTGTAGTTCCTACTAGTGAATCCGAGCGAAGATTGTTTTCCAACCCGTGAGGAAAGAAGGGATTTCGTTACCAAATGTTGTATTTACTCTTCAACATTCGTTATGTTATTGTAGTGAATACTGGTTATTGTTTCGAAGTTTTTGTTTTCAAATATACATGACGTAATATTACATCATAGATATATGACGTTTTTTTTTTTTGTGGGGCTTTAGGGCTCGACAACAGCAAAGGGCGCGTCAACGTCAACTTTATTTGTTATAGTATGATAAAATAATCACGTCTTCGAATGAAATATAAGATTTTTATGTACAATACGTCATGAAACACAATAATAATGTGTACTGAAAATGTAATTTATTACTTTTAAGTTCTTTATTGCTATTTAATTAATACAAAATACAAATAATAACTGTCAACTTATGGCAAATTTTGCTATCCAAACCATCTCTTTGTAGCTAGTACATATTTCCAACATAAACCAATTCATTTACATACATGGAAAATTCCCCGATGTACAGAAGTCAATCAGATCGACCATGTACTTGTAAATAAGAATAAAATGAGACTCATTCAAGACGTTAGAACAGTACTGAACCCAAATTGTGACTCTGACCACTACCTACTGAAGTGTATTGTACAATAAAAACTGCTAAAAAGAAAGGAAATCAAGTCACTTAGACCAAGATGAGACCAGGAAAACCTAAGGAGAGATTCTAATACCCAGAAATACAGACATAAATTAGAAACAATGCTGAATAATGAAGAAATGCATGAAGAGATTGAAGAAGAGTGGAATTACATTAAATCTACCTTCTTAACTTCGGCCAAAGATGCCTTTGGTATACAAAGCTTAAAAAAATAACACCGATGGGATGAAGAGTGTCGAAATGCTATACAAGGAAAGAATGAAACAAGGAAAAAGTATCTTGTAGCATATACAAGAGGAAATACAGAAAAATACAGACAAAAAAGGAAAGAATGGTACTTATAAAGTATAAAAACAGTCACTAGAAACCAAACTATATGTAGTCGAACAATCAAGACGTAAAAATGACACAAGGAAATTTGATAAAGATTTTCGAAATTACAAGAAGAATCTGGATTTAATAAAATTATTGCCACTAAAGATAAAAAAAGGAACATATTGGAGAAGGAAAACATATTAAGAAGATGGGAATCCTACTTCAAAGATCTCCTTAATCAGCAAGTAGTAAATAACAGAGTAGAACTACTACAAGATGATGCTAACGACAACACTTGTGAAGTATTACCCCCGATATATCAAGAAATTAGGCAAATAGTGAATGAATTGAAAAACAATAAATCTTAAGGATCAGACAACTTTATACCTGAATTTATTAAATTAAGAAGTCTCATCCTTGTAAACAGAATACTTCAGTTGATCAAGAAGATATATATGAAGGAAGAAATGCCTAAAGATTGGCATGAAGGGTTAATATATTTACTTTATGCGAAAGGAGATCGCAAATGCTGAGAAAATTACAGAAGAATTACATTACTAAATGTCGTTTATAAAATATTCTCTACTTTATTGTATAACAGACTAATAGACATAGTGGGACCAAAACTGGGAGAAATGTAAATGCGATTTAGACGCGATAGGTCAACCATAAAACCATCGTAGATAACATCTTTATGGTAAAACAAGTTTATAAGAAACGTCATGAATAAAAAACCCATATTTACAACTTGTTTGTAAACTTCAAACAAGCCATCGACAGCGTCGAGAGATCAGCAATATGTAAGAGATTAAGTAACTTTGATGTGCCACATAAACTCAGGAAACTGATTATAATGACCCTCCAAGTGTAAAGTGAGAATATATAACGAGTTCACAGCAACCTTTGAAGTGAAAAATGGTGTTAAACAAGGAGACCCACTTTCAGCCTGGTAATGAATAATGTCTTAGAAAGCTTAAAAGTGAGAGGAAACATAGCTTACAAGCTTAAGCAGGTATGTGCATATGCGGACAAAATACAAGAAATGTGATAGAAGGCAAGGTACAGAGTCTGAATTTGAATGTGAAAACAAAAAAATTGAAAAAGTATTTTCCTTTATGTATTTAGGCACAATTGTTAACACCGACAATAATATCGAAGAAGAAATAAAGGAGGAGATAGCTATGGACAGTAAAGCATACTATGCGCATAATCAATTGTTCGTCAATACAATACTTTCTAGAAAAAAAATTACAATAGTACAACTCAATAGTTAAGACTGTGGTAATATGTGCATGTCAGACCTAGACAATGAAACAACAATTGGAACAACAATTACATGTATTTGTGTGAAGGATACTGAGAAAGATCTTTGGCCCGACAAAAATTGGAAGAGATATCTGGAGACAAAATTAAGAACTAAATAAATTAATAAACCAACATAACATTGTCAAAGAAACCAAGACTAGAAGATTGGCATGGTTTGGTCATGTGTAACGCATACCCCACAATCGTGTGGTAAAAAACATTACAAAATGGTCTCCTATTGCACCAAAACCAAGAGGAAGACCAAAGAAAAGATGGCTCGATGATGTGCGCCAAGATCTGAAGAACATGAAAGTAGAAAATTGGAAGAGACTGTCGCAGAATAGGAAGGAATGGTCAAAAGTGTTTTTTTAGTGGGGCTTTAAGGGTTCGTCAACAGCAAGGTCATTAGAGTCCAGGCAGATGGAGAAAAATGCAGTTGCGCACCATAGAGAAGAGCTTTAGTGACTTCCCCATGAGTGGGACTCGCCGAATATCTCGACCATACCCACTAAAAACCCTCCTGATGTCAACAAATACTTAAATACAATATATCACAAAAAAGGAAAACAATTTCTAAATATTATATTTTATAATTACATAAACGAACGATGAAAGGAAAGAAGACAGGAAAGAGGAAAAAGGAATGCAAATTTAAACCCTCCCGAGAACTTGTGCGAGAAGCCCCGATCTACTCATAAAATTCAATAGTTTGTTAACATTAACCGTTTCATTTCCGAGAATTGTTGGTAAATCTGCAGTCAACCCATTTTGTCTCCGTATACTCGAGTATCTTCTGCAATCAGTAAGTAGGTGACGCACTGTCAGAGAACAGCTACACTCCTTACAAATGGGTTCATCATCAAGTAGTAAGAGATACCGATGAGTAAGAGGTCAATGTCCCATACGCAGGTGGGTCAGCAAGACCTCGTCGCGCCTCACTGACCTACAGTAACAGCTTCATGACTTAACAGAGAATTCGTTAAGTCGGAGCTTATTCCTTTCAACAGCTAACCACTCATTGTTTCATTTACTCAGAATCTTTATCTTGATGGAATTTATGAGATCTCGTTTTGGAATCGTGAAGAAATCCACGCGATTCTTGAGGCATGCCGACTTTGCGGAAACGTCTGCTTCCTCGTTTCCTCGGATTCCAACGTGTCCGGGAATCCAGCAAATTATTATGTTCTTCCCATGACTTTGGAGTGAGAAAAACATATCCTGGATATTCTGGATCAGCTTATCAGCTGGATACATATTCTGGATTGCTTGAAGGGCACTTAGAGAATCAGAAAAAATAAGGAAATGTGATGCGCGGGAGCACTTTGTTCATCGCAATGCTCTCAATATGGCGTTGCACTCAGCTGTGTAAACGCTGCACACGTCGCCTAGACGGTAGCCACAGATCTCACGGGGGGAAAACCACAGAGCAGCCGACACCATCAGTCTGCTTCGACGCGCCGGTAAACACAGGGATATGGACCCAGTGCTTGTCGAGGATTAGGTGAACGTATATCCTCAACATCGGAGCTGGAGTGTTCTTCATGTCATGATGCAAAATATCGAAATTAATTTTCGGCTTGTGCAAAGCCCAAGGAAGAGTCTTACTAAAACCTTGATTTAAGACATTAGGAGTGCGTTAATTATTCTCTTTAGACACATTATAAGAGTTGAAAATATTTTACCAAATCTGTTTGAACACAAATTTGGAGGTGGTTATACCTTCATCTAAGTAAATTCTTGCGTTATCAGACAATAATCCTTTATTAACACGTTCATAATGAACTATTGTGTCTCAGAAGGATTCATTTTCTCGAGAAGAAATTTTCTCAAGAAGCAGCCACGAATGACCAACTAATGTCTCTTTGTTCAAGTGTTACTTCACGATTGTCAATTTTAAACATAGCGCTGTAAATTTACGATTTGACTGAAGTTACTGTTATCTTTTTTTAATTGAAAAAAAATAATTAAGGGTTACGGGAGAAAATGGAATAATCACAAAAAAGGTACCTTAGAAATACGTGCCGATGAGTGTCAGCGGCTATCAATAAATTCAATCACATTCACGAAACAATTTTTATCGGCAGCGAAGAATTTTCTATAGTTTGCGTTTTCTCACTGGTCATGATATTGCTTAAGGAAGATAGTAGGAGTGCAGGTTGTGTCGTTTACACAGTAATATATTTGCACTAACATATTGTGGAGATCAAATGATTTGAGATGGGTGAGACAATGTAACCAATCTCTCAAATAACATTCTGCTCCGTGTTACATTAGCATTATTTCTACAATTCTCGCATGAACGCTCTTTCTGATGATCTAAGTACAAAAGACTAAAATATTCAAGTGCCTAAAACGTTTCCCGTGTGAAAACGATCTGCTGGGTAAGTTAAAGAGAAAAGTTATGTCTTCCTATTGGAACGCTGGATGAAACTAACATAACTGACTATGTCAATTTACTTTGTAGATTCACGTGTCTTCGTGAGTTTTGTGACTGCTTAGCAGCCCCTGGTTCCGTCAGGCGTTGAGAACGATGTGGTGGATCATTGACACCCGTTGCGTTGGCGGAAGCCTACCATCATCTGCTGATTTACCCAAAGTGCCCATTTTCCCCTTCTATCTCCGGACGACTGCTTGCATACATTCTCCTTCACAAATTTTCCCACCGTGGAAAATATTACTCTTGTCTCGGGAAAATCTTCCAATTCTACATACTACTATAGTATTTCATGTTTTTTTCTGATTTGTGGAGTTTCTGGAGGGTTGTGGAGTCGAGATATCAGGGATGTACAAAGTTTCTAGAATTCTTTTAAATGATGTATTTATAATACAAGAATTATACCCCAAAACACTCTTGTATCTATGGGAGTGGATGATATCCTTATTTTAATAATTAAAAGATTTTAAATTGGAGGGCCACATGGATTTCTTTGATTTTATATCAAAACAGAATAAATCAATGGATATACAAATATTAATTTTTTATTAAGAAATGACACAAAAACATGTTCCCTAAAAACTTCTCCCCAAAATCTATCCTACACACAGAAGAAATCAATGGACATACACGTAAAATATTCTAATACTAAAACTTACAGCTAAACACATTGCATTAATTTAAAGATAAAGGATGGATGATTATGTACAACAAGGTTGAACTCATAAATGAATTTTTTTGTGGTGTTTTAGGTCTCGTCAGGGTTATTAGAGCCCCTTTAGTCAATGAAGGCAAGTTAAATTGATCATGAAAGATTATACTGTTTCTTAGATTTTCATTGGCCAGTGAAAGATATGTGAGCTCATAGTTACGTTATGGTAGCGTTTGCCGACGCTCAGTTGGCATACAACGTCCCAGGCCGTTGAAAGATGTAGGAGGCAGTGATGGTGTGTGAATCCTTCAATTGTATTAAAAGTTTATATGATCATTCTGTTTCAATGATCACAATAAAACCATATTCACGACATTTCTAGATGGTCGCATCAAATGGTTGAAGAAATTGTATAGTTTTACCTCACGCACAACACGCTTAACAAAATGTTCATGACGGACGCAGTTATGGCCCGATGTTTTCTCGATGAAGTCTGAAGAGAGAGTGAAGCTTGAGCTAGTGGCTACGGGGTCTACCCATGTTAACTCGAGAGAAAACACTCCTGCGCAAATACATTATCATTGAATAGTTCGTTTGCAAATTAAAGAATTTGATACAAATTAAAGAATTGATTCAATGTTACATTAAAATAAGTAAATTGGCATTCAGATTTCATGTGACGATTTTCCATGTAATGAATAAGTAATTATGTATATTTTATCATCATGAAATGTCTGGGTGAGAATAGAGCTCTCTAATGGCAGATTGACGTACTTAATCCTTTTAGATCTATTGATAGTATTAGATAATATTATTAGTTTTCGGTGGAAATGCATCAAGCAGTATTACAACTTCGCCAGGTGAACTTCCTTCGCAACCATCTCTAGTCTGTGCTCTCCAGTCCTCAATGTGCTTTAAATTTGCATGATTTAGATGTAGATATTCCGCTATATCCTCTTATATATCTCTCAGAAAATAAAAAAAAGACAAACTAACATTCCGTGAATATCAACTCGTCAGACGCAAGAGAAGACAGATTATTTATAAAGAACTGCAAAGGGACAACATCAGACAGAATTAAGAAATGAATTACCGACGAAAATAAAAAACAGAAAAATATAACAAAATAAAGTATTGTTTTTTTAAGAAATTTATGTCCGTGACACTTTCAACTGTGTCTTCTGGTGGTTTGTTTGTTCTAGGTATGTTAATGTTTGTAGTTGTATAGAGTGTATACAGAATTCATTTTTGGTAGCGATAAAGCTAAAAATATATTTTTATCACATAAAATATTGCGATTGTTTTTTGTGTGTGCCGAATCTAAGCTTTGGATTAGGGAAATATAGAAATTCTGTGTGCTCCTCCTTCACCATACATCTCGTCAACTCCTTCTTCACTCGTCCAATTGAGAAAACAGCTTCTGTCTCGAATCGCATGCACCTCACGACGCATCTACCTCCCCTCGGGTGATTATCCCAACACGTGCACCCCCAAGGGGAATTCCAACTCGATTTCATTGATGGAGACCCATCAAGGGAAGTGGTATGACCCAAAGCTCTTCATTCGTAGTTCTTGAGTGCTTGCATCGTGATTATAGAGTTTTTTATAGAGAATGTTGAAAGTCTCTGGAAAAAAGACTGATCACAGATTGTATTTTACGCCCAAAAGTGAAGGAAAAGTTTGGAAAGAGTATGACATAAAACCATACACTTTTTACCCCTCTGATATGAAGTTTCATTATTCATTAGTATCCATAAAGTCTATTATTTTGATAAAAATTCACAAGAATTTCATTGACTATTTAAAAGTTTAAAATTGCATTGGATTTTTCATCTAAAGAAAGCTATCACAATGTATTTTTTTTATTATTATCACCCAAATATTTACCAGTTACCTTATCTTCAAGAATCTGAAAATCAGCATCTACATGAAGTGAATAGCGGAGTTATTGTGGTGACCAAAATAAGATGAATAAGGAAGGCTCTGCTTACGAATGGAGAGCCATGAGGGAGCTATTGTGTGAACTGCGTGGAATGTGACTCTTTTGGTCTTAACTATCAGTCGACACTCTACACATTTACTGTGTCCTTCTCGCACTCTTGACCACCTCTTGTTCTGTTCTACTCCGATGTCATTAAGTTTTAAACTGCTAAAGTGAGTTCTTCGTTCATCTTCTTTGCCAAGTTTCTTTCTTTTCCCTAGTGTCAGAAGTAATACATACAATGTAATCATTGGTTTGAAACTCTCCAGTTGCAGTACCTTTGTACTATCTTCAAACTTTTACTTAAGTTATTCTAGAGTATTGTAGAGCAACCTTCAATTATTCTAGACATTTTCGTATAATAGATAGGATGGGAAAATATAGTAACATGTAACTTGTAGTATTTGTTGGACTACTAAAAAGTTGGTGATTCGTGGAAAGACCTTTTAAAAGACTAAAATCTTGATTATAAGAAAACTTACAGACTTTAGTATTAGATGTAAATATACACATTATTGTAGCAGATGTATATATGTTTCTGAAAGTGCCCGAAACATGGTAAATTCTAGATTTTACCGGTAATTCCTGTCATTTACCGTATTTCGACGGTAAAAGTCCGAAAACAATTCATATTCACTTTCACTTCAGGTCTTTATTACCCAATTTTGGTAATTGCTGATATTTACCGTAATCAATTGGTAAAGTAGGATAATTGAAGACAGTTCANTATAACTCGCAGCTAACTTGTTATCTTATCTAGGAATTTTTGCCGAATTTTTTGAATCCGCCTCTGCCTTAGGACACTTGATCGGAATTGATGGGATGGTCCCTTGCTTGTTTCCGGAGAGTAAATTAGTTTTTTTTCCTCCACGTGGTCATACGCAGTTTGTACTGTTTTTTGACAATAAATTTATTATTATTAAGTAATTAATCAACACAGGATTGAATCCCTATTCACACGCTCTATAACTTGATACATTTGAATCTTCATTTCTCGTGGAACGAATTAGGATTTCTTTTTGTTTTTTTTTCAACAATCAGTCATCTTATGATAACTCATGATCCACGCATTGTTTCGGGATGTTAGTTACTGTTATTGACCTTGCAATTCTAGTCAATAACCTTATTGTCATCTATCTATTTTTTGATACACTACAGTATTGTTTGGATGCGATAAGGAATGTCATTTGTGTCCCAAGATAACTCTTCTTCCTTTATTTAATTAGTTTTGGACTTGTTGAGTATACGTCTTGGGTAGCTGATTGTTCTTTGAGTTTTTGTTTGAATAAGAATAAGTTTACACTCCTATGGACGAAACAATCTGGATTTACTCGTATTGTTTTACATGCTCACAAAATAATTGTACTTAACATTGACTTACATTACTTTTTATGGCAAATTAATTTCAAAAGTTAATAAATTTCAATATTCGTTTCATATTTTTCTCTCTTGTTTTCAAAAAGTTCAGTTGAAAGAAAAGTAGAAAAATGACAGATACAGAAATTCAAGTGCTGAAAGTAAATGAAAATACGGGATTACCAAAAGCTGATGATACAGCTACGGCTATCAGTAAAAAACAAAAAGTCAGAATGTTTCGAAGTACTGCAAGAGAAGGACTTGAGCAAGTAAAGAAAATGAAAGAAACATAAAAAAATCGTACTGTTGGACAAAATTTCGCAGTAAAAATAGTTGATCGAGCAAAGATAGACCCAAAATCAATAATAACTGTTATTATTGATATTAAAGATGATGAATTTTGGGTAAACTACAAGCGTTGTATATGAGAACCCAAATTTACGTGTTCAAAGAAACATTTTTGAGAGTCGAAGTCAGAAATGATACAGTAAGCTTACGAGTGGTTGTAAAAAACCTTTCTTTAGTCGGTGGACAAGGATTAAAAAATGAAATTCTTCAAAAAATGTATTACGAAAAGATGTTTGTGCAAATCAGCAAATTTAATTTGTACATCTAAAAGTCATAAAGGTGAACTTTGCAGCAATAAATAACTTTAAACCTCTTAGAAATGTGTTTTTTGTCCTACTTTTATCACTTAAAAATATATTTAATAAACAAGAAATAAATAAATATGTGTCATTCAAAGAACAAGTATTACATTCAGAAACGTTAACTATAATAAGACTAAAACATTGTAACCGAGGATTGAAAGCTATACGTTAATCTAAAATATATTTTATACTTCAAATATATTTATGTTCTCGTTTTTAACTTCCTCAGTTAAAAAATTATAAAAACGTTGCGAATCATCCCACTTTACTAATTGATTACGGTAAATGTCAGCATTTACCAAGGTTGGAGAGTAAAAGCCCGGACACAAAAAGCGACTTAGAATTGTTTCGGGAGTTTTACCATCGAAATGCGCGGAATTACCGGTAAGACCTAGGATTTACCATATTTCGGGTTTTTACAGTAACATATACACACATGAACGTGACACTGAGAACGTGAAAAAAGAAAATGTTGATCTGGACCATGTAAAACCTTCTGGGAGCTCAATGTAAGTGTACACCATCATGTATCTATTTAAAATGTCAAATTCCCATTTCTAATAGCTTTTTTCTCTTCGTTGGTAAGTCATTCATGATCAGGCCACTTATAGGTGGGGTAAACGTAGAGCATAAGAAATGTTATATTTATGACGATGTTGCATATCACATGAAGCTCTCTAGATTTATGGCTGTGCCTCTATGCCTATAATTAATCTTATTTAGAGAATATCATCAAGTAAATATTTAGACATGAGTAAATATAGCTGAAGAGTAAATCAGTTTTGAAGAAGATAAGTCTCCTTTTAAAAGAGATAAGTGCACTTTTAAATTTACTCGTATATATCAGTAAATGTTTCTAGAATTCATATCTATAAAAATAAATATAATAAAATGGTAGGCTATTTACTCTGTGGTACCATATCCTTGACTCAAATGTGTATGTATGTAGTCAAATGATAACGGTAGGCAACATGTCAGTGGGGAAATCATCACCGGGATCACAAAGCTTGGATGGACAACATTGAAACACCCTCCCTACGGACCTGATCTGGCACCTAGTGATTACTACCTCTTCAATAAACTGAAGCAATCCCTACGCGGAACGAGAGATTTGAAGATGATGACTCCCTTGTGAATGCTGCTAAACAGTGGTTCGAACGAGCTGGTCCTGACTTCTATCGTGCAAGTATACAGGTCTTAATACCATGGTAGTGTAAGACAGTGGAAAGGGGGAGATATTTTGCGGAAAAATGACAGTTTTTCTCTCAAGGATGAATCAACATACTGTAAAAACATCAAAGGTATAAAAAATAAGTTTGATTAAAAACCATTGTGCATTTCTTTTGGAGTGACCTTAAGTACAATGACAATTTTTATTTACATCCGGAACTCTACTCAATATTAAAAATATGAAATCAGCTTGGAATTTTTAACTTAAGGTAGGACCAGCACCCCAAGCTACTCTAATCAAGTCGTGTGTAAGTCTGTTTGTTTCCCTGAAAACATAAATAAGGGATTCACAGAGACGGAAAAACGGGCGTAGTTCAATGATAAATAGGGTTTTGCTGTACATAGAAGAATGAGGTCTACAGTTCGAGGAGCTAAATATGACGCAACAAGGAACGTTCTAAAAGATTTCAAAAATTGGTGAAGATGAGATAGGGGGGAAAACAAGGTTTTTGGGATACGAGATTAGGTTGTGGAAGTGGTGACACAACCTTTCGGGAGTACAGAGTTGAAGTGGTAACACATGGATTTTTTATAATTCGGAGTTGAAGTCAAGTCAAAGTCAAACTATCCCTGAACAGGCCCCGATGGTGCCCGAGGGATGGTAGAGCTCCGCAATTACTTGACCTCGGAACTAGATGGAGGAGATGTGGTCAGCATTTCGCTCCGACCGTTTGACCCCAGGATAGACCTTGGTACTCATTTTACAACAGACTGAGCAGGCCTGGGAGTCTGTCTGGATGTTAAGGTGTGATGAAAAATTCCCACCTCACCGGGGATCGAACCAGGCTCTACCCACTGAGCCACACAGACTCCTCGGAGTCGAAGTAGCGACCCAATCGTTCGAGAACACATAGGTGGGGCTCGAACCGTTTTATAAACGACATTTAATTTTGTTTGGACAAATGACAGTGAAACAAGGCGTAGTGACGCGGATAATTGGCGCGGTCGAGGTTGCTAAACTCTACAAGGAACTTTCTGGTGGCGAGGCATAACGGCTGGATGACTGGAATCGACGTCAGGTGCCAGAGACTTACTACCTGGAGACCCAACGTGTGTTACGGTTCGATGCCAAACCGTGGGATCTTGTGAAGACACATGATGACGTCCAGACTATTGGGAATTACCTCCGTGAAGGTGAGAGTCATTTTTGTGCTCCACGAGTGAAAAAGTGTTAATAAGTGCGTGGCGACCGTGCTACGCCGCTCCTTTGTCTCAAACCCTCCCCCTCGGGACTGATTTGCCCTTTGGAACAAGTTAAAGGAGTGAAGGGTATCAAAGGACGAGCAGTCAATATGTTGCCGTCCGCCACAAGCTTGCATACACAGTCGGTTGCATCCCTAACGAATAAACGAATATTCATATTTAAGTTGGAGTATGAGTCTCCCTTCATATCCCATAAGTGTAAACCGAAATTATGAACATTAGTAAACATACTAAAACGATCAATCGAACGGAATTATATAAACATATAATTTTATTTGCGGTTATTTTAATCTTGTTTAATTTATAAATTCAGAAGTTGACTCGAAAATGTGTGTAGAAATAGTAATTAGTTTTGTTGTTGAGTAAGTTAGTTGTAAAAGTAGTGATTTACTTTAACATTTGTGTACAACCATCATTTCCAACTGTGGGTATTAAACATATCATGCATCTTGTTAATTGTACCCCCTGCTTAAAAGCTGTCAATCACGTGAACACTTTCCAGTCCGTAGAATCCTGAACTTATTTCAAAGAAAAGGATAATATAATTCATAGAAATGAATTATCTATTATTGGAAGTAATTTCTTAATGTAAAATAATTGTGTTACAATTGACGCTTTCAAACAGGGTATATAATCCATGGAAAATTAATCGTCAAAATTATTTTATTTGTTTTGTTTGTTACAATACAATAAAATGAAACAGTATTTTTCTGTGATGCAAGAAAATTTTCAGATAGAAATTGGCATGAAATTTCATGCTTCCTTAATATTTCACTTTAATATATTATGGCTGAAATGTTTGACACTCCTTGGAACGTAAGAATGGACATGTTCATTTCGGAAGAATAGAGAATAAAAATAATTATAATAACAAGATATTTAAATGTTTCAGCAAGTGAAATGTAAAAGGTAGTTGTATTATCAGCTCCTAAACGAGTGAATGATACGTATGGTGCAGTGGTGTCCTTTTTGCAATTTGGTAAGAAATGTGAAAAATAATGCATGAAATGAATAATGACGATTGAACTCCTATAATAGAATTTTATGATTAATTTAGTCTAAAAACTAACAATATTTAAAAATAATATTTTTTACGTTCGAATTAAAGGAGAAGTAAAGGAAGATTAACCATGTTATAAAATCGCTGCCATCTCTCTGAAAGAACGGTCACAATCCCGTTTCTCTATCATGATAAAATTGTGTATTTTTTCCTTACCGACACAGCTTGGGTGAATCCTCTATTTGTGTTGTTGGCGAGTTCTTAAAATTCTTTTAGGTTTATTTTTATTCCCAATGTTTTTACCTTTGCAATCTTTCTCTGCTCAAGGAGGAGAATTTGTTGATCATCGCTGCAATAGAGATGGCTCTCTGACATTTAAAGAAATTCAGAACGCGCGTTTCTACTTGTTCCCTTTTGATCGAAACCGACGACTTCGTGTAATGGACGTGAGGGAAAAGTTTTTAAGGATTTTTCTCGCAAAAAGTTAACTTAATCTACCTAATTAGTCTGAAACCTTAATTTAGTCAATGACTTATTCCCAGTGGAAAGTTAAGATATTATATCATTGGTATAAAGTATAAGTTAAAATTATTAGCTCTCCGGAAATATAAGAGCTACGTATTCAGAACTTGTTCTTAAAAAACAGTAATTTCTGGTGCGAAAATCGGTGTGAAAGATTTTAAAATAATTGAACTAAATAACATTTGGTTGTGACAGGCGAGAATTGATTGAGATTTCATCTGCAGTTATGAATTCTTTAGAGTCTCATCTGACAGCTTATTTTCCATGAATGAATTTAACAGAAACAGAACATTCACCCTGAAGAAGGTTGTCTGAACAAATATAAATATGCTCTTCAAAATGATTGTTTTTCAGACTTAATTCAATGTCTCTCACGTTTATCACTGATATGAAACAAAGCTACGGGGACATAACTGTTAGAATTCGATACTTTTATTTTTTATCACTTTATAAGTCTCTCTATAAGAGTGTTGTACTGGTACAAATTCCAACAAAGCTCAAAATCTTCAATTTTGTTTCATTGGATTGCTAAAACTTTTATTTCTTACTAAGCCCGAGGCTTAATCGTAACATTCAGAATACTCGTTTAAAACGTTGACTAATAAGTGACGCAGCAGTTATGTATTATCCCAAAGTGATAAACTAGTTAGCTCAAGCGTTCTATCAAATGTGTTATAAAGATGCCACAACTGTAACTACAAAATTCAGCGTAGAAAATATAAACTTTCAAAACAAATCAAAGTGAAGACAATGAGAAAGTGATAAGAAGAAGTACTGTTGACGGGCCCTAAAGTCCCACAAAAAAATTTCTTTTTCATCCTTTGTCCGCATCATTGACATTGAATTGGAAACAATTAATTCACGACCCAGCGATCCTGTCGATTTCACCCTGCTATGGGAGACTAGTGTGAATGAAATGAGTGATAGATACTGTTCAGGAACATCCATATCTTATGCGGCATTCAAACCACGAACCTTCGGTTCTGGGAATCGCTCCTGTCAGCTGTAATGAAATTTTATTGGAATAATAAAATCTATAACATAATCTATTGCTCGTTATTTCGAAGAGCTGCATCGTAGTAATGCATTACTGTTTTGTTTAACGCTATATATTTACCCGTTTAAAAATATATTTGAAGTATAATTTAATTAATGATACTGATGCTTTTTAATTTCTTAATAATGTTATTAAAAAGAAATGGAAAATAGAACAAATAATGTACAGAATTAATTTTAAACGTAAAATCAATTAAAGGTTATGAAATCATTCCAGAAACTACATAAATAAATTACAGGGAAAACGTTAAACTAACCGAAAGATACAGTGCGTGTAAGCGAAGAATTTTGTCATTAGAAACATTCACTTTTACGATGCGAGTTTTATTTATCTCGTCATATCTAAGAAACACAATAATTCGGAAAATATTTTACCATCACGAACTGTTAACACAAGTTCAGTTGAATCAAGAAGTTATTTTGAAAATAAGTAGATAATCTGTGAATTCTTAAAACCCAACGATAATTAATAAAATATATTATAAACGATAAAATTAATATTTCGTGGTTAGATAATGGTTTAATTGAAAATAATCGATTTACTTTGCGGAGAAATGGTAAGGACCAATGGATAGATTACCAGTAAAAATATACGTGTAGTCTATTAGTAAGTGCCTGATTCAACGCAAAAGATCGCAATTGTTCGTTAATTGTGGGGAGATCGTGGTCTCACAGCGGACTGCGGGGTCAGAGGCAGAACAGAGACGACGCTGGCTGAGAGAGAGAGAGAGAGAGAGCGAAGCTAGTATTCAGACTGACCGAGAGATGGCGAGCTCATGGTAGAGCCAGATGAATGGTATATTTGTCTTTTATTAGAGTGGTATTAATGGGGAGCTTGCTGCGCTGAGCAGAGAAAGCGTTTGTACGTACTCACAATCAGTGGACATGTCGGTAACTACTAACAATTACGATTTCCTTCCCTCAACCATGTACCATCTAGAATAGAAAACCACTCTCAATTTTATAGTGGCTACAATCAAATATTAACATATAATGATCTAATGCATAGTAAAACGTTTATCTAAAGTTATAAAGAAATTGTCCACGGAAATAAATAAATATCTTTATTTTTAATCATTAGACATTTTTAAGTAAACTACTTATATTTGGAGTAGTTGGCATTTTTCATGTCCCGGTAGAACATTTACTTCAAATACAAATTAGAAAATAGTACATAGACTTTACGTTTCTCCAACACCTTCAACCACACCACACAATTCTTCCTCTACCTCTTGAATACCATATTTCATGGTCCAGATTTTGTATACGCGAGGTTTTGAAATCTTTCAT
>NNCF01128137.1:370921-417295 GCA_002313205.1 Laupala kohalensis | reverse complement strand
GAGACAGTATATATATATATATATATGTTTGGAGTTGAGTTGAAAACCAGTCATTTGCGCACAGTGGCATAAACGACGCCACACGGCAGCAGCTACTTGAACTATGGAGTATCTTCAAGAGGAAGTGCTCGGACAGCTCCTAGACTTGGCAGAGTGTAAATGAAGCGTCCCGCGAGGGTTGTGATGTCGCGCATCTGCAAAGCGTTTTATAAAAACATCTGAAACAGTGGAATGACGATACGTTTCGGGAGGTTTAGGTGGACTCTTTACGAAGCGTCCGTGAAGCTTGGGACGAGGAACTCATGTAAGCGTATTTGGGGTGACCGTGAAGCTTCGTAGAGCGTGAGCCTGTCGACGGATGCTCTTTTACAGCTCGGGGAACGCTATACGAACGCCTCACTTTTGAGTAGGATTAGTTCATTTTATTTTCTGCAGATCGCCACGGAGTCCTTTTAATATGATTATAAACCATGCTAATAATTATTATAATTCACTCAGGAAACAACATAATCATACTAAGAACAGTTAGGACGATGTATGTACAGTTGATTATCTGTGATACTACGACTATATTGATGTAACAATATAGGTGTGTACCTAATCAAACAAGGATTAAATGAAACTCCTACACAAATTAAAATTTAATACCTTCATTAACTGGTGATTTAAACAAAACCAAGAATGATCTATTCAAAGGAAGGGAAATTGAAAATCAAGGTATAAAGATATTTCATTATCCCGTTAACGCAGGATCAATGAGAGTATGTGTATTAACTGGCTTAACTGAATTTCTCAGTTTCGTTGAAAAACGTTCAAATTAAACAACGTAATTGTTCTGCTGTGAAGGAACTAATTTCCGTCGTTTATTGGGGGATTTGAAAGGAGATTTGTTTTGATGAAATAAACAGTGTTTATTATTTTCACATTAAAATAAATTGTATTCTCTTTTCATGTGCAAAATGCTAGACCGACTTGATACACACAAATTGAACAAAAACGGTAAACTCATTAAAACCTATGAAAAAATATTATACACCAGACGTTAATATGGTTAAGCTAGGTAATTTCCCTTCCGATAAATCAAAACACGAAAAAAATACGATTGCCGCAGATTATAAATAAATAGTTCAATTTAAGTGATACTTATTGACTAAATGAAGTACTAGCACTGAAACCATTTACGAATCGTTGACCAGATGAAGAGTAATGACCAAGTATTGTTATTGCATGCCCAAAGTATATGAGAATGTACGTCTAAACAACGTTTTGTTCTACGAATGAAAACCAACTCACTAAACTAGTGTTACTTTTCTCGTTATCAAACAGTGATAAGACATGGAAATGTTAATATAATGTAGTAATATATACCAAAATAATAATTCAGATCATGAGCAAAAAGAACACTTTCAATTCTAAAAGATTTTAATTGCATATTTTTCAATTTTATATGCATATTTTGTAAAGAGTTGTTCTGCTTGTGGTTTGTAGAATGTAGGGAGCGTAAAGTGTAATGCAAATATAAAACTAAATTTACGTGCATCCACGATTCAAATGTGGTCGGAGGGTGAAATACGTGTAAAATAATTCTAAATCAAATATGAATGCATGGTACGTGATTGCGGAATTCCCCTGATCAATACACCTTTTTGTTTCTGGATTCAGGTGTGAATAAAATGTGAATTTGATCAGTTTATTGTATAGTATGGACACAAACATTCATAATTTATGTTCATTATTCATTTTTATAACACATCTGTAATATGAACGCATATGTAAATCTGTATTTTTTGGACTAATTTATTTCTGAAATGTTATTATTCAAGATTACTTCATTTTATACAAGGAGGCAATTTTAACGTTTTTTATAGCTACGGAAATATTTAATATCGGAAACTATTTCTACGATGTACATTTATAATGTTTTTTGATAAATGTACTGTTACTTCTGTTGTACACTTCCTCTATGTTTTATTTTAGGCTTATTTGTCCATACGAATTTTTCTTCACGCTATGTCGATTACACAAATCAAGTATCAATAACATTCTTGTCTGTGGATGGCTTTGGAAGATAAAATTTCTATATTCTTTGATTACACTACGTCACAAAATTTCACCAAGTTTTTGTTTATCTAATTTTTGTGTGTTAATTAATTGAGTGATGCAGATTATGAATACATAAATGAGTTTTCTTAGTTGTCGATATTTTGGACGTAATATTAAATATTTAATTTATTTTAAAGCTTCTGGTATTACATACTTATTTCATGCAACTTGTTATATTTTTCCATTTCCCATTGTATTCGTAAATGGGAAATGTAGCGTTATTGAAGCTTATTCACTTGCGATGATATGAGGTAGGAGGTGGGTGGTTGGACTATTGTTAGAACGTGGCCGGTTAGCTGGGTTAATCAACAACTTGGCCCACGTGAAAGAGTTAGTAGGATTTGTTAGTAATAGTATGAGTTAGTGATACTCGAAGTGGAAAGGGAGCTTTTCATTTGTCACAGCTATATAAACTGGGACATGGAAGTGAAAAGCTACAATTTTTTTTTCTGGCTCAGCCGGGAAGTGAACCCGTAGTGACTGAGGGGCAAGTAAGCATGCAAGCCACTGAGCTAACAAAGGGACTAGAACTACATGGAATAAATCTGACAGAAATGTAACAGTAAATCAAAAACAGGTTGTATTAAGTGTAGAAATATTGAGTAACACTATTTTCACACAACAATAGTTTCATTCCAAAATGTACGGTCCTGGAATTATAAAAGAGCCTATGAAAATATTCTAACTCCCGCGCTCTTAGCAGTTTGGATTTGTTAGGTTTGCAACGCCTCTCCTCTGCGATGGGGAAAAAGCTCCTCACCTTTCTTCGACCAATCGTAGGCAAACTTGAAACTGCTTCCATATTTGGCTGACCAATAAAGACTAATACTGGTGAACATATCACTATTAAATCGTAACGAGATAAAATGTTTTATTACGCCACTATTAAAGAAATATTTTGTAAATTTTTATTATACACGCCTTTTACTACCATAACAAAAAATATTCTCTATGTTCTTAACTTCTATAAACTTTATTATTCTCTATATTTAAATGACATCTCAAGTTTTGTTGTCTCACAACGTCGTCGTAAATAATATAAAACAAATTAAACTTCTCCGAAAAAAATGCTTCTTATTGTAAAATCGATATTGTGTAATCATAGATTTGAATACCATCGCAAGATATCGTATGAATTTCGTGAGATACGCATTCAGGTATTACTTATTAATTTTCTTATAACCTCTGAATTTATTCACTGGCGCAAAGAACTTAAGGTCATTGACATCAATTATTGTGTTGTTTATTGCAATTTCAAATGATATGCAATTCTTTTATACTATTTTTAGAGGTCAATCGGAAATCAAACATTATAAAAAGGAATTTGATATAAAATTAATGAATGACTTAAAATGTTAATTCTAATGATATCTTCATTAATTTTATACGAATAAATAAATTACGTCTGTAAGAAATGTAATGATGCAATATACAACGCTTGGTTGTATACGTGCAACATATAAAACAATATGCTCAGAGAGTAAACATTAAAAAATCGTTTATTATTAGTTCTGAGAAAATTTAACAAAGAAAACATATCACTTTTATTTAGACTTCAAAATACAATTGAGTTGCCTTCATGCACATTATCTAAGATTATCAGACAATAAAACATCGCAATTAATATAGTATTTTATGAATTACCTTATATTGTTCAAGATATCAATTTTATTATTTTCTCCACTTTCTTTCCTTACTATCGACATGCCGTAGAATTCATTGATTTCAATAGCAGGGGTCAAACGAGGCAATTCAGAAGCATTCTTTATATTGCACTGTAGGGAGGAATTCTACAAGGCACGAGAACGATGGTCTGTTGGATCAGTCTTACTCGAAAAAAAAAGCAGTATAAGGTTAGTGCCTGTGATATTGTTATATATTTAAATATATTGTTCTACTATTACAATAACGTCGTTGTACTGAATAAAACATAATAGTCAAAATAAATTGATTGACCAAATTTATTGAAAATATGTTTGCAATAAATATTGAACAAGAAAATGACTTCTGTAATTTTCACACGTCTGCAGTTTATAGGACAATAAAGTAAGGACCCCGACATTGTGATAAATATATAAGAATACTTTAATTTAGAGGTAATTAAAGAAAAGGATTTCATTCATATTCGCTGAAATACAACTTTGTTAAATTTCTGCTTATCTATATTTTGAAAATTATTTGAGTTTATGAATAATAAATTTATTATATATGAAACTTGAATTGTTCGTTTATTGACACAATACTTAAGACACTTACGAAAACATAATATATTTTTAAAGCTGTTCATCTAGAAAAGTATTAGCTGGAGTTTTTACCTACTGTTTCGAAACGCTCGTGCAGGTAGCGGATTGAAAGCACCTGAAGCGATCAGTCAACTCTCATTTGCAGGTGGGTTATGCGCACGCGCAGTTCTGCAAAAATGACATTCCCGCCTTGAAGATATATTACATTATCAGTAAGCGGCAGGATGTCGCGCTGCCAGGACGGCCAGAGTCCTAACTTGCCACCTGCCGCCTATCGTCTGTGTAACCAGGGGCACAGACTGCCACTGCCAGGTTGAGCTAGCGATCAGTTTTCCCTCCCACGCAAGGCAACGTAGTTCAAATTTCTATCACAGCGCTGCGCCGAATATTTTCTGCAGACAAATGAAAAACGTTGCCGACAATTTCATTTGTCAAGTAAAATTCGGCTGTCCACCAGAGAACAAGAAACGACAAAATACGTATTGTATCTTATAAAATTCGTTTTTTGGCCATTTTTTCATATTGAAACATTTTATTAAAATTCACATTATAAATAGTGTGAATTTATATTCTTAATTTCAACTCATTATTGGCAGAGCTCTAAAACGATTCACGAGAATGAAATCTTACTTTTTTGTAAGCTCCAATGAGATTAATTCTGCTTCAACAATAAGTAGCGTTCTTTATTGATTCTCTTTCTGTTCACACTTGTGAAAAAACTGCTCCAGGAGGCTGCTGCTGGGCCGTCTCGAGTTTGCTGTCTTCTTGCAGATATTTGTGTTTTGTGTTAACACCTACGATAAAAAATATTAACACGATTATGAAGGTAATCATAAAGAATTGGGTCTATTGTTCAAAACGTCTTCAAACCTGTTTCTGTTACAATCGTGTGCTCTCTAAATATTAGTAATGGCATAATCATTAAAAACGTTTTAATTGACACTATCTTAGAAGAAGTGAAGGTGCATCATATTTTTCATCAATCAAATTCCAAAATTTTGTTTTATAAGCTTTTATTAGTGCAGTAACGATATTCTGATTTATTTTCCTAAACATATTTCAGTACTTTCATCCTTCAATTGATAATAAATGTTTATTTTGCGAAATTCTAATTTTGTTATGATTGAGTAGTTTGTGTTCCAACAATAAAAAATGTAAGAAAACAAATTGATGTAAGATTTTAAGCACTGAAATTAAACAATTTATGCCGCCACCATATATTTTCTCAATCAGCACAAAGTAGTATCACTTTCTAAAGCTTATAAGCATTCTAAAGCATCTGAAATTATTTCTATATGTGGTATAACAAAAAAATTTGCAACAAAAAAGACAAAAAAAACGACTCTCAGTATACTTTCTGAAATTGTAACCCGTAGACAAAAAACGTGTAAGTCTAACTTTGGTATTAAAGGGTTCCCACAACCCAGGTGAAAGAAAATTCTTCTATATTTTAGCGATGTAAAATGAATTTTTCTTATTTTTGAAAAACATAACTTTACGTCGTCGGTGAGCTAACGCTGGCCTTGATAAGTATATTTAACTATAAATAATGTAGGCAAATAGTAATGCACGTGAGTTATTCAATTAAAAAACACAAGTCTTCTAGTCATTAAATAAATCTCAACTGCAATCATAAACTAAGATAGTATTAAATGGTAACTGAAAATAAAATACTATTCATTATACTGAACCACTCAAAACTACAGAAACATACTAATTCTATGGATATCTTATAGCATAATTTTTAGAATTTTTGTAATGATATAATGTATTGGGCTACTGTTTTCTTTTCTTTTCTCTCATCCTTGTGTTTAGATATTTGTTGAATTCAGGAGGGTTTTTTAGTAGGTATGGTCGAGATATTCGGCGAGTCCCACACACGGGGAAGAGTCACTACGGCTCTTCTCTATGGTGCGACACTGCATTTATCCCTACCTGCATGGGCTCTAATGACCTTCGATGTTGACGAGCTCTAAAGCCCCAATTTAAAAAAAAAGAACAGTGGGGCAATAAATATTTGGACGTGACGTGGTTGAGTT
Organism: Laupala kohalensis; assembly: GCA_002313205.1. Taxonomy (NCBI): domain Eukaryota; kingdom Metazoa; phylum Arthropoda; class Insecta; order Orthoptera; family Trigonidiidae; genus Laupala; species Laupala kohalensis. Next base: position 410,910 of record NNCF01128137.1, on the reverse strand, counting down.
CTAATGCAGTGTCAGCGAACATAGTGACGGAATGAATGGAGTGTGTAAGCACGCACAGCGGCGTACACAGAGAAATGGCTTCGTGTGAACGTAGTGGAACGCTCCAAAGGGCACCGTTGAGGGGAAGGGCGAACGAGTAGTTTGTATGGTGAAGTCGACTGTGCAGGTTTGGACAGGCACATGTTGCAGGGATTTCTCTTCTGCTTTTCCACATTCACCTCTCGAGGCGCTGGAAATGTCTCTAGCTAATTAGTGACGTTCGGGAAAGCACGGATTGCAAAAGACTCAATACTTTACTTATGTTTTGCTTCCTTATTACTAAAGAACATTTTAAAATGATTTTTTATGATTTATCGTATTTTCTATCTTTGCTCCTATATACATGTTTGTCGCAACCTGATAATAAAATCATCATCTTCATACAGAGCCTAGGTGATTTTATAAAGAGTCTAGACGCTTTTATAAAGAGCTGGCAGTAAATTATTTAAACATTCATTCCATTTAATGACTGAAGTTTAAAGTGCCTGGCCTACACCTCAAGTTAATAAAGTGGGAAACCTTTTTTTTTTATTATCTGGCTGAACACTTTCAGTAATTTCATAAAGAGGCTTTTTCTTGCCGTCAGATAACCGAATAAAGACTTTTCGGCTACTCAATAACATTTATTACACTCAATGGAACATATTAGTAATGCGGGAAACAATTTTATAATAGTGGCTTCAGTGTTAAAGCAAAAACTCATATAATGAACGTTTGCCAATTTCATTAATACGATTTTTTTCTGTTGTTTAAAAAAATTCACTACAATTGCACGTTTTAAACCGTTATATTATGCACTTTTTTATTGTCTTTATCTTTGAATTTAGTTTCAAATCGATTGTTTCTCTCCGTGAGGCGTTTGACACCCCAGTGTACCTTTTAAGAATCAATTCGAAATAATATTATTTATATTAAGTAATTAAATAATATATTAAATAATAATACTTGGAATTAGATTAATAAATATTCAACAAGTGTATTGATAGTGTTTCACAAATAAATTGCATCACATTTTACATCAAACTTCAGTTTTTTCCTCTATATTTTACTATAACATATGAATTCCTTACTTTTTTTTACCTCGTCTTTACTGTTCCTGAGTAGGAAAAAATTGATCGAATGTTTGATAATTCACTTTTCTCACCTATTCAGTTTTTCAACCAATGTGTCCGTCATATAATAGTTTGGTAATTTACTCCTAAACAATTGCCTCCTACTCTTTTGTGAATTGTTATTCATGTCTTTACAGGCTGTACAGATGATAATTGGAGTGATACACGTACGATATCGTCTGGATGACGAAAGCGTGGAAGGACGTGGAAACCACCTGAGCAATGGCAGCATTTCCCGACCTACAAAGTTGCTGTGCAGCACGGGGACACCTATCTCCCATTTCGCTTATTGCTCCTTTTGAATGGAACCGCGCAATACTGAGGGTCGTTACCTTGTGGAAACTTTTGCTCCAACTGCTCAAACGGTTCCCTCCATCTCTCGAAGCACCGTTCGTAATGTTTGCGTGGCCATGTGCTTGCACGTGGAGTATTTCCGAATTTTGTTCTGCACGGAGGTGCTTTAGTGTTTTCACTGCTGTGATTGTACGTAGCGGGATATCCAGGATTTGTTTCGAGTAGAGAAGCATCTTCCAGGATGTTCGGGAATTATTCCACTGAAATATTTAGAGAAAGTAATTCAAAAATCTTAAAATTTGCAAAATGAATTTTAAGGCGGTTTGAAGTTTATTATACACATATTATTTTATGCTTTTTCTGAATAAATAAACCCTAAAATATTCATTAATACGTTCGACATTTCGTTGTAAATTAACAAAGGTGTTTTAGCGTTGAAGTGACCATTAATGTCCCTAAAAATTAATTGATTTAGACTCTAAATCTAAACATAGTAAATCAATAACGGTCTTGAGTGTTTGACTGCATTTAAATAAATTTAAGTCTTCAAATACTTTTTTTATGTAACTGTTGGATTTTATATTATTAACGATTCTAAATATAACAGTAAAACTCCACTAAATTCAGTTAACAATATTGTGCCGTTTAATATGTGTTTCATAAATTATATCTTTTAAAATTTCGGCTACAAGTCTTCAGCGCCACGGTCTTAAAATTAACAGCGCTTAAGGTTACGAGTTTCTTAGATTTAACTTCCGTATTGAATATTCATAGTAATCATCATTGACTTATCATTACAAATAATTACTATAAATGGTAAGTTTTATAATTTCCAATAATTTCATATTAGATTTTTCCTTTTTTGTATGTCTATGATGTATATTAAAAAAATATTGATATATTTATGGAGTTTTCGTCCTGTCTGACCAACCGGGAATTGGGGTGTAGATTGTAGGCTTTGTGTTATATTAATGGAGCCATGCATCATTATTATCTGCTAAGATTATCTGGTAAGATTTGAAAGAATGTTGAATATGACTCACATTTGTATGCTCTTTGGAGATAAAGTTTCGAAACCCCTACTGTCAAGTGAGTTCTATTTTTATATTGTGTGTGTGTTAATACTTCTTCTAAAGTAAGTATGTATAAGTCCCTTTTCGTATTGAAAGTATACTATTTCCTTACTATTCAGCCCTGAATATACACATTTTGTTAGTATACATTTACATTGCTGGGTGGAGCTATATGATTTGAAAGAGCACCACTGAACAGCGGCAATTTTTCTCTCGCAGCGGGAGTTGAGGTGCACGGTGTCAGTGGTATCATCACCCTGTCCATCAGTCGCACTATGCCGAGCTGGATGATGGCCGCCGCCCGACAGTTATTTACGTCGATGCGACTTTGTCTTCAGTCCAGTTTACTCCTCAGAATCTAGTATATGCTGTATATAACACAAATATTATCACGAAATGACGAAGCTTAGTGAGAAAAAATACTATGGGAATTTTCCGAGAGAATGGAAAGAAACACTGGGAGGCAGCTCGTCAGGTACTCCGAGTTGACGTTAATGCTAGAACATTAAAGGAAAACAAGGAGATAAAACGATTCTTGTGAGTTATCTACGAGAAGAATCAGATCGCTTAGAGTTAGCGATAATTCAAGAACTACAACTTCAATAAAAAAATTGAAATTCTCAGTTGGTACATTTTTTGTTCAAAACGAAAATATCTCAAAAATAATAAAATATATAAGTACAAAACTAGCACTGTATTCAAGGAAAATTTTTATTGATATCATCCATTCAATTTCTTTTATCACAACATAGTACGTTATTTCCTGAAGTGTCGGTGGAATGAGTGTGAGTTCATTGCGGTTTTGAATCCAGTGAAACGTGTGAACGCTTGTTAAAGTTCCTTGACCATTAGCATTCCATTTACCCAAGAATCATTTTAAGACATAATCATCCTCGTGTAGATAAAATTGATGATAGCAAGAACAAGTGGTCACCAAAGCAAATATGCCGTGGTTTTAGTCATTACACTTACCACCGTAGAGGACGTTAATGGGGGTATAAATAGAAACAGGCAATCTAGGGAAAGTTTACAACTGGTGACATGCTTTTGGAGGCATCATATGTGACACTTAAACACTTTTGAAGGCAAACTATTTTGACCTGTTAACTCGTTAGTTGTGCAATATCATCAAACATAATCAGAATATTCGGACAGATTTTCTATTACAACTTTGTTTCTCAAGTCATTTTACCTTTAATCTAATTTAAATGCTATATTGACGACTACGATTTATGTAAGCGACATTTTTTGTCACTTGCTGGATTTACAGTGGTGCCCCTGAACTATTCAAGTGTTACACAGCATAGCCACATATTGGAAATTTTTGCGATGCACCAATCACACAGTTCGGGTTTTCACTATGTAATTTGCATTATATTTCCAGGAATGTCAAAGAAACTTTTATTTGAATTTGTTACGAATTTTCATTTGTGACTCATTTCTCACATTGCTCAGTGACATCTTAGAGCACCCAGTAATTTTCATCTCAAGTCCATGGTTCTTATTTGTTATTGCGTTTAACATTAATTTATGATTTCTTTGCCTGATATTAATCTCACAAAACACAACACCTGATCACAAAAACGCAGAGGGGTTACGGAGATGGCAGTTTTCTTACGAGTTTGAGATTTATTTCGTGGAAATTGGCATTATGATTTTCTACTCCCATGGGCAGCAATATTGAATTTTCTCTATCGACTTTCACATGAACCGTAGTATAAATAATATTACTCATATTTTCGATACATATTTTCTCATCTCTTGTTATAAATGTCTAGATTATTCGGAGTTTCCAATTCGATTTCGTTTCAAGAAACCACAGCAGAATTTAAATCGTCAGCAGAAAATCGTAAGGCTAAGTTGGCAGGAAACAGTTTCCTCGGAACTGATAGCGTTGGCTTCTAATATATAGTACATATGACGATCGTGTACATGGGCCTTTAGCTTCATTCGAAGGATGACTGCCTGTGATCGCTCACGTACAACGTGCTTTCTAAAAGTCTGTTTCTCGGAAAATTCTTTTTCCCTTTACGTTACACACATTCACTGAGTTGCTTGTTGAACAATTGTTCAACAAGTCTTCAACGTCATAACCCTTTTTAATTGCGTTTCGTCAAATTTCATAGATTGTTGTAACCACTACCATCGGTTCACTATAGGAAATTTTCAGTGGTTCTCAACTCTTGTCATATAATACGCCCCTAATTCAATTNGTAATGAATACTTTATTCATTACTTTTCATTACAATTTATTTTGAAAATTATTAAAAGAATAGGATCAGAAATAAATTTTTGCACCCGAGTGGGTATGGTTTCGAAGGGACGCAGCTGTAGGACGAAAGGGAGAGTGGAGTTGAAGGACTTGTTTGTTTGAGGCGCAGACCCGGGAGTTTCTTTGAACAAAGTCATAAAAATATCAGTCGAATATCGTCACATGCTGCGCAGTTAGTTCGCGGGGACCGAAGGCTAGGGAAAGAAAATTGAATAGCTTTGAGAGATGATTGGCCAGATACGTTCTTGACTTTGAAAAGACAAATGGAAAATTACTATAGAAATTCGGGACGAAGGTTAGGGTTATTTTGGAGATAGATCCCAGAACCTCGTGTAAGGTTATACATAAAAACAGAAAAAGGAAGGTTCGTTGTAGAGCGCTTCTCACCGGACGAAGGAATCCATTAGCAAGAATGTTGATTGATGGAGGGTATAGTGGTAAAGAAGTAGGTTTGACTATCGAGCTACTAAACTCATGGGTCAACAATAATAATGTGATAGACGAAAGGCTGCATTAACGGTGGGCCAGAAAACATCTGCGAAGAAGAAGGTCTGGGGTTTAGGATGAAAAGAAATGTCAATGACGTGGGGACAGAGGCATTGAAATAAAGTGTCATTGATAAGAACAAAGAGGGACGAAGTAGAGTCATAGAGAGGGGCTCGATAGGTAAAACACCTAGATTTCGGAGACAATAAAGTATTGTAATAATCAAACCTTGCTATTTGTCTAAAATGAATAGACGTCATTCAAAATTAACGAATCAAAAATACTCCACGTGGAGTAAAAAAAGTGAGATTATAGAAAATAAATGACGTGAGAAAGAGTGGAGCCTTCTCTCTAAGTTTTGGGACATTGAGTGAGGTTAGAGCTGCTTAAGCAAGAAGGAGAGTCGCTCCAGGAATTATTACGAAACATTACATTGCGAGATCATAAATAACATTATGACAACATTCTGAGTTAGACCGAGATTATTTTGGTCGACTTTACTGAGTTATTCTTGATGAGTTTTTCTGAGAGAGTGCTGAGCTATTTTCAGATTGGATATGATGAAGTTGGAGTTTTCTTTTTGAGATGACTTAGTTGATCCATTTCCTTTTAAAATGTCGTCTAATCTTCGACAAAAGTTTTCTGTTTGTGTGACACCAACATTTTGGAGAAGTAAATGGCCACGAACGTTTATTAATGCCATAATCTTGTCGTCAAGTTGGGTTTGATAATAACGGTAATGGTATATCATACGCTACCCTGAGGTTCGTCTGGTTCTGGTAGCAGTAAAGACGAATGGTACCTACGTGGCGGAGCAGTGAAATGTCTGGTTGTAGCGAGAGGTCATTCATCTTTAAGGAATTCGCCACGCCCACGTCGTTTTGACAATTGGTGGTTTAGCTAAAAATTACAAACTATAAGGTAATTAGCATGAATGGCTGCGCCCAGTGCATTGGTTAGAGCTTCAAATGGCAGTGAACTGATATATGCGAGTGCGACGATGCCAGTGACACTTGTGGCACTCCTCAATGTTTAACTAATAATCATCAAAGACAATCGGTTATTGCTGATGATTCATTTGTTTAACCGTATTATGTTTAAATTAAATGTTAGCTGGAGTAAATAATTAACCAGCATTATTGGTATTTAAATGAAAGGTAAAACCAATTATTATGGTTTACAACATTTGTGATTTTTGTGGGAATATGTTGGGGAAGCGTGTGCAGGAGTAGCTTAAGGGTATAATTTAAATGTAATTTTCTATGTATAGAATTAATTAAACCATTTTTCCAGATTGCGTTTTCTTGAGAAAGAAAGTGTGTGTATATTTATTGTAACAAAATAAAAAAGAAGAGAAAGAATGATCATGGGTTAAAACAATGGAGAAATGACTCGTACTCATTCACCCTAAATCTCAGTCCACACGGCTAGTCATTTCCTCTCTGGGTTCGTGCCTGTATTATAAATTAGAGGAAAAACACATACTGGGGTTCCTACCAAGAAAAACGCATCATAAACAAATTAATTCATTAATTTTAATCTCAAAAACATAATCAAAGATGAAACCCTTCTACATCCCCAAAAAAAACACACTATTCATTGAATTTTACACTATTACTATTATCAATAACAAAATCAAAAACCCTTTAAAAATACATTACAATACAATAAGAATTCATTAACTCTTTTACCATCACTGCCCATAGTTCTCAGTAGATAAGAAAGTTCAAGAGTTCAATGCTTCGGCTTTCATCATTTATCAATAATTCACTGGTCTTCTCGCCATTGCGCCTATTATCTATTACTGGATGCAACCAACTTTACGTTCTACTATAAGTTGACAGATCTATCAGTCGATGTGGTGAATGGAGAACCGATTTCCAGACAGCATTTCAGCAGGCCCTCCACGGTTTGGGTAGTCGCTCCAACAGGTGATGTTATGATTTCCCAGAAAACACCGGCCCGTTGCTCGAACGGGATTCCCCTTATTTTTAAGGACCCTCCGTGCGAAATACCATAACCGAACGTCCGCGGTGCTTCCGGACCGATCGAAGATGTTATGAATCCTCTATGTCGCCTAAAACGGGATGTCTAACGATGTTGTTGTTACAACATAAGGTTCGGAGTGAGAACATCCTCCAACTCGAAGTTCAGTAAAAAAGATTCCCGAGTGACTGTCTGTCCCGAATAATCTTCTAAAGACTTTAAACAAAACTGTGGTATGCGTACAACTAGATTGTATTTGCCGCCGTCGCAGCAGCTATCGGGACAGCTCGGGCCGCCCCGGCCGACGTCGTACCGGGCGCGCTCAAGCGGAGCGAGCGATGGAGGAGGCCCCTCCTTCCCCACCAGACGGCCGGCGCAGGAACTCGCCACGCATGGCCACCGCCACCGCCGCCATCCGGCCGGTGGGCCACCACCACCGCCTCGGATAAATAAGGGCGGCGGAATGGCACTACATTGAAGAGTGAAGCGGAGTGAGTAGAGAGAGAGTTACGAGCTACGACGATCTACAAGCCTTATCAACAACAACAACAACCACGCAGCTATCCACTTTGGATCATTCTCACTGGACACCGGAATACTGGACTGCTAGAACCCTAGGATAACGACACTGCTACGCTTTTGGTATTTTCTGTATTCCGATTGGCCCAGACATAATTGTTCACTGTAACAATTACTGCAAATAAACCAGTTGTTGAGTTTTAACTTGTTCTTGTTGATTCGTTCCCTGACGGGACACAACAAGTTAACTGGCGACGAGGATAAAAGTTCTGGTATTAACGAACTTTGTATTTGGATTCCATGGTGCAGCTAGGGCAAGTGTTAGCCACGATGCAGCAACACCAGCAACAACAGTGGGAACAACAGCAGGCCGCGCTGCAGCAACAACAGCAGAAGCAGTGGGAAGTAATCACGGCAGCGCTAGCAGCTTTGAAGCGGGAAACACCTTCACTCCCGAGTCTGCCTCCGTTCGAGCAATTCTGCGAAACAACGGAGCAGTGGAGAGAATATAGTCTTAAGTTGGACCAACACTTCGTTTGCCACGGAGTAGAGGACGAGTCTCGTAAAAGAGCGTTCCTACTTGCTAACGTAGGGAATACCACGTGCGCTCTGCTCAGAAAACTCAGCCCAGAGATGGATCTCACACAAGTAGCATACGCGCGAACTCAAAAGCAGGCTAGACAGGCATTACAGTCAGCAACTACATTTCGTAGCAGCGAGATTTAAATTTTTTTCATGTCGTTTGAAAATTGGCCAAACTCACGCTGAGTGGATTACGGAACTCAGAGGAATTGCAAAGCAATGCAAATTCACGTGCAACTCGGCGAGCTGTCAAGCTCCATACGTAGAATCTCTAATTCGAGATGTGTTGTTTACGCCGGAAGAGAAAATCAGGCTAGAAGCGCTGCGTCACAGCGACCCCAGTCTGGAAGAAATTCAAAGGTAAGCCACAACGTTTGAAGTGACCAGATCAACTGCGGCGCAAATGACGGCAAAGATAGAAACTTTCAACGTCCAAGCTTCTACAACTAGGGAAATGGGGATTCAACCAGCTGCGTCCCGTAGACAAACGTCCGGCGGGAATCGGGCTAGCGATAAACGTTACGTACGTAACAAGCTGCCATCGTGCAGAAACTGCTTTCGTTCTCACGAACGCAGTAACTGCCGTTTCCTGAGGTCGGTGTGCCGGAAGTGCGGGAAGAAGGGGCATATCGCCGAAGTGTGTCGCAGCAAACGTACGTCAATCGCGGAGCCTATGGAAGTGGCAATGGTAGAATCCCGCCCTATTAACGCGGTAGAAACTCCTACGCATGTCCGCTTGGCCCGGACATAATTGTTCGCTGTAACAATTACGGCAATAAAACCCGTTGTTGAGTTTTACCTTGTTCTCGTTGATTCGTTCCCTGACGGGACACAACAAAAACTTAGCACCTGAGCATCTGAGAAACACTTTAAGATATGAGCTGTCTCCTCCAGAACGAAAAACTGCAAGATGTGAGCTTGTCTCCACCGAAAAACTTTCTAAGATGATATGAGCTGTGCGAGCGAAAAACGTTCAAAAATGATCTGACCAAAACTTCTAAGATGTGAGAAGTCTCGACCGCAAAATTCTAAGATGTGAGCTGTGCGATGTGTGCTCGATTTTGATTTTGCGGTTCCTGAAGTGGGTTTTCTCCCATTACATCGCCTACCATTTTCACCCACGATATGAAATTTTGAATGGTCCCATGACTGATTTTTCCAATAATTCCCTCTACGCGACGACACTTGTCAGTGGCCAAATTTGACTTGATAGCGTACGCGCAGGGACAACCCATGAGCTGCATTTTTGAAGTTTCGAGTTCTCTACGAGCTTCACTCAACCGTCATCTTTGAAGCGGTTTTCACGAGGCGGCATTTAACCTCAAAGACGTAATGTTTGTTTACGTCGTTTGCTCTTTAAAATTTCCACCCTGCAACATCTGGTATCCAGTCCCCCGTGTACTGATCGCTGCGCACTCCCTCAGACTCCCACGCTCCTTTGTATTCCTTTAAAGTCATAAATCCTTTTGTACCCTGGGTCACAGCAAGCCGCAACTTGCACTAACGCGGCTTATACTCTTTTAAAGATGTCCGAATTTCTGTTGCTCTTTTTCCTAAGAACTGCGTGTTATTTTCTCGAGACAAATACATTTTAACGGCTTTTTCACGCATTTGTTGCTGGAGTGAGTGAACTCTTGCCAACGGTCGAAAACTCTCTCTCTCTTTGTCGTTACCGCTCCTGGTCGCGGCAGTCGTTCGCTTAAAATATTTCAACCGAAAATAATTAATTAAATGTGACTATTTATTGTAAATCTGTCTNATATATAATGTCTGTTATTCATATTTTCCAATACTCAGAATTTAAAGAATTACATTTCCAGTTATTAATACATAAATTTGATTATACTACATAAGTGTAAGGGGCAAGTTATAAGTTATCATTATTTTTGGGGTAAATTATTAAATTTATCAATCATTACTCTCAAAACGATTTGTTTTCTTTCCACTTTTATTTTATTCAAAGTGAATTAGAGAACATTATTAAACTATTTGAAATATGGTTTGTTAAACTATGAAGTCTAAGTGTAAATAGGCAATAGTACATTATTTCATTTTTTTCTCCCTCAAAACAACGAGAAAATGAGAAGTACAACTCTCCCGAGAAAGCAATTACTTACGACATTAATAAAACTTAATACCATTCCCAAAGAAAAAGAAACATTAGATAAAAGTACCCTTTTAAACAAACACAAGCACTCAAGAGGAATAAATGATTAGTAGAGCATGGCTCATTTCTAGAACCTATTTTAATGAAATAATGATTCCAACATCTCAAAATGTATTAAGACGGCTCTACTTTCTACATAACACTAAACCACGTTTATATGTTAGTAATTTGTCAGAGTTCATTCTGTGGACAAAGACTTGTTGGAGAACACTCATCCGTTTCTGTTGAGAGTCATTAATTACATTTTTTTAATTAAAAATTCATTAAGGTAAATTTTAAAAAAATCTACCACATTTTTTTTTGCATTTAGGGAAACACTAATTTTTATTATAACAGAGAATATTATTTTTATTTTTTAGTTAAGATGCTGTGTCAACACACAGTGGTTTGCACAATTACAAGTCTTCGAAGAAAGGTAATTTTTGTACTTTTTCCTGAATAAACTAAAGTTGTTTGAGATACTTGTTATGTACGTTATTTATCAAAACGGATTTTGATAAGTATCAAAGAACGCTTTTTTAATTCATTGATGAAAAAAGGGTAGAGTATTTATTTTAATAATAAACTTGTTAACATACAAAAACATTGGAAAAGGTAATTTTCATTTTAAAAAATTCTAGTCAAGATGGTGATACCCTAAAACTGTCTTATTGCGTTTTCAGTGTGGTTTATTTGTCATCAATTTTTATGGATGTCGTAACTTAACGGAACATATTTTATTGAAATGAATGAAAAAATTTCTTGTTGAAAAATAAATTATTATCCTTTTTTGTATTGTTTATTCATTGCAATTTTGTCAATGCAACATGTATGATATATTTATAATGTATTTTGAAGATCAGTGAACATTTTGAAAACACGGAATGATGCTAGAAACTTCAAATCAAAATTTTTTATGACGAAATTTGAAAGAAGTACCGTTGAAGTACGTATAATTTCTCTGATTCAGAAGTAACAAGCAATGAAGGATAGTTTCTACGAACATCAAGGATAGTTTTTGGAATAAAAATATATTGAGGTGCATTTAAACGCCTTTATAGAAATACAAATACCTATAGAAGTTGAATGCAATATTGAATAATGTCATTTGTAATCACCAAAATAATAGTTTACTTCATAATTTACAAAATGTGTGTATTGTAGTGTTTTTCATTTGCCCTTATTTTCTAAGAGAGGTATTTTTTTGTAATAGATAGATTACATTATGACAAGATTGGAGCAATATTTTGTGAAAATGCAATCTTTTAGTCTGAGCTCCAATGAAAATGTTCTTTCCTTTTGATATGTCTCCTGATGTGTCCGTTATTTTACCTGGAAGTTTATGTAAGAGAAGAGATCTTCCATGTTGCGTGGCTGTCCAGAGACCGAGGTAACATTCGCTTTCTAGTGTAAGACCGTCGCCGGCCAGTACGTTTGGATTGAAAGCGTAGACGCGACTCCGAGGGACGCGGCAGTGCGAGTCGTCCACTGAGAGCCATAGAAGAGGAGACTGCTGTCCACAACGACACGAGCGACGCCGGTGGAAAGAGTGGGCAGCTTGGGACAGTGCGGTGAGGAAGGCTCTTTGGAGGACACTCACCCGCTCGTCGCTTACTTCTGGCTGCAACTGTTTCTGCTTCGCCCAGGCGGAGTTTCAAGCAAGAGCAATCCCTCCCTCCCTCTGTCACAGGTCTTCCGATAGTCGAGCAAACAACCAACCCACCGTCGAGACACTGCACACCATCCGCTCGTAGAGGTATACGAATTTGTGCTACCTTTTGGTCTCAATTGTGTTTACGCATTTCAGCGAAATGACATGGCAATGTATTAGTTTGAAGTATAACTTTTGTACTAGCTGTTTACCCAGTGAATTTTTTTTCTTGATCCACTCATCCTCTTTTACTCAGAAAAAAATGAAATCTATCTATAATGTAAGAAAAAATAATTTCACTTACTGGTTTTTAAAAACATATGTACAGCATCCTAAATTTACAAATTTATAACAATAAAATTTTTATACAAGGTTTCGCTACATACACCATTTTTAGTTTCACCTTCAGCAGCAAGAAAATGTTCTTGAATGAAACCACCCTTGAGCAAGCAACGTAAAATTGTCAATGAGAGAAAGAAATTAAATGTCACCAATTCGCCTAGCTCACCGCTTCACCATATTCGTTAAGGATATTTATCTCCGACATGTTCTTAGACCGCATCATGTCATTGTTCACCTGAAAGATCCCGAAATCTCGGGATTAAACCCGTCTTTTCGCATGATCTCTGTTCCCACGCTACCCACTGGGATTCTGAGGCCTCTTCCCACCTCCAACCACAATGGTGAACCAAACCTTGCATACCATCGGAATCAGAGCAACCCCTTACATTACATAATTTCTCTATTGCATCTCAGATCGAAACCACCCGCCGGGAGCCGCGCCGGCGCAATGTTCGCTTCCGAGGCAAGACACGACGACGCACAGAGGGAAATTTTGGCGACTTTTGTGACAAAAATATAAATAAATAAATAAATAAATTTATTGTCAAAAAACAGTACAAACTGCGTATGACCACGTGGAGGAAAAAAAACTAATTTACTCTCCGGAAGCAAGCAAGGGACCATCCCATCAATTCCGATCAAGGGCCCTAAGGCAGAGGCGGATTCAAAAAATTCAGCAAAAATTCCTAGATAAGATAAAAAGTTAGCTGCGAGTTATAATACTAATAGAATGTCAATATGTTTGTAATTTTAAGCAAAAAATTACATGTAAGTTATTATCGAACTATAGATTATTCTGAGTATAGTGTTTAAAAATCATAAGAATTGAAATAACACTAAATTCACGATTTATTGTTACAATAGACACGCCCCTAGACAAAGCCTAGAGGACCTGTATGATAAATCCGCCTCTACCAGAAGGAAAAACGGAGCAAAAATTTGTTAAGCATATTACATACTGAATGTGTTAATTATTGTTTTTTTCCACGCTGTTGTAGTAGACTTGATCATAATAGTGTCGGTTATTTTCGTGTGATCATGAGTTACATACCCATGAATTACAGATATATTTTCTTCAGTGAAGTTAATTATATAAACAGTAGAGACCAACTTACATATTTGACAATATTTTACCGTAACAGTGTAAAATAGTTAATATGTTATACATTTGTGAGCCACTAAGAATTAAGTTTTAACGTGAGGTTAATGGACCTTTATTACACCAATATCTGTCCCATACTACCAGGCTGCGATAAGGCTGTCCTGTCGGCCGCTTGTTGAAAAGAATTCTGCTTTCAGACGTTTCTGCTGTCAGATCTACTATCGGATCTTATGATGTTCTCAGCATTTATAAATATTTTAGTGACATTAGTTTTGTGCGCATGGGATTTCTGTCATAGGTGATTTTCGTAAACAATATGAGCCCCAAAATGTTTGCTTCCAGGAAGGAAAAAATTCCACTGAAATTATTCATGTTGACGATTTTATTCTAGAGGATGCTTTTAGAAAATCCCAAGTTTACGAGTGGTTTACCGACTTTAAGAGGGGATATGTCGCCAATCAGTGATCTTCGCCGTTCCAGGCGTCCATCAACGATCTGGACCAATGAAAGAGTTGGAAACATGAATTTTTAAAATCATTCTTTCATAAAGTTTTAAAAATGTTTGCGAAACAGTTAATGGGAGAAACGCCTCTATCTATGTTCGTCTGATGTCTGATTCTTCCCTGCAAAAACGTGCCATGTTGTACTTCCTCCCTATCTATGGTTGTATATTACAATAAATAGCATGTCGTCGTTGTCCTATTCCAACTGCTTGCCAGCTATGGAAGATAGTGGATCATTTTGCTCCACCAAATGAAAATGTACTTGAAAGGGAAATGTTTTTCAGACATCTTGGTGAATGACATTGATATAAGTGTTTGTGTTCCCTATAATTACATTACAAAAAGAGAATATACACAAAACATAACACACGTAAACGAAAATTCCACTTACTTAGTTATACCTGTAACTGATCATAACAATGCTGTTTTTAATTCTGAATCTTTAAGCAACGTCTTTAAGAATTCTTCAGCAAACTCTTTTATCATCTCATTCATCTCTTCTGTAGAGCTGTTGTGTTAAGAACATTCACATTAAGAAATCCAATGTGAAATCATTATATGTAAAACAAAAAGTTAAATATTAGTGTATGTAGAAACAAACACAGAATAATAGCTTGAAGACTCAGCTCTAGAAGGAAGCAGCGTCTGCATGGTACACAATACATACAGAAAATTAACTTCAAGATTCCGCTTCTCCATACGTCTGCCGCTGCTGGTTATTGAAGCAATGTTTCACAAGAATCAACGAATGCAATAAGATCACTCCAATAAGATATACACCTATTCTTGAAGTAGAATTAATTTGATTGGTGCTTATAACAAACAAGATTTCATTGTCGTGAAGAATTAAATTGTCTAGCCAATAATACATTCGAGTAAGAACTACTTCACAGTATAAAGAATGCGAATGAAAATAAATGGTTCAATATGAAATTATGAGTATAAAACAATAATATACGATACAATACGAATCCTTTCTCCTGGGCTTTCGAGAACCTAGAAAAGCAGCCATAATAAAAAACATTTGAAGGTCGTAATTGACAGTCCGCCGACAGTCGCGCAGTTATGCCGTAATTCAGAACTAGCGTTGAGACTGTAATTATCGCCTCCGGTCACTGGAGCGCCCTGGCCGCGTACGTTTGAACTACTTTCTTCAAGGCGGGAAAGTCATCTCGAACGAACTGCGCAGGCGCGTTGCTCACCTGCACGCAAAAGGTGTCCGTTCAGTCCAGGTGTACTTTAATCAGTTACCTGCAAGATCATTTTCGAAAAATAACATGGGCCGACGGCCGGGTTTTGAAGTCCTGACCGAAAACCGACGAGAACATTGGTGGTTAGAATTGAAGAGTCAAGTAATTTTTTCGGGATGAAGAGAAGACGTTGAGATTGTCAGAATATGCTTTCGCGTCGGCAAAATGTGCATTTGCGGGAGCATGAAGGAAGGTAAAGAATCCTTTCTTTCCGGTATACACTAACCTACATGTGCTATTGGCTCGAAGTTAAAAGATTTTGAGATTGCTTTAATTGCCCTATTTTAAGGGAATATTTATTACAGAGAATTACGAAATGGCAATTACTTAGAGTGATAGTATTTTACTCAGAAGTCCTCCTGCCTCCCGAGATTTTTTAACTATTTCATAAATGTCAATTTGTTTAGTCCTGGGGAGTGATTTTACAGTAGTTTGTTATTCCTTTGGTAGCAAACAAACCTTTTGAACGGCACGTATATATATTCCTTTTGCGGTTTTAACCTGTATCGTACGGATTAACCCGTTTTGATCTGGAAAAGTCTTAACAACCCTAGCTATTTTCCATTCAAAGGGCACGGGAGAGTCTTTCAAAATAACTAAGTCACTTTCTGATAGTGAATTAGATACGGTTTGCCATTTTGATCTATTTTGGAGCGTTGACAAATAGTCAGCAGACCAACGCTTCCATAAATAATTTAAATGGTTTTTTAAAGCCATGTATCGTTGCATTGGATTTTGACATTTTTTGTCGTCTTGAGTGAAAGGTAAAATTTTTAGAGGACAGCCAGTGATCAGATGTTGTAGAGTTATAATTTCCACGTCATCATCATTTGTAGGCCGGGTAAACAACGGACGAGAGTTTAGGCAGGCTTCGATTGTGGATAGCAGGGTACGTAATTCTAGGAAGGATATCACATTTTGCCCCAAGGTTCTTCTCAAATGATATTTCATGGATTTTATAGCCGCTTCGACAAGACTGTTTCTATGCGGACTGTACGGAGGGGAGAAAATCCACTGAGTATTTTGATTACTCAACATTGATTCGATTTCTGCTCGATTTTCCTTCCTTGATATGAAGCTTAAAAATTCTGAGAAATCCCTACTAGTTTTGAGAAAGGTTTTAGCATTGTCAGACATAATCGTTTTAGGAAAGCCGAACCTGGAGGAGAACCTGGTAAGACAGGCTATGAAATGCTTGGTATTAAGGGATTCAACCAAATCCAAACACACAGCCTTTGAAGAATGACAGACAAAAACAGATATATAGGCCTTTACAATGGCCTTTGAGCGAGGTAAACCCATACGAACGTTTAGTGGTCCTGTGAAATCCACTGAAACATGAGAAAAAGGTGAAGAGGGTGTGACCCTAGTTGTTGGTAACGCACCCATCAATTGCTGAGCCGTTTGCTTCTTTAATTTTACGCAGGTTAAACAACGATTTGTTATTCTTTTTATCAATTTGTTTAATGATATTATCCAATACTTGGATTTTATTGCAGAACTCAACAGCTGTGGGCCTGCATGTAAATATCTCAAGTGATACGCTTCTGCTATTAATTCAGATAAGTGGTTATTACATGTTAATACAATAGGATGTTTTTCTTCAAATGTCAGATTAGAATTCTGTAACCTTCCCCCGACTCTTATCACACCTTGACTATCAATAAAAGGAAATAACCCTATCAATTTACTTCCCTTTGGCAGTTCCTTATCAGACTTCAGCGCCTTATTCTCATTAGGAAAGATATGGAGTTGAACCTCCTTGATAATTAATTTCAGTGATTGATTCAACAGTGTGACTGATAAAGGATCTACGTTTTTGGCTTCTTTTTTTATTGCAGCTCTGCAGTTCTGAATGAATCGCAGACAGTACGCGATAGTTCTAATGAGAAAATTAAATTTTGAGAATTTTGCTATCACTTTCATGAGGCAAGATTCATTTTCCCTTATTTCTACGACTTCATTCACAATAGTATGAGAGGTCAGAATATTTTCTGACAAAGGTTTTAAATTTAATTCATTTGGCATAAATTTAACATGGCTGGTTTCATTTCTAAGATTATCAGGACCATGTCGCCATAATCCTGATTCGTTCAGGGCATATACAGACATTCCACGGGTTAAAAGATCAGCTGGATTTTCACAGCCTTTTACATGCGACCAAACCACATCTCTAGATAAGTTTCTAATGATTTGAATTCGATGAGCCACAAAGGGTTCAGTTTTAGTATTATTATTTTTTATCCAGGACAGTACAATGGTACTGTCAGTGTAAAGATGAGCATTTTTAAACGAAATTGGCAGATTGGTTATTACTCTGTCAACGAGCTTGACAAGTAACACTGCTCCACACAATTCCAGCTTCGGGATTGTCAAATTTTGAGCGCAAGGTGCTACTCGAGTTTTAGAGCACAATAAATTGCTTGTGTTAAAACTTCCATTTTTGGAAACGACATAGATGACACAACCATACGCCTTAGGACCGGCATCAGTATAACAATGCAAGGAGAAACTGGTTGAACAACCAGATGGAATTACACAACGAGGAAATTTCACAACGGAAATAAATTTCAATTCTTCCGACAATTCTTCCCATTCTTTCTGAAGCCCTCCTTCGAGAGGAACATCCCAAGATAACTTTGCCTTCCACAGCATTTGCATGAACAATTTAAACCTTATCGTTATTGGGTTTAAAAGACCATTTGGATCGAAAATCATGCTGATAATACTCAAAATTTTTCTTTTAGTACCCACAGAAGGGACTTGTAAAGGTTCGAGTTTGTCACACACGTTCAAGGTGTCATCTGTAGGATTCCACTGTAAACCAAGGGTTTTTAAGTGGCCTTTGGGTTTTAAAATCAACGGTGATTGCGCTAAGGTTTGTTTTGAAAAATATGACAGGAATTCTGAAGTGTTACTGGCCCATTTAGTTAAAGGAAATTTACCTCGTGCTAATATTTCTTTTATTTGTTGGGCTATCCCTACAGCTGATTTAACATCATGGCTTCCGCTTAGTAAATCATCTACGTAGAAATTCCTTTTTACACTGTCGCTAGCTCTCGGATATTCCGCCTTGCTTTCCTCTGCTAATTCCCATAAACATCTTACCGCATCAAATGAACTGTTTTTAAAGCCATACGTTAAAGTATTGAGAGATAGAATTTGAAATCTTCTTCTTGGGTCGTCCCGCCATAAAATCAATTGAAACATGTTGTCAGATGGTTTTACTTTAACCTGTCTGTACATTTTTTGAACGTCAGCACTGAAGGCTACTATATGTACTCTAAATTCTAATAATACATCCATTAAGTTACGTTGAATTCGCGGACCACCCATCAAAAGATCATTTATTGCATATCCCGTTGAAGTGGGGGTAGATGCGTCAAAAACGACTCTCAGTGGTGTCGTAGAAGAATTTTCATTTCTCACCGCAAAATGAGGGATAAAATAATGATTTTGTTCGAATACCTCACTTCCTACTCTTGTGGCATGACCTAAATTCAAATATTCATTAATGAACGCCTTATAATCCTTTTGTAAACTTTCGTCGATGTCAAATCGTTTTTCCAACATTAATAGTCTCTTTTTGGCCAAATTATACGATTTTCCTAGCAACCCTGTTTCCTGATTGAAGGGTAATGACACCTGAAAACGCCCATCAGAGAGTCTGACAGTGTTGTTTTTAAAATGTAGCTCTGCTGGGTCAACCGATGACTTCTCATCGTTCTCATGGAAGGCTTCTAATTCCCAAAATGATTTTAACCTTTCCTCAAGGGCCTTATTTGAATTATTTTCTTCTTGCATTGTAAAATTACAAGAATATTCTTCGTCCACCTCTGAAGGTATTGACCCAGCAATTATAAACCCCAGTTTTGTACTGATGATTGAGGGAAAAGATTTTAAATTATATTTTTTGTTGAGTAGTATTTGAGAAAATACCTCACAATTCAACAGCATGTCAATTGGAGCGGACTTAAAAAACTCAGGGTCTGCTAATTTGACCCTGTTAGGGAAGGAAATCGAACCAACATTAATGTCTTTAATAGGCAGATTTGTAGATACCTTTGGGAGAATAACGCACTTGATTTGGTTGGTATATTTATGGTCGAAGGAAGCTATAGTTACCATTGTAATAGCGTTTGACCCAGTTTTTAATGAGTTTACCGAAGACAATTTTGTATCTTGTTTAATTCTAATCAATTTTAACCTTTGAACTAATCTTTCAGAAATAAAATTTGACATGGAACCAGAGTCAATGAGCGCTCTGACAAGAAGATTGTAACCGCTAGCATTTTTGATATATACAACAGCTGTTGGTAAGATAACCGCCCTTTCAGTATCAACCGAACATTGTATTACAGTTTCATCCTGAGACTCGTTTGGTTTGTCATTCGAGACCTTTGCTTCAACGTGCAATAAGCAATGATGCCTTCTCTTGCAAGAGAGACAGGTTTTGTTGGAACAAGTATGATCCTTTTTAAATGGAGCTAAACAATTGAAGCAATAATTGTTAGTCCTTACGCAGTTTTTTCTTTCCTTAGGAGACAATTTTAAAAACTTTGAACATTTGTATAATCTGTGAAATGTTTCTGAACATAAGAAGCATTTTGAAGGAAACCTATGATTTGTCGAATCAATCTCATAGTAAACTACCTGTTTTCTTTCAATATTTTCCCTTGGCCCACTGCCTGCATGTATTACAGAAGAATCCAATGACATCTCCAATGCCTTGACACGTGTTTCAAGAAATTTTATTAAAAGTTTTATATCGTTTGAACCAGAAGGGTATTCCATGAACCAAGCTCTTTTTGTTCCCAAGTCTAATTTCTCTAAAAGAATAGTTTGCAATAATATATTTTCCAATCCTGAATCTAATTGTAACGTGTTTATCTCATCGATATGAGAAGAAAACTCTGAAATGAAATGTTTTATATCATTTACACCCTTTGATTTCAATGCAGACATTTTGATCATTTCTGAACAATGCTTCATAGCTAATTTATTAACGTCATGGTAATTTTCAATGAGTTTTTTCCAGCACAAGGTAAAATTCTGGTTAGAAATGTCATAGTTTTCCACCAATCTTAACGCATCTCCTCTTAACGATGAAATTAAATAATGCATCCTTTGAACATCAGTTAAACCGCTGTTTTTTACAATGAAGTCAGAAAATAAATTAAAAAACCTAGTCCAATTTTCTAGCCGACCAGAGGAAACGGGTATTGATATTGGAGCAAATTTGATTAAACCGTTAGATGAAACATCCTGTTGAGGTGGTTTTTGAGAGTTTACAGAGCTTTCCTTTTTAAAACTTTTTATAAGCGAAGTAAGGTTATCCTTAGTGCTAAGATACAAATCTTCTAGTTCAGATAACAATTCTTGGTTCAATATAACATCTGATTCCTCCATCAGCTTACTTAATTCAACCCAAACCGTTTCTAAATGAGCTAACCGGTTCTCAGCTTGGGTTAAAGAAATTTCACCTTCTTCAAGAAATAATGATAGTTTTTGAAGTGATTTTTGTATATATGCTAACTTAAATCCAAAATTTTTCCTTAATACAACCGGATGACAATGAATGGTTTAAATACCTTTAAGACAAGAACAAGGAGATAAACAACACTTTTCAACCAGTTAGATTTCAATGTATTCTAAGATGCCTACACACTTCAAATTTTTTAAGGTTTGGTTTTTATGTTAAAACACTTGTGAGAACAATGAGCAAGTACATGTAGTAATAACATGCACTAGTAAGATTGCTAACAATTCAGCTTGACAAAGGCTTCCATTTGATGACAATCAAGGCCTATTCAAGTTTTTTTACAAAAAAACAACAAGGAATTATGAAATATTAACACCTTGCAGAGAAAGTTCTAAGGTGCTAACACGCAACAGTAGAAACTTAATCAATTCTCTATTATCAACAGTCCAACTGAGATGACATGTGAAGAATTCACAATGAAGAAATTTCACTTGTTAGTTTCACAGAATAATTCAATAAATTCTAATATATACTCATCTGAAGAACAGAATCTTCCGAAATTGAGAGGTCCCTGGAACTATTCCCTGGTTTCACGCACCATTTGTAGACACAAACACAGAATAATAGCTTGAAGACTCAGCTCTAGAAGCAAGCAGCGTCTGCATGGTACACAATACACACAGAAAATTAACTTCAAGATTCCGCTTCTCCACACGTCTGCCGCTGCTGGTTATCTGAAGCAATGTTTCAAAAGAATCAACGAATGCAATAAGATCACTCCAATAAGATATACACTTATTGTTGAAGTAGAATTAATTTGATTGGTGCTTATAACAAACAAGATTTCATTGTCGTGAAGAATTAAATTGTCTAGCCAATAATACATTCGAGTAAGAACTACTTCACAGTATAAAGAATGCGAATGAAAATAAATGGTTCAATATGAAATTATGAGTATAAAACAATAATATACGATACAATACGAATCCTTTCTCCTGGGCTTTCGAGAACCTAGAAAAGCAGCCATAATAAAAAACATTTGAAGGTCGTAATTGACAGTCCGCCGACAGTCGCGCAGTTACGCCGTAATTCAGAACTAGCGTTGAGACTGTAATTATCGCCTCCGGTCACTGGAGCGCCCTGGCCGCGTACGTTTGAACTACCCTTCAGGAGAGAGGGGTAAGCGTCTGCTCGGGTCCGACAGCCGCTGCTCGTAGTCAGCTGGCTACTAAAGAATTAATATATCTTCAAGGCGGGAAAGTCATCTCGAACGAACTGCGAAGCGTGTAACGCACCTGTACGCTAGAGATGTCCGTTCAGTCCAGGTGTACCTTTATCAGTTATCTGCAAGATCATTTCGAAACAGTGTAACACAATAGGAAATTAATAGTTTTTTTAATAATATTGATAAATAAATTTGATATTGTTTAAAATTATGTGTTCATTGTATGATCTATTAAAAATGTATCAGATATTTATATAAGAACCAATTTTAATCTATTGTCAAAAGAAACGAATAATTATATATTATTAAACGTACTTTTTCTCACCTTCTTGAAAGAACGCAGGTCTCTCAGGACGCGTGACCTACCCGACAGGTCACGTGCGATTGGTAGGATCGCAGTCCTTGGAAGTCGCGTCATTTGTGATTACCAATTACGTAAAACTGTAAGGAGTGCCAAGAGATTAACAATATACTCTAGTACCCGTCATTTTCTTTCAGACTTACTCCGTGCGAATAGATCTTTTTCGTGTTCATTTGGGTTTTCCCACATTCTGTATATGCAACCCGCATTACTGACATGTATACCGGGTTGCTTATCTATCCCACGAAACAAACGAAACTATAAACAAAAAGAAGTAAACAGAACTAAAAATACTTTTTAAGACCTGTACACATGGATAGATATCTGATACACTATTGAGACCTCGAGCCATTAACATATCAAGATGTATATGAGAGCGTAAACGTGACAACGCGATACGTCAACCATAAACGACGCAACGCATGAGCAACGATTCCCAGTGTTAAAGAGCAATGGACGCGTGAGTCGAAGTTATTATTGACGAATAACATATATGTTGTGTCTTATTCGTAAATAACAAGTAAGTTTTAAATTATTTATTTATTTTTATTATATAATGGACGTTAATAGAAGTAGTAGTACCTGATGTCTAGTGCGACCGTATTCACATTCCCGCGATTTTCGTCGCATCAGCTTACCACTGTTCAATCTAACAACTTATTGTCACCAATTTGCCACTTGACATGGTCCGCGTAGAGAATTTCTCCCAATATTCTGCTACTACGATTCTTGTAATTAAAACACGTTTTAAAGGTATGTGTGGGGGGCCAACCCTATACAGTTTAGTGCCTAGTGAGCGCGACCATGTGTAAGTTCTCGATGGAAAGTTTCAAAAATATGCTTGTTACATGCAAACATAAAATAACAAATTGCTCATATAAACATAATTTAAAGTTAATCAGTTAATTGATATATTTATTTTTGCAACAAAAAATCTACAATGTATCCCACTAACCGCCTCCATTTTTTTTAAATCATCACATTAGAAAATAACCTTTATTGAAATAAAACTATAAGAAGTCGGAAAATTACTTTTAGTTAAAAAGGAAAACCATTTATAAGTATCAAACACGATGCCATGTTAACTGTTCAGTCCATTTAAAAATATTTAACCTCACAAAATTACAAAGTAAACTCCTGAACATCATATCTGCACATTCCAGTAGAGATTTAATAAATGAAATTACAACTTAAATTCTTTGAATTGGCTTATAGGCTGATCTAAAACAGGTGCCACAATATATGTATTCAATTTCACTATCTGAAATGGGGAGACGTTAGGAAACACTGTTTAGAAATGTGTAAGCAGAATTTAGAGTACAACAAATATAATTGTATTATATTTTCAAATGTTTCATTTTTTTTAGAAATTAGAAGTGAAACGCGTCGTGTAAATGAAGAGCTGTCCAGAAATAAGCTATCTTTAATGTTAAAAACCATTCCGGTTTGATGTCTTCGTTGAATCACGTATTGAGTGGAACCAGCTCTGCCGGTTTTCTCATGTTAAATTTAAGCAACCCACGGGTGATGATACATTAATGTCAGTCAACATTGTGACCACATTTATCACAAGAAAATTTGCATCATTCAGCCACGCGGGTTTCTGCACACGACTACCATAGCTTTAACCAGATTGAAGAATCACTCGCGTTTACACGTTTGTTATTTAACTTGCACTCGAGAATTAATAGCGCTGGAGAGTTCATGAAATTAGCAATGCTTGAGATGGTAGACACACGTCACCTGAATTTAAGCGTGTGTTACTCGATGGAAGTCCTCTCCAGGATCGCGAAGTGCTTCTTAGCTAAACGACCCGGACAATGAGGAGAAGCGCGCGTCTCTGGAGCTATTCTTAGCCAAATCTACGGCTTTTATTTAACCCTTTCAAAGAAACACTTTCCGCGTAGTTATTATACTAATGCATTTTAATAAATTCTGAGATATGTAGTGGTCCCTGAGGTATGATGTATCATATCGCAGGGGCAGTGGTTATCACAAAGTGATTATTTATTGTTTGTTCTCTTTTAATTAATGTTAAATAAATATCCAGTGTACTGAGCTGGGGGAGTAATTTCGTTGTGGAAAAATTCATACAGTCACAATTCATATTATCTCACCCCCATCTTCACAACATTTATTTGAAAATGTATAAAGAATCATTTCAGAATAACACGTTCCTGATTTGGGCCCTGATGCATTCTTGCGCGTCGTTTTTTATGCTAAAACTATTTTGAAAATTGAATTTTATATGTGTCGTTGAAAGAAGTACGATCTCTAGAACACGAACATTCTTAGTTGAAGGCATTTGGGAACTACAACATGTTTATCTTCACGTGACGTCACATTAATCGTCACAAGGGAGGTCTAAATTATCAATAGCTTTCCTGGTGTAGCATTCACATCACACATTACCGGTACAATAGAAATGATATCCACCATATGCAACTTAGAGAAATTGAAGACATTAAGAAATAATTTAGATTTGATTTGTCATTTATGAGTTAGGCAAGAAGAAGATTGGTTTCACATAATTCTACATTGCACACAAGCAGGAAAATATCAAAGATTTTTGCAAATCAGGGGTATTATAAATGAAAATGGAACCATTTACTTGGCAATAAGCATAATGCGTGACAACAGAATATCTATAATGGAATCTTAGTGGCGGTTCCTATGCTACGTAAGGATAAAATCTTTAGTGCGCCCCACTCACTTTCCAATTGTATTTCATCCAAACATATCGTTGTGGTAAACAGCCAGCATCGCAAATAAAAATAAGTCAAGAAGTTATTTATAGATAAAGAAGTGAAACATGTATTATTATAAAACACATTGACATATTTAACAGTTAAATATGTTTAAAAATATTTATCCTTTCATCTTGACATATTATCTTCCGAACTTCATATCTGCTCATTAAGTAACGATTGTGGAATTATCGTTGACCCTAAACTTCACAATAGCCTCAATAGTGATCTAAATAAGACACCTTAAAAATAAATCTCTTTTGCGAAAACTGTGAGAGGTGCGGAAATTTTTTTATCAATCCGGAGGCATAATTTAGTGTACAATTTTATATTAAGTTTTTCAATTTTTTTAGTTTTAAGAAACGAATTTCACAATAATCACTTCACAAAATCTTTACCTCAGGTTTCTCTTTCTTTAAACGGAACTCAATTAAAAAGTTACGAATACAAAATTCTTAGGTCTCCATATTCAAGACAACCTAAAATGGAATTGTCACGTTGACAATCTTAATTCCCAATTAAGCAAATTGTGTTACGCATTCCGAATCTTAGTTAACGTAGTTAGTCCACGTATTTCCCGTTGCGTATATTTTGCAAACGTTTACTCCCATTTACGTTACGGTATTATCTTCTGGGCTAATTCCAATCAGAGCATTCAAACTTTCATAATTCAGAAGAGGATAGTTCGGATAATTTGTAAATCTCACCCCCGAAACTCTTGTAAACCTTTATTCAAGGAATTAAATATCTTTACACTTCCCTGCATTTATATTTATGGAACCGTCTTGTTTGTTAAGATCGAACTACTTAAGTGCCACCCTTGCTTCATACGAAACAGTCTCGTTCACGAACACAATACTCACAATAGTAATAATATTCATCGGCCTAGAGTGTCAACCACTCTTTTCCAAAAATGGCCATATCATTTGGGAATCGTTCTGTATAATTCCATGCCCAAAAATATAAAAGATATTATGAAACTGAATATCTTCAAATCCCTGGTTAAAAACTACCTCCTGCACTAGTGCTTCTACAATGTAAAAGAATTTATTGATTTTAATAAAAGTTAAATCCGTCTTGTACTTTATCACGTCAATGCTGTAGTACTTTTTAAATAACTTATAACAATTTCAAAAACTATTTTCTTGTTTGATTCTGTTGTCTTTTGGCTCATATTAATTTAGTTTAATGTGTAATCAACTTTGACACGGTTGTGTACATAAATTCTGTAGCCCCATCCTGACTCGGGTTTTGCTCCAGTTTTCCTTGGGGTAGAGGCAGATTTATTATACAGGTTCCCTAGGCTTTGTCTACGGGCGTGTTTATTGTAATAATAAATCGTGAATTTAGTGTTATTTCAATTCTGATTATTTTTAAACACTATAATCAGAATAATATATAGTCCGATATTAATTTGTACATGTCAAATATTTTGTGTGTGTTAAATTACAAACACATTCTATTAGTATTATAACTCGTAGGTAACTTTTTCCTAAATTTTTTTCCTAGGAGTTTTTTCCTAAATTTTTGAATCCACCTCCGCCTTAGGACCCTTGATCGGGATTGATGATCTTG
The DNA here is from genome assembly GCA_002313205.1 of Laupala kohalensis. Taxonomy (NCBI): domain Eukaryota; kingdom Metazoa; phylum Arthropoda; class Insecta; order Orthoptera; family Trigonidiidae; genus Laupala; species Laupala kohalensis. The sequence goes on along the minus strand of NNCF01128137.1, from coordinate 384,163 downwards.
GGATGGTCCCTTGCTTGCTTCCGGAGAGGAAATTAGTTTGTTATCCTCCACGTGGTCATACGCAATTTGTACTGCTTTTCTGACGAAAAATTATTTATTTATTTACTTGTTCATGATCATTGTTTCTGGCATATTCATAGCATTTTGAACATTTCTTTGCATGATTTTTTGGGTCTGCTGACACTTTGTGTAACAGGACTCCGCATTCCGACTTCAAAACGGACAATGAGAATCGGCAACGTAACTCGCTACGACGCTAATAAGCAAAACGCCGTAATTGAATGTCAGGATCTCATTTATGACGAGCCTTTTTACACATGTTGTATAAAAATTACTTTGTTTGATTCTTTTTGTTCATTAGTAATCAATAGCAATAATTAATCATTAGCAATAATATAATCATTAGCAATAACAACAAAAATAATTTAATCGTTAGCAATATTAATTATTATTACATAATAAATAATATTGCTAATTATTTTCTGTTTTTTGTTTACATTTGCTGAATGTGCTTTGGTATGCTTTAAGTATTGTTTTCTCATTTGCTTCTCAAGCACAAATTTACTCCTCAAATATATTATATCTTTCTGAAGTATACCATATTCTTTGAAAATTACTAAAATGCATCATTTAATTACTAAATACCTTCGTTTTCATTTTTCTATTCGTGGGAATTCTCTTGTTTCTTTTAATTAATTTTTATTAGTTTCTTACTACCAAATTTATTTTTACTTCATTAGTAGAGCACACTGTTTTTTGTTGTTTTTTTTGTTGACTGGAATCATTACCGTTCAGTGGCTACGCTTTTGAGTATCACACATACAGAAGGGGAACGGGATATTGCTTGCTCATTGTTCAACGGTTGGAAAAGTGAGAAAGGAAAACTACATATCTTTAAGATAGGAAGAGCCTGAAACGGATAATGGTTGCAAAATCTTACAAAACTGGGATGTTACATTTTTTTTTTTTTTGTGGGGCTTTAGGGCTCGTCAACATCAAAGGTCATTAGAGCCCTGAAAACTTGTACAGGTAGGGAAAATGCAGTTACGCACTAGGGAGAGCCAACATGACTCTCCCCGCGTGTGGGACTCGCCGAATGACTCAGCCATACCCACTAAAAACCCTCCTGCATTACAACTCAAAACACAAATTCCAACATATCTCACGACTTTACTAAAACATTAAAAAAAAGAAGAAGAAGAAGAGGAAAGAGGAAAATGAACGATACCCTAGCCCTCGCAACCTAATAGCGTCGGGATCGAAAAGAACAAGAGGTGACCAAGGGAGGTCAGAAAAGAGAAAGGAAGGAGCATGGCACAAGCAAGTGGAAGTAATGCCAGACTCAGCTCGGGGCCCCGTGTTCGCCAAACACGTACTTACTAGATGTAAATCCCCTGGGCGATGTATGAGAGAGACGGATTGTATTTCAGGGGAAGCTTCCCGGAAATAATTCGCTGCGCTTCCCGGAAATAATATCCTCGTTATAATGAAAAAACATAATATTGCATTGTCACAGGGTTTGTATCTGTGTGCCAAATTTCAATTCAATCAGTTGAGGGGAACTGGTTTAAAATTCAGTTGCAAGATTTGGCCCCAAACATACGAACTAACAAGTGAAGTTAAATAAATGCTTGTAGAAAGGCATTTATGTGTATGTTAAGAATTTTTTATACGGTAACTCATGAACAAATGAATGAAATCAAATCAAATGTATATGCATTGGGAATAGGTTATTTATAGACTGCTGAATTAATAATAATAATAAATTTGTCAAAGAACTGTTGAAACTGCGTATGACCACGTGGAGGACAACAAACTAATTTTACTACACAAGTAAGGGACCATCCCATCAATTCCGATCAAGGGCCCTATGGCAAAGGCGGATTCAAAAATTTCAGCAAACATTCCTAGATAAGATAAAAAGTTAGCTGCGAGTTATAATCCTAAGAGAATGTCAATATGATTGTAATTTAACGCAAAAATTTACATGTACAAAGTATTATCGAACTATAGATTATTCTGAGTATAGTGTTTAAGAATTGAAATAACACCAAATTCACGATTTATTATTACAATAAACATGCCCCTAGACAAAGCCTAGAGAACCTGTATAAGAAATCCGCCTCTACCCGAAGGAAAACCGGAGCAAAACCCGGGCCAGGATGGGGATACAAAATTAATGGACACAACCGTGCCAAAATTGCGTAGGTAAGGGAGGAAACAGGGACATGTCATCTAACACACTAAACCTATTCTGAGTGATGAGTTGGGGTGGTGCATGCGTCGTTGGTCTAACCGGGTGGTAGCTGTTGAATGGACGGCGAGAATTCCTGACTGTAGTCCAACCGCCGATCGTTTTCTTATTGACCTCTTCCAGCGCACTGATTCGTGTGTCAATATATTGTACCAAGTCATTGTACGCCTTCTGAAGATCAGCTTTGAATGAGTTGAGGAATGCGATAGTGTCCATTGTTGTGAGATAGTTAGCAACTTAACGACAAAAGCAAATGAGAATACACGAAAAATGACAACTAACACTGAATGAAGGATGTTAGTATAATAATATATTTATTACTACGGAAGTTACAAATGAGATAATAAATAAATTAAATATACAAACAAACCGACGACAAAAATGATTTAAATAATTATTTAGGACAACAACTGGAGGTTATTTAATTCGTCAATAACTACTCTATTTTATGTTAAATTGTAAATAAATACGAAAAAATCGAAAAAAAACTAATTGTAAAATTATGTAATAATTCTATGAATTTATGACGACGAGAACTTGTGTGCAACAATGTGGTAGGGTTTCTTGGAAAGTTTAATTATTATGTGATAGAATGTGCACGAGAAAATCTAAATGAACCCTAATGTACACACCTGATACACCAAGAAACTAAATTAATGGTTCAATTTGTACTTACGTAAACTTTATCACATCTTTGAGAAGTACTTAAATGAAAACAATACGATGTATGTTAGGTTAGGTAGGCTTGATAAACCTTTGGAAAAGTTTTTAATGTTTTTTTCACTTAACACAAACAAAACAAATAAATTTTACACTACAATAAAGGTAGGAAATAAATACAACTTAATCACAAAAGCTCGAGAAAAATGAAATAATTAGGAAGATTAAACTGAAAAATACAGAGAGCTCGTTTACAACTGTAGCTAACGCCAGGAGCAGGCTAGCCAACCAAGTATTATCAAAGCATTGAATTGTAAATTAGGGGAAAAAATAAGAGTGAAAATTGCAAAGAGATACCAGTGGACAGTGAGGAAATTGAAAGCGGTGGAATGAAAAAGGCGTATAAACAGTGAATTTACAAAGTAATATGACGAAATTTTATTGTGGCCAAGTTGTGGAGACTGTTAAGAGATTTTCAACAGGAAGCCGGCATCGGTTTACCCATTCATCATCCAGAGGCATCAATTTACCCATTCATCACAGTCGCTCTTCTAAATATCAACAACGTCATCGTCATCATTTCATTCCTAGGAACATCACAACAACGCTAAGAGTATATAATTAGGTTTGGCCACACAAAAAATTTGAAAAATGTTGATGGCCAATTGAGCTCCAACAGATGATAAATTATATAATAATAGCTCATTACCCGGCGTTGTCCGGAATAATATTTTAATTTCTAGACCAATTAATCCACTTACAGGTCGAATTTGTGCTTCCAAGGCAAGTTACAATGGATCCATTACGGCTCAATAAAACGCTTTAATAATCTATACCATGCGTCTAAATTTTACGATTTAAAGATGTTTCAGTCTTTGTTAAAAGAAAAAAAAGATAATTACATTTGTTGATGATTGATTTTTTCATTCCTAAATTATTCTCTTAAATTTAGGTATTTTAACACTCATATGTTTAATACCGTTTCATCAATAATGAAAGTATACCTTTGTAGATAAACATATGCTGTTGCGGACGTTTTGGTGGAACTTTTTCAGGAGAACAATATCGCCATTCGTAGTTATCACCTATCTCTAACCGTTTGGGCGGCGTAAGAGAATATACCTCTTTTTCCCAATTTAATCGACATTTTTGGTCAAAATAATTTTCTTTCTTTTAACGTATTTTTAAAATAAAAGTTAGCCTATGTTAATTCTGGACTTTTTAACTATATTATTGTCAAATTTCATCACGATCGGTTTTGTGATTTAATCGTGATTAAGCAACAAACAGACAGACACGCTTACGCGTTACCCATTTATTCTATATTAGTATGGATTACTGTAATTTTATCAAGCGAGTAGTTAAAAAAATGTTGTTGAGAATAATTATCTGCATAAGAAATTATTTTATATAATGATTATATTTTATTTCGTTTTATGTAACGATTTGCACGCATATATTTAATGAAATATGTACAGTCTATACTAGCTCTCTCATATTGTATTAGGCAGGTAATTTATTTCTTTGTTACTTTAATGTATTCACTATTTTAAATGTCCATTTCTACCTTAATATAGTTGTCCTCCGGTAATCAGCTATTACCTGGTCCTTCTCCCAAAATGTGACCTTCTGATAAATCTTTTTTTGATCATAGTTGACTTTCTCCAGTTAAGTTGTGAAAATACTGATTTAAGAAATTTGTTTTAATTTTCCATCCAAAATCTTTTCTAAAATTATAAACATTGAATTTTCCGCTATGAACAAGTCAATAGCATCCTTCAATGATCGTAATGGACAATTCTTGTGTAATGCTAAATGAATCATTTAGAATTTCTAAATTACTAACACCCTTGTGAATAACCCAACATCCTCTCATCACAAAGAGAGACGTTTTTTCAAAGATTAATTATATTATTTATTTATTCCTTCCAACTGCGAAGAACTCTTCCTTCATCAATCTCATAGAACCGAGAAAGTGGATAGTGGACGTTTCGTTACCTCCTCGTTGTTGAAGAACTTGCAGTATCCCATGAAGCCCATTTGTTACCAACTCGGTTCACAGAATGTGTACTTTACTCTGAAAATCTCTGTGATAAAATGTGTACTGAAGCCATTTAACATACGTGAACCCTTTTTTCCACATCTAGCATGTTTAATGGTCTCTGTTAATAACATCCCGTTCCGAACAAATAAAGACATCAAGTACTCTTTCTATTAAAGCAGGAGACCTATCAGTCGTATAAATAGCATGAATTAATTGTGATTTATAACTCTTTTTTCAAGAATTGGTATAATCTCAAAACGATGTTCAGAACATTGAGTTCATACCATACCACTTCCTATAGATGTAGCTGTTGTATCCTGGAGACTACAAGACATAGTTGGAAGTGAGACTCAGGATCAGTGCTGTTTTCCGGAAGAGCCGAGACTCTGGTTCTTGCTTGGTCGATTCTTTTAAAAAATATACATTTTTGGGAAAACACGAGTTAACCAACCATTCTGGCAGTTCCTTTTTTCAAAAATTTATCGAACTCGCGTAGCATGTCTCCTTTCACAATAATCCCATTTATGATATTTCTTAATGAGGAATCAATAGACAAAAATTGACAGTGTTGACAACTTCAAATATTTTTATAGATATCTACAATTGTGTCCCGCATGAAACTATTGTGCTCATGGGAAGCTGAAATTTTCTTCAACTATCTCTGATATTCTGTCATTTATTAAATAGTTAGAAAATGTGACGCTACAAAATAAGGTCAACCAAGTTAAGCAGATCACCCATATTTGATTCCATGAACCAATTGAGTAAAATAAATTTTCGCTCTTAACATAAAAATAATTTTTTCTGTTTAAAAGCCAGATAGTTATAACTTTTACCCGTCTTTAAAATAAGCGGTGACCATATTATAAATAACCTATTTCCAGTTTTTGGTAGATTTTCTTTTCGTGTATCAGTAAGCATAATATTGAGAATAACCTTTCACATATCTCCTTTTCTTTGTAATTTTTCCCCGTTTGATGATATTTTGCACCGTGTGAATTCTTCAGTTAAAAGCGAGTCAAACATGATGAATTGGAACAAGAAGCAATTGGAATACACAAAAAGACGCATCAAAAGGTTTCCAATTCATCTACATTCGTATAGTCAGTACATATATATGAAAATGATATGAGTACAATACCATTAGTGTAACGGTTTGATTTTGTAGAATTCAATTCTCCACGACCATTCGGATTGTTACTTGTCACCATCACTTTCAATAACAGTTTTATTTTGCATCTTTGAACGTCACCGAAAATTTTAGAAATCCGATCTTAACGTGTCACAGAAATTAAATATAACAGTTTTCTTTTAGGTTAGTTTTATTAAATTCATAAGTAATGTCAAAGTTAACAAAGCTTATGTAGAACATATTAATATAAAAATGGAAATAAAATATTAGTGTTTTACGCACATAATGTATATTCATCAAACATATCCACTACTTCCAATTAATATTAGTCACAAATTTAAAGGCCACGGTCAGAAAGTAAAATAGGAAGAGAAAGAAGCCTTATTATTCTAGTATTACAACCAATTTGAATTGTATTATGGGCTAGTCTCCACATTGTTCAGTTAATAATAAAATTTAAATTTAATGAAATATTTAATAATTTATTTCGTATTTCAAGTGTACTCCGTAACTCAATATAGAAATAGGGGTTTTGAGCTTTCAACGATCTTGAATATTTGTGAATCATGCTTTCACATTTTATGCTAATTCAAATTCATGAATCGCATTTTGTAATAAAAACAAAATAGTTTACACGGAAATAAATTACGTGTCTTCAAAATGTTTTTATTTTACTCATTCCAATTTTGTGATTATTTTCTTATGAAATTACTTAATATATTTTCAGTCTCTTCCATCCGCAGGTTGTCTTGCTTGCCCGTGCGCCGCGCCACCATCGCGTCGTCGGAGAAAGTTCGTGATTGGAAAGTTGGAGTCGCGTATTGATGAGACGTGCTCGACTCTTCTTCACGGAGCATTCTTTGAGAAGCGTGAAGTATTCTTCTCCGTCCACGAAGAAACTACGCCCACTCAGCAGAAAACGTGCTCTGCATTCAAAAGTAACACAAGATTATATTACTGAACCAAAGTGTTATTTTACACGAAATGTGTGAACAATTTGAATTGCGATCGATTCCATGACATATAAAAAAGTGACCGTCTTTTCTTTCAAATAATAATAAAACGTAACGAATCCTTTTTGAGAGATTTTTCTGAAATGTTTTCCCCTTTCTCACTGTTTAACTAGTGTCGACTAGAAAATACGAGGAGATGAAACTGAATCAATATTTTCTAATTTATTTCTGTTTTTATAAAATTGAGTAAATTCCTCATTTTATTTAGTTCTGTTAATTGGTTTTTAAAATTGAAACATAATACATTACTGGTGACAGGTTATACATTGTATTTGGATAAACTTTAGATTACAATTTATTGTTTTATTCACAGAAAAGAGTTTTGTGCCGAACAACTTTCATAAGATTTAGTACTACTTTGTCCGATTTATTACAGTACAACGTAAAATATTAATACTGAAATGACGATAAGCACTTATTTTTCAAAAGACGTATCAACTAGGAACGAAAGATTGTGTAAGTATGTAAAAAACTGTTAAAATGTTGCGTGTACAAATAAATACAACATAATCTTCCTCTTCAAACTGAATGTATTTCTAGATAGTTTGTAAATAATTTTATTATGAAATCAATGAAAATGTTAATGTTCATTATCAGTGTCGTGAAAATAATATCTTTTGTATCTTAGACACAGAATATTTCGCTCGCAGCATTTCGCAGTATTTATCGCGTGCGAAGTCTAGGAAACTTCAGCAACTCCATGAGTAAGGATTGTAGTTCGATGAGTTTCCGCGGGCGAGCAGAGGAGCAGGACGAGAACGCAGAAGAGAAAGAGGAGAAGTGGGAGGAGACTCCGCGGGTGAAGGATGANGTATAAGAGACAGGGATGAGTGTGAGGTGAAGAATGGGGGGGAGGGGGGAGGAGAAGGAAACAGAGAAAAAGAAGCGGTATATCCGAGCGGGCAAAGCCCGGATGCGGAGAAGCAATAACGGCGACCGGGAAATATGGGGCTTGGAGTCGCGGAGTGGAAGGGGGAAAAGGATGGGGCGAGAACAGCGCCGACGGGGATTTGCTGGCAGTCACGACGGTGGTGCTGCCTACTGGTGGCCATCGGAAGCGTACGAGCAGTCGAGGAATGACGACACCTCTGCTTTGGAGCGACGAGGAGAGATCTCCTATAATGAAAGATGTCCCGAGTTAGTGTTCGCTTGCTACTGGACAGTAATCGAGTTAGTGTCCATAAATTCCCAAATCTGGTGACACTTCGGAATTATTTGTTATTTAGTTTATTACCAAGTAAAGTTCTCTAAAGACATAAAATGTGTAATTTGATACCTTTTCTAGAACTGAGTCATTCTTATGATGAAGTAAACAACGTGTGAGAAGATTGGGTCGTGGAGTACTCTACCCTATTGTGAATGAGTGCAGAAAATAATATATTTTATATCATTTTCACAACTAATTAGTTTTATAGCAAATTATACATAGTATACAATTAAAACTTCAATAAATATGAGCGGAGAAGTAATTTAAAATTGTGTAATTCAAAAATGTATTGCTAGATGCGGTAATCATCATTTTATGTTCGAATTATGACGTCAGTAAGTGTCGATAGATAAACTCGAGTCGATATCTCAATCACGCCATTAAACATATCGATAGATTTCATTGGTATTACTCGTTACAAAGGAAGTGCACGCCCCTTGAAATTTAGGAAATCCCTTTTGGGATATTTACATGACTCCTAGAATCTTTATCAAATGTAATTAATTATGTGATCGTTCTGTTTTCCCCTTAAGTGTAGATAGTAAGATATTAAACTGAGTGAATATAGTGGATTTAAAACAAATTTGTATGTGAGTGGTACGATCAAATCTGTGAAAACCGAAACACGGTTGTGGCCAGTGAATATATGTTTGTGAATGGAGATCTTCCACTTTCCGACTCAATGGTAACTTCCTTTTCTAAATACACGAATGGTTTCCTTTGGAACACAAGAAAACGTGTCTATAAAATATAAATTATATCAAAAGTAATCTATTTTCTAACACGAAATCAGTAAGGTATGATTACATACAATCCATGACTAAATTTTCTCTTGGCATAAATGAAAAGAAAAATAACATTCAAATAACCCAACTGTGAAAAATGATCTGTCATAAAATTAGTTCCGTTCTCTGGATTGCCACTAATTTACTGCTGCAAACGGATAACGCATTCTAAGAGTCTGTAGTCCATAACTTCAGTATTTATATTTGAATAGTGGTGAGTAGGTAGAAGTAAACTTATTCCCAGAAAAAGTACTAAAGATTATTGTTATGGTATCTGGTCTCTCGCATTACTTAATTGTACAAAAGTTTATGCATTTTTAAGACCATTGCCTAGATTTACTGAAACCCCAGACTAACGTGATGACGGGTTCTCCTTTTCCGAGGAGATGTCTATACAAGCCGCCATCTGTGAAAGAAAAAGGAGCTTGAGGTAACTGTAAAGCTCCGTGGTTCGCAAAAGACATGTTATGGTTGTGCAGGACAGACGGCTGGCGTTGAAATACATCTAGAACCCTCCAACCGACACAGATCAAAGAGAAGAAATAAGAAAGGTTCCCGAGAGGATGAGCTAAAAGAAGAAGATAGAGAGTGGGAGCCAGAGGACGGGCAAAGCTTCCGTAACGGAACTACCTCACTCAAATATAAAGAATAAATTTTATGAAATATTTCATCAATTTTTACTGGTACTAAACACATATTTGTATAAAAAACAGCGTTAAAGAAGGATTGCTGGCTGAAGGGTCGAGTTTCGATCCCCGATGGGATTTGGGATTTTATATCATACATCCAGACTGTCTCCCAGGCCTACACAGCCTGCTGTAAAATGAGTACAGGGTCTATTCTTGGGCCAAATATGCCCGAGCGAGTTGCTGACCACACTCCGAGGTCTAGTAATTACGGAAATCTACCTTTCGTGAACCCTATGTGCATCTTCGGGCCTGTTCAGAGAGCTTGATTGTGTCACAGCAAATGTCTGCAGAAAAAAGGATAACTAGTAAAGAACTTTGGTTTATGATATTCTTCATTTATTTTTCGATCGCATTTGACAATTGAATAAATCTAATTCTACCACCATAATTATACTATTAAAAAATGGTATTTTTTTCTCGACATGGAAGAATCTCTATACTTTTCTATGTTATTCTACATAATAATCACATAAGTAAAAATCATATTGTGCGTACGTATAATATTAATACCACAGACCGTCTTATGATATCGACAAAAAATCCACACATGAAGGTTAAAAGTGATTCGGTATCTTTCGTCAGTAAAAAAATATTCGCATTCGTCGACAATTTTATTTGAAAAAAAGAAAAAAAGAAATGGGAGTTCTTCAATAAAGCAACAACGCTAAGGAGTCTTTCCTTCTGCTTTCGAGACGAAACAAGATGATTTCCTTGCCTTTTATTTGTGACAGCTACTTTTCTTCTCTTAACGAGAAAAATATTGGAAGGAAGAAATGTTCCTAAGGAGACTTATAAAGCAATGTTGCCATTAAACTTTCTGTAGTATTTCCACACCTGCTTTTTCTTCAAGGAAACCATATCATCGTTGGACAATACACATTCTGACTCCGAGGAAGAAAGCACAGAGACGTTCTTTTTACGTCTGTGCGATTTTTTGTTTGGCGTTGTACTTGATGTTATCAAAAATTGAACAGGGTTCAGGGGTTTAGCCCTAGAACCCTGCTTTGTCTTTGTCTGTGTTTTAGTTGCAGTAGGTTTTGTACTACTTGGTTTTTTTGTAGTAGCTGGACGCGATGTTGGTGTTTTAGGCTTGACAGGAACGACTGAAATACCTTTCTTTCCGCATTTACACTGATATGTGCACGACGTTGTCGTAGACACGTCAGTGAAATCGGCCTGAACAGATACGGATTTCATCTGCTTTGGAGTCTTGGCTGCGGTGGAGTAACTGGTAGAAAATACAGGGTGTAAAGCCCTGTATTTCTTCCGCGCTTCAGCGTACGGGATCTTCTCCGTGGTTTTTATTTCCTGCACTTTCTTTTCTTCGAGAAAGGCGACACACTCNGCTCCATACCGGGTGACTGCCTGTGCAATTAATGCACTTTGCAGGCCCTGGGCATGAGACGCCGGGTTCGTGTTCCTCCTTTCCGCACTTTCCACAGGTATCACGTCCCTTACACGATGTTGTCGTTGAAACAGCGCAGAGGATTCGGAATAAAGGGACGGACCGGCAGGTTCAGCCATCTAGCCTTCAGATTCTTTGGTAGTTTAGGACACTCAAAAGTCACGATGAAGGAACTGGTCTTCTCCAGAACACCATTTACCTTCCTCATGATCTGACTGACCTCAACTACGTGGTCAGCCTTCCATTCTGCAACAAGTTCGTCTGTTGCCATTTCCATTATGTCCCTGTAACTTACGACTCCCTTGCTGTGATTAAGTGCAGCATGGAANACTCAAGTAATTTCAATGCTTGCTTGCTTGTTTTTGTTTCAAGCAGCATTGCACCGTTCCTTAACCTTTTTATTGTCTTTAATGTACCCACGAGACCTTGTAGACCTTTAAATATATAGAACGGGGACACTTTTTCAAGTGTCCCGTCTATACGGTTCATAAGAACAAAAACATTCTCATAAGGAATGCTCTTTAACTCTTCCTTTTTGGTTTCTGAAGCGGGAGGGCTGGCAACCCTCGGCCGCTTCAAAGACCCTGGGGCGGAGTACTTACCTTGCGACTCGCCCACTTCGCAAGGCAGGGGAAAACAGGAATCAGTGATTGTGTCCCACGAGTTCGGGGGAAATAAATGTCCGGTGACGTGGAGCCCCCGCATCACGCCACTAAGCCTTGCTCAACTGAGGTGCGGCAGTTGCCCCAGAGGTTGAAACGCTAGAGAGTGTTTGACCTCAACACCCATTCACCTCATCGGCGCGTAACACACCTTGAGGTTGAGGGTTTTTTTATAGAGGTTTAATCCTTCCTCGCGACCCGGCCAAAGAAGGCAAGATCTCCGTCCTTTGAAACACGCAGCTTTCCACCATCGCGCCAATGGTCGCTGAAGTATGCCCAAAGCTTACGGTATCCGACGACTGGTGGCGCAGTACCAGTCCCCAGCTCGGGGCCGTGGGTTCGCCAAGCCCATACTCACTGGAAACTCAGCTCCCTGCGGGGGAAAGATGAAGAGAAGGACGAAGAGGAGAAGAAGAAAGAGGAGAAGAAAAAGAAGAAAGAGAAGAAGAGGAAAATGATAGATACACTAGCTCTAATAGCGTCGGTATCGAAAAGAACACGAGGTGACCAAGGAAGGTCAGGAAAGAGAAAGCAAGGAGCCCGGCACAAGTAAGTGGAAGTAATGCCAGACTCAGCTCGGGGCCCCGTGTTCGCCAAACACGTACTTACTAGATGTAAGTTCCCTGGGGGGAATTACGTCTGTAAGAAATGTAATGATGCAATATACAAGTAGGGTTTATCTTCTTAGAAGGAACTTCTGTTAAATATTAGAGGGTATTTGTGAAGATTTCTTAGTCTGTAACTCGATACAAAAAAAGGGATTTCATGGTAAAATAAAAGATTATATTCATTTGTGAACAGTCCTTATTTTTTATTGTTAATGAATTGTTAGTAAGTTTATTATTTACTGTTTTTGTTAGTGCTAGTCATTTGTTTACTAACTTTTGGTTAAGTTATAGATCACATAATGGGAAGTAAATGCGTTTATTCGACAAGATTCAAAAAGCAAATAATTAGAAAACTTCGAAATCTATACAAGAGTTTTTAAAATATTGAATGAAACAAAACTAATACTATACAGGCTTGGAAAAATTGTTTTGTTTTACATGGCATATAGGCATGGTTTCCAAATGTCTACAAATCCAGAATGTCAGGTTGGTGTCGGGTTCATTACTCACCATCAAGTTTCAATCCTCTCGTCATTTACTGGGGGACGGGGGCGGGAGACGCCATATGCGTTGACTGACAGAAACATGGTTCCTGGTGAACTGATTATTTGATGAAGGTAAAATTTACATCAGTAGATCCATGTCGAACCAGCGTTGACAGTCTATAACCAACACGGTATTCAGGGCAGATGTAGCATGTGTAGATCAGAGAGGATCATCGATTTTCTAATGTAATCCAGACTAGCACGGATCGTTTGCGTCATTTGTCACATTATATATATA
>NNCF01128137.1:315804-370869 GCA_002313205.1 Laupala kohalensis | reverse complement strand
ATACAGTTGCGCACTAAGGAGAGCCAACATGACTCTCCCCGCGTGTGGGACTCGCCGAACAACTCAACCATACCCACTAAAAACCCTCCTGAAATACAACTCAAAACTCAAATATCAACATATCTCATTTTTAAAAAAACAAGAAGAAGAAAGAGGAAAATGAAAGATACCCTAGCTCTAATAGCGTCGGGATCGAAAAGAACAAGAGGTGACCAAGGATGGTCAGGAAAATATAGATATAAGCGATGTAAAAATACAATAGAAAGTTTCCTACAAAGTTAACTACATTTTTAGAGCATCGTGGGAGTATTTGAAAATAACGTTTTTTGCTGAAGATGTAGTGCATTCTTCCTTCAAAAATTATTATAATTATTTTATTTAGACGGCAGGGGAAGTACGGTTTTCACTCTGAAATACAAATAAATACGTGTATGGTGTTTATATACTGATTTAAGACGTTTTAGTGATTTAATTCTATTTTCTTTAGAGATGGTAAAGACTCTGCGATAAAGGAGCGGAGACTTCCGTCTATATGAACTGAATTATACTGACTTTATATATTCATTACTATGTTACACAAATTTGCAACATACGATTTTAACTGTAAATTAATTTGAAACACCTGGGTTTGACATGCTACACAATTGAGTGTTCTTGTATTCAACAATGATACATTACTGACATACTCTGGGCTTTATCACTACACATTAAGTCGTCATTAAAGACGTTACAAAAACTACAGAGCTGTTACAAAAATTAATTCTGATGTTTTATTTTTACACAACAATATATTATATTGTACAGAAGTTATTAATAATAGCAATAACACAGAGCGTTAATAATCAATTTTAAATAACTATTAATTGTACTACTATTACGACCTCAGTAAAACTAATATGATAGTAGAAAAAAATCCAAAATTAATTTTAATAGCAGAATATCCAATTCAATAGAACATTTTATTTACAATATTTACATGTTACAATGTTACATATGGCAAGGCGTTGACCAATTTGCTTTCTTATTCGTATTGATGCCGCGGGCTCAGGACGGCTTGGTCTAGTGGCTAGCATACCAAACTGACATGAGTGAGGTATCGTGCAGAAAGCCCAGTAATAACTTTTTTTTGCTGGGGGAAGGTAGGAGAAATTTTCAAAAATTAATGTTAAAAATTAATTAACAAAGAGTTCTGTAGAATATTCAGCTGCACTACTTTATGGATGTAGTGGAGACGGGATACATCAAATTAAGCATTACTTCAACTGCAATAATTTATTCATACCAAACTTTCTCCAGAAAGCATAACTACAGGAAATCTTACAAACAGTGATGAACGTAAAATTGGAGCCTAATTTCTTCTATAAAACGAATGAATCATGCTAGACGGGTGAAATAATTCGATAAAAATGAATTCATCAAAAACGTATAATAAAATGTTAAAAGAACTATGCTAAAATTATCACGAATATGATTCTCTATTTATTATAAAAATACTGTGTATAAAAATACTGCGCTTATTACTCGCACAATTATTTTCATTGTTCAAATATTTTTATTAAATATTCTAAAGAATATAATAAAATCATAAAGGTTACAATGCTGTATGTGTAAAGGGAAGCATCCTGGGGTAGGATTTCAGTTGAAATTTATTTTTTTTGGAGAAGGATAGAAGCAAACAACTAGATAACTGCGCAGCCATAAACTTTTTGTAGTTCCTTTTACGAGTGAATGTAAGCACTCTAGCAGTTCTTCTTAAACATCGCGGCTTAATGCTTCACACAATTACATTTTCTCACATCATAATTAAGTAAAGCTGCATCATATGGTACGCAGAACCATTCAACGTAAAATATAGGTTACATTTAAGTACAATACATTGTTAAACAAATTATTTATTATATTTTACAGAAAAAATAAGATCTCTCATTATTTCGAATCTGCTGGCCACGCAGAAGAGCGTCTGTGCCATTTTCACAAATCTACAGAATAGTTTCGTGCTTGATAAACGTTTGCACACTTGACATACAAAAACAAGAGTAAACTCACCGTTTACATGAAGGATGGAAACACCATTTTCATTCCCTTTTCAATTCAATTCTTAAAATACATATTTGTGATACTCCTTGATAAAATTTCGTTCACTTCATATTTTGTGGCATTCCTTACTACACCTTATGGAACGAAGTTTGTATTTTTCGCGAAAAAAATTCATATTCAAAGATAATGCCAGAATTAGTAGTTTTGAAGGACATAGTTGAAGTATTTTTCCTGTAATTGGCTAATTCGTAGAAATCACTATCTCGTATATTAGACTAGTGGTAGCAATTCTTATCCTAATCGCGTCCAAATACATAACTTTGGACAAAATTTGGGAAGTAGAGTTGTATCAATTTTCATGTATGTCGATTATTAGTGCATGGTTATAATTATATCCTATAAATGATAACAATACTTAATAAAATATATACTTAGAAACTGGACATGAATTGTGTGTGTGAAAACAGAACTAACTTTAAAATAAAACGTGTAATAATCTGTATTCAACACTCATTATCATCAACATGATACGAGTATATTAACAAAGCCAATCCCCAATAATCAGTTGACAATTAATAACATAACACGGTGGTTTGTAATGAGATCATAACAATTTTAAGCTCATACATATACAATTATTGTTAAGAGAGTATATGATTGTCATTAACAACTTAGAGTGAAAAAAATTGGAGCCAAACTTCTTCTTAGTAGTAACATTTATAAAACGTACATTTTAGTAACGTTTTATGGGTTAGCAGTGTGATCTCTCAATTCTTATGGAAAGGGCTCTAATGACAGACGTTGCCAAACCCTAAAACCCCAATTAAAGAAAATTCTTTACGAAGAAACAGAATTGCAAGATATAGTATGTACGTTATAGACAGAACTATTGTAAAAAATTATAAATGACAAAAATGTTTGTTTCTGAATATTTAACATAATATTTTCTTTAGAGATCAACACAGATAGTCTCTTTAAAGACATCTCACAAGTTGCGTTAAAAAGACGCATATCTTGGCAAATAAATTTGTAAGTGCACGAAATCATTCGGATGCCTAAATATTTGGTGAATAGAGTTATATCCCTACATCACTTAAATGAAAAAAAGAGATAAATGTACGATGAATTGAATATACCGAAATTTGAACAGATTAATTTAGTAAGACGATTGTCAAACGTTTGATTTATTTTAGCTGTTCCAATTTCCTTATTTTGTTATATATCTCTCTATAATAGTAGTTGTCCAAAGAAAATATGATTGAATGACTCACTCACTGACTTATCAATGCAGCGATAAACCATTGTAGATAGGAAGTTGAAATTAGATTACATGTAATTGTAAATACTCACTAAGGAATGGTTTTGTGAATTTTTAACCTAAATAAAATATCGTCTCGATTTTTGTAGATTGACAAGCTCTATTATTACAAAGAGTAAACCGTATCATAGCTAAAACAACTCCCGTGAAAAAAAAAACTGTTTGGGTTGACTAGTAAAATATTAATTGTGGTAACTACATAAACTTAATATTCATTATATTTTGTTGACCTCAAGTTCAGCAATGAAGTTACAGCAAGAAAGGTCGACTTTGAAGTTGTTTTTAGACTTTACTACTTCCACTATTGATCTCAATTTGGATTACAGCTGGAGAACTACCTCAGACCTATAATCATGGCAAGGCGGTGTTACGAAAAACAGAAAGGAAAAGGATTTATATTGCGGTGCTCTTTAATTTTTGCCTTGACCTGAACTTTTATGCCTTCTTCGCATGCCATTTCCATTCAATGACAAAAGCAAAATCACTTAAACTGTGTGACAACTTAAAATTCCCACTGAGCAATGAAAGAGGAAAATTTGTTCTAATTCAGGAAAGACGGTGTGGGAAAGTATGGCGTGGTTGGTATTGACCCATCTCCACCACTAGCGGTTAATCCATCCGGAAAAAGACCGATGTTGCTCATATTTACATCGGCAAGGACACGTGAATGATAACTAGGGCCTGGATTTTAATGACCGAATAGAAAGCGAAATATGCAAGCATTTATGCCCTAAAACTTATGTAAATATGATCACAAAAAATAAAATATGACTTTATATAATTTTTTTTTAATTCACGTTGTTTTTTTATATAACATAAATACAAAATTCTATACAGAACAAATTGTGAGTATACTACGTGCTTTTTTCAGTCTGTGAAACCAACTAGCACTTATTTTTAAAATTTATGCATGTGTCTGAAAAAATTCCCCACGAAGTACAGTACAATCAAACCTATCCAAACAATAAAACCTTGTTTTACTACTGCACACTACTTGTTTAAAGATTTCAACGACCTCTCAGTATTCAGTTTCTGTAGAGTTGCATTGGATCACAAGGTGCATTTTGAGGTTTTCCATCTTGAAAGACCTACGGCTGTCACTGATAATACTTTTGTATTTGTAAAAGCTCCTCTCCATATCACATGACGTCAGAGGAGCGTATTTGAAGGCGGCGAAGTCACTGTAGGGCAGCTTCGGTTTACTGTCTTCAAATGATGCGACATTCCCAGAAATGATATCATTGTAGAATATACAGAATTCCGCTGGAGAACACTTTGCAATTTGTTGTTCACTTTGTCAGCCACATAACCACGAGCTCTACCCAACTCAATCTGCACATGTTTCGCAATATCCAGGGCACCAAACAAATGAGTATCAGGAGCTTCCAGTTGTGCGATGGTTTTTGAAATCACTAAATAGTTTTTTGAGGCGCTTTACGGCTCGCCGACATGGAGGTCATTAGAGCCCTAAAATTTTGTACAGATAGGGAAAATGCAGTTACTCACTAAGGAGAGCCAACATGACTCACTCCACGTGTAAGACTCGCCGAATGACTCAACCATTACCTCTAAAAACCCTCCTGAATTACAATATATCAAAATATAAAAAAAACCAGGGAAAACGAAGTGACAAACGATTTCTAAAAAAATATAAAAACCGGAAACAAAGAAGAAAGTAAATTTAGGGAGAGAATTTTGTACAGGTAAGGAAAAAGCAGTTACGCACTGAGGAGAGCCAACACGTCTCTCCCTGCGTGTCGGACTCGCCGAATGACTCGACCATACCCACTAAAAACTCTCCTGAATTACAATATATCCAGACATAAAAAAGGGAGAGACAAAAGATTTCTAAAACATTATAAAAACCGAAAACAAAGAAGACAATAAATTTAGAGGGACAGAAAATGAAAATTCAAGGAAAAGGAGAAAAAGGGATTTAAGTCCAAACCCTCCCGAGAACTTGTGGAAGGAACCCCGTTTCGTGTATGAATTGAGAAATGACATATCAAGAAAGATCAGACGGTTCCAGAGGCCACATTCCTGAAGTAATCTAAGAAGACTTATCAATATCGGTTCATTTTGCCCCAGCATAACGTTCAATCTGTTGGGTAGATTGTGTCGCCGTCAGCTGGTACTATAGTTCAGACACTTCAAAAGAAAGTGTTCCACGGCAAGTTTAGTGTTGAAAGTNTGGGGGGAAGTTCACCACGTAAGAGATGACTATGGGTTAGATAGCAGTGGCCAATACGAAGACGTGTAACGATTACTTCTTCACGTCTGTTCGCACGGAATGATGACACCCAAGTTTTAAAGGCATCTTTTACCTTCCTCAGCTTGAAGGCGCAAGTTTGCCATTCGGCTTGCCATGTCCCAAAAAGAGACTATATTATAGCAAACTTTGAATCTGACGTAGGAACAGATAAAAGGTCAAGGACTGCCCTCTGTGTTCCCCTCTTCGCTGTCTCATCAGCTTCTTCATTACCCATTATACCCACGTGCCCAGGAAACCAACAAAGAACTATTTCAAAATTTCAAAAAAACTCGATGGCTTATTAGATTCTGAATTGTCAGCGTACGAATGTCAGAAGTGTACAGTGGAGACACTGACCACAGAGCATTAATAGAGTCACTGCAGAGAACCACACGCCGTATTGAAGATAGCTGAATAACCTTCAGCACCTCGAGCATTGAAAATTTTTCAGCAGTGTACACGCTGCAAAACGAACGGAGGCGAAAAGAATGGGTGGCACTATGGCAATGGAAAGCAGCACGAACGGAATTATTCATTGCTGAGCCATCAGTGTATATGAACATGTGATCCAAATACAGGCTTTCGAGTTCTCCGAAGTGCTGTTGGTACACAGCAGCAGTAGTGTCTTGCTTTGAAAGTTTAGACAGTTGAAAGTCGATGATTGGTTGCATGAAGGATTAAGGTGGTTTGAGAGAGTGTCGGTATTTAACTGGAGGAAGTAGTGTAATGACGTTTTCCTCTAGCAGTTCGCTGGGTGGGGTAACGAAGGTCTTGCATCTTAAGATAAAATAAATTTTGGGGAATGTATGTGTTACCGAGTGGGGTGATTTGAAACCCCCATCATTTTTACTCCGTAGGATCCAAGTAAAATATCATGTCTCTTGTTAAGAGATGGTCCTCCAGCATCTACTAGTAAGCATTCTATTCGACTATTGGGAAAAGCACCAGTTGCAATGCGGACTTCTGCATGATGGATACCGTTAAGGATCCTCAGTGTTGACGGTGATGTGGAGACGTGTACAATACTGCCATAATCTAATACAGACGAAGAAAGCAAGTGTGATCTGCGCCCCATGATGATGCACCTAAACAGCGAAGGAGGTTTAGGGAATAATTTTGGATGGAATTACGCCAAGTTTGTGTGCGGTTGAATGTGAGACCCAGGAATTCTGCGGAGTCAACGAAAGGAAGACGTTGACCCTCAAGAAAAAGATCTGGATCATTATGGAGATGGTATATCCTACAGAAATTCATACAGAATGACTTGGATACAGAAAAACTAGAACCGGTAAATATGATCCACTTGTGTAAACGGTATTAAACGAATTGCAGTTGTCTCTCGATGACAGATATGCTGCTAGACGAACAACAGATGGCAAAGTCGTCAACCAAGAGAGACGCATGTACCGGTTCAGGAACCACTGACGCAATTCTATTTATGGCTACGGCAAAGAGAGCGACGCCTAAAATGGAGCCCTGTGGGACACCGTTTTCCAAAGGATGATTTAATGAGGCGAGTACCGAGGCGAACGCGGAAAGAGCGATGAGATAGGATGCTCTCCAGGAACAGAGGAAAACAGCCTCGGAATCCCCACGAGTGCAATGTTCGAAGGATTCCGTACCTCCAGGTTGTGTCATAAGCTTTTTCCATATCAAAAAAGATGGCCACGAGGTGTTCGCTTAATACAAACGCTGATGAGATGGTAGATGACAACGCAACAATGTGGTCTAACGTTGACCGCTGTTTTCTGAAGCCACATTGGATATTGGTCAGAAGGTTTCGCGATTCTTTTTCGCAAATGACTTCCCATGGGGGATATAAATATTACAAACTGTAAATGTAAGGGATGGTAGGCTAACCCTCATCCATGCAGTCTGAAAGACGCTTGATATAGACACTTCTTTGGCATAGACTGAATTGTCTACGAGCACAACGACACCACCATGTGCCCATAGGCCGTCTTCTAAGTCCGCCCTGTAACAGGTATAACCTTGAGAAAAAAAAGAGTGTGTCAGACTTCGGTTGCTTGAATGTAGTGGCTGAAGATGTTGAAACAGACGTGAATGTAGAGGTTGAGACGGATGTTAATTTGGTTTATTAATTTTGTATTTTGTGGGTATAACTATATTACACTCCAAAAGTTCTTCTTTGAAACCGTAACGATCGTCAAAACATGTCTGGTTTTCAGAGACGCATTGGTTTGTGTATTTCTTCGAAGTCCACCTGTTACTCAGAGAAGGCTGTAGGTTGTTTCGAAGAGTTCGTCGCTAATGCAAAGGTTTTAAGCATGCTGACGGGATGTTTTATCAGATAGCGACGTCTGGCCTCAGAGAAAGAGATCCTATCCGTAACTCGGGTCGTTTGTGTCTCTTTCTCCATTAGATACTTCGCGCATGCGTTTGTATTGGAAAAGTGACTCTCCTTACAATTCACACAGCACGGGGGCTACGAACAATTTGATGACTCGTGTGCTGGCTGACCGCAAGTCACGCAAACATCGTAGAACGACTTGCATTGATCGAAAGAATGACCGAACTTGTGGCACTTAAACCACCGCAAGAGGGTGCGGTACATACTGTCGAACACGCATGGTAATAAAACTACAAGAGATAATCTCTGGACGTGAGGGACGTTCAAATGTGAGGATTAGTGGGGAAAGTGAGGACTAACTTTCCCTGAACCTTGCTCTTTATCGTACGGACATTTACCGCGCCTTCTGGCTAAAAGAAGGCCTTGAGATATTCATCGGACTCATTTGCAAAGTTGACGACTCCTTTGCACATGTTCAGGCTTTGGTGGGCACAAGCCTTTTATCTTAAGCCTAAAATTTCTGTTAGTGCCAAAATGATCTCTATTTGTTTGTCTGTACGGCCTTCCAACAGAATATCTCCATTTCATTGGCGCAAGACTGACTGCAACTTGTCAATTTATTCATCGATCGCCTTAACAAGACGACAGGTACTTAGAAATTTAAATGTTTTACCCTTTTGCAAACACTGCATTAGAAGGAAGCGAGGTTATATAGGTCTATCGCTAGCCTTACAAAAGAAACTGTGGGGATCAACAGTTTCACCAACAAGACTACGAAATGTTTTTTTTTAAATTTTCCCTCCACGGGCACTATATTTTGAAAACAGTAGAATTGTAATCACAATTATGACTCTATATAATTTACTAGCTGACTCTACTCGCAGCTTTGCGCGCGTGATTTCTGTAATGTATCTCCAATTTTATTCTTTCTCATATCCTCATTGTGTCCACTGGGAACGTAAGCCATTAATGTTGGAGGTTTGATAGTATTGGAGTGTACTTTAAATCCCTCACTTTCTGATGTACTTAAAAAAAAGTTGTTAGAAAAAACAAACTTCACATCCTTAGGGGAGATTGTTTGTAAAATCATTTCTTAACGGACATTTTTGATAATTTTTTGTGTCACGCTCTTCCCAACCTCAATGTCTTGGAGCGTCGTGTACCTCATGTGGTCAGAAGGGAACATAATGTCATTGGAAATACCATTATTCACCTCACAATACACAATAACCATGGACTCGATCCTAATATCGGTCTTTTTATGTAATTTCTTCTTCTCGCCCTTTCCACTCTAAAGGACACCATACTCCTGTGTGATGTCAACTTGAACTTAACGGCACTGATAGTTTAAACATCTCATCATTTCTAAAACTATTTGTTCGATGCATTTTAATTTCAATATTACTTTGATACATAAACCCATTTCAATCCTCACCTTTCCCCCTCACCAAGGGGTGCTAGTGGAGTGTTTGTCTCATGAGTGCTGAGTTCAGACGTAACACGCTATCGGTATTTCTTTATCAACTCAGCGACGCCGAATATTATGGACTCGTCTCTGGTATGTGATGTTCGATACTTTTTATGCAATCCCCTTCGCTAGGTGTGCTGGAGTTTAAACAGACTGATTGTGAACTTTGGCGTCTTCGAGAATGTCACTATTAATTTCAGCGAACCTGAAAACTACGATCTCAACACTAATATCGGCTACTTACGATTATTTTTTACATTTCACTCCTTCTCGCCCCCAATGCAAAGGGTGTTCTTTCTTTATAGGGGTGATCGCGTACTTATATAGCAGAGAGGGTGTCACTTCGCCTCTGCGGTCCCAAAAAAAGTATTTATTCAACACAAATATCTGTCGTTTTTTGATTGCGTTTACCTGTTCTTCATTTCCACCCCTACCCCAGAAACGCTAGAGTTATATTATCTTCAATGAGGACTGATTGTGAACTTAAAAAGAACCAAGAACGCTCCTATCCATGTCAACGGCACCGAAAACTATGGTTTCGAATCTAATATCGCATATTTCCATTATTTTGTATATGTCATCCCCTTCTCACTCTCTTCCTTGGAGTGCAAGGGATGTCTTACCCCCATAGTGTTTGTTGCCGTAGAGTATGTCATCTGTGTATCAATTTAGGTGAAATTGCTCCAGGTACTCCAGAAATATGGTAGAACACATGTATAACCCATTCCAACCCCCATTTACCTCCTTAGGGGTTGATTTTCGTAAAATACATTCTTAGCGGATGTCCACTTTCTAAACATAATATACCTGCCCAATTTCAAGTTTGTAGCCTTTGTAGTTTCCGAGATTTTGTGTTTCGTTAGTGAGTGGAATATATCCCCCTCGTGACCAGCGCGATTGCTCGTCACCAAGTCATCCCGCTTGGGGCAAGATAACATTTATAGCTTTACATTTCCGTGTCTCAGTATAAATAGCTGTGGCGTATGAAAATTTCTGATGTACTTTCGTCTGAGATAACGAAGTGAAAGGACGTGTGCGTCCTAGCTCCGCTGAGCCGTATTCCGGCAAGTGCGGTAGAATCGTGAAGTGAGAATTGTGAACATTTAGTGAATAAACTGTGTGTTCCAGAACGTAGAAATATTCTAAAGATGAGTGTATTGTATTATCCATTTTATTATTATTTAGCATTATTATTATATATATTGATTTCGATTGAGCAGTGGCGAGTTGCTATTGGATGTGTGAGACGACCACAGGTACGGGGTGCACTAGTTACCCATTCCTTAAATGTAATTTTAACATGATTAATTAGTGCGGCACTAATAGGTATTCTATTAGTTAAAGGTGGAATAGAATCCAACCCTGGGCCCACTAACATTGACACCGCTCTGGAGGAACTTCGAGCTGGACAGAAGGAAATTCTTGAGAATCTGGCCGCGCACTTCGCTATCTGGCGGGGTTATATGCAGAAAGTGGAGTATCTGGAGAACCGGGTTGCATCTCTCGAGACAGAGAATAAAGCTCTGTGTCGAAAAATTGTCTACCTGGAAAACCAGTCGCGAAGGAACAACCTTCTTGTCTTTGACTTGGACGACCAACCGGGCGAAACATGGAGGGACACGGAGCGGCTCGTCCACACAGGAGTGGTGCTCGCTGAGTGCGGCATAGAGCGCGCACACCGTGTGAGCCACAATAGGAAAGAGGCCAATAGTGGTGACATTGGCCTCTTATAAAAAGAGAGAGGAACTCTTAATGGGAGCTTCCCATTATTTGCTTGAGGCGACCGAGGAATCTCTCCGCGGCGTTCGCGTCGCGGTGGACTTCTCCTTCGCTGTGCGACAGACATGCAAAGAGCTTGGGCATTTTTTGCAGGATGCTAGGAACAAAGGGCACAGGTAGTCTTTGCGTTTTGATAAGCTTGTGGTGGTTGGGAAGCGCTACACACCAGAGGCCCTGAAGAAAGTGAGTCAGGGAGACACCCCAACCCCAGTTGATGACGCGTCAACATCGCCGGTGCGGCCGCCGACATAGCAACGCCACTCACCCCCGATGTCGACACCTCAGCAGCGTGCGGCGGGGCGATGGCAAGCCGGCGCGGCATCAACGAGGTATGCGGAAAGTGTACCACGTCTGTCGGTTTCCAACCGACCGCCGTACGTACCTCCCCCACCGCAAGGACGGATGACGAGGTCGGTGGCACTTGCAGTTTAGCAAGGTACTTCCGCGACAGGTCAGTAGAACAAAGGGCATGTATTAGATGTATTGTTTTGGAACGTTGAAGGATTGACGAGGAAACTGACTCAGGGACGTTTTCGTGAGTTCCTTGAAAAATTCTCTGTAATTGGATTACTTGAGACGTGGTTTAAAGACGGAGATTCAGTTAATTTAAATGGATATACTTCTTTTACGAAACATTTGAAAGGAAAAGGATCGCGTGGAAGAAACCCAGGTGGAGCCACAATTTATTGCAAGAATTCAACGAATTATAGTTTCCGAGAAATAAATATAAATTTGCAAAGTTCCATATGCGTTAAACTAGAATGTACGGGTATGGAGATATTAATTTTAATTATTTATAGACACCCACAAAGATCCGTGTACCATAATAGTTCCTTTTATGAAGAATTAGACCATAAATTAAATACGCTGAAAAATAGGAATCCCAATGCACGACTTTTATTAATGAGAGATTTTAATTCAAGAATAGGTGAAGGAATGTCAGACGCGCCTGTGGACGAAAATCTTCATGTTAATAATAATAATAATAATATCATTAGAAAAAGTAAAGATAAAGTGAAAAATGGGGGGGGGGGAAGCGAATTACTAGAGCTATGCTATTTACACAATTTAGATATTTTGAATGGTTCTTATGGGGATGACACATGCGGCAATTTCACGTACATTAATAATAATGGAGAGAGCGTAATTGATTATAGTTTGGCGTGTCCTAAAACTATATAGTGGATAGATCAATTTTGTTTAGGCCAAAGAAAAAAACCCCATCACATGCCACATTGTTTAACCTTAAAATATAAAAATTGTTTACGAGTACTACAACAGTCAAAGAGATTGTCAAAAATTAAACGATTTAAATGGAACCATGAAAAAGGCCAGATTTTGCAGCGAACTTTGAAAGGAATTGCGGAAACTTGCACGCAGATATTCTAAATATTTCGCAGCTTAGTCAGCATAACACTCGAGAAGCGGTATGGCTCAACATAGATTGTAGACAGGTGAAAAAAGATGATGAAAATGCATTAAAATTCTACATTTGGTGGGGAGGAGAAAGCTTACAACAAAAATACGTACACTTGAGAAAAAACTAAAAAAGAATAATTAACACAGCTAAGCAACAATGGCAGAATTCAGAAGCGGAAAGAATTGAAAGCATTATTCACAGTAAAAATGTTGCAAATATTTGGGATACAATAAATAAATTACGATGTAGATATAGTCTCACGAACAGTATAGAGACGAAAATTTGGGAAATGCACTTCGCTCAACGTCTTTCCCAGAACAACGGACGGGCCACGTAATCAAGCACCAAATAATAGTTACAGATTTAGACCGTGCAATAAATATCGATGAAATAAAAGATGTGGTACGAAATTTGAAGTCCGGCAAAGCAACAGGTTCTGATGTTATTCCAGTGGAATTTTTAAAGGAAATAAATTCTAGTATTGCCCCAGTTCCTGTGGATTTGCTCAATTAATTATACGACACTTCCACGTTTCCTGAAATTTGGAATACATCAATATTTTGTCCAATTTATAAAAACAAAGGTGACGTTAACGATCCTAATAATTATAGAGGTATTTCTTTAATTAATACAATAGCTAAGATTTTTTGCAAAATTCTTCTTATACGGTTAAATAAATGGATAGAAAAAGAAGGAAAAGTGACAGCATTGCAAGTAGGATTCAGAAATAACAATAGCACAGTAAATAACATTTTTATAACTACCTCAATGGCAGAAGAGGCAACTTCCGTGAAAAGAGGTAAGCTATTTTGCGCCTTTGTGGATTTTGAAAAAGCATTTTATACCGTTAATAGGGAAATACTTTGGTACAATCTAAAAAGTAAAGGAATCTCCACAAAATTCCTAAAAATGCTTCAAGGGATGTATAAATTAGACACGGCATGCGTGAGATTTAAATTAGATTGTGTAACAGATACAGTCTCTGTGGAAAGATGTGTAAAGCAAGCTTGCGTACTTTTCCCACTTCTCTTGATACTTTTCATAGACGTGCTTATAGGTAGACTAGCCACGGTAAATGCAGATCCAGTAAGAATGAAATTTGGTCGAATAAACGAGAAATGCTAGAAAACGTTCAAGAATACATATATTTAGTAGTAACCATCTGCATGAACGTAACTTGGACGAGACATAAGGAGAAAACTCGACGAAAAGGCAAATACATTTTAAGTACAATAAAAAAATCAAAAATTACAATTCCTGAAATTGCACCAAGACTTATGAATAAAATGTTTCAATCTCTATTCATCCCGGGAATAGCGTACGGAGCGGAAATATGGGGCGCGGGGAATAACGACATTTTAAATTCCCTTCAAACGAAATATCTTAAAATGGTAACGGGCATTGCTCAATGCACAGCAGTGGCATTTTATGAGAATTTGGGTTTCTTTCCATTGAACTAACTCTCCAATTAAGAGCAATTAAATATTGGCTTTCGATAAGGGCAGGCACCAGGAACCCACTTGTAACTCAGTCTTACCATTGTAATACAGAAGGAAAATGGGACAGGCAAATTAAAAATATAATTTATAAAGCAGGAATCAATTGTGTACGTCAGAATATTCCGTCGCTAAACGATCTAAAAGATATTAAGAGAAAACTTCAAGACTTATACTGTCGTGAAATAGAAACCAACAGACGGGAAAAGAGGTCACTTATCGTGCAAACCTTAGTAGCTAGGCAAAGGGGCAGAAAAAAAAAACATTGACTGTCTCAAATCAAAAGAACGATCGGGATACGGATGATTTCGCGAAGGATGGTGGAAATTAAGAAAACTGAGGGGGGATCGAGACTCTATTTGCCCACTTTGCGGCGAACAAAATGAAGTTTGGATTCATAGTTTACAAACATGCCCGAAAACAGATCAAAAACGAACTATTATCCGAGTTGGTGCATTCCAAAATTATCACATTAACGTAGATTTAGCCATTGCGATAATGAGGGACAATAGAGTATCTGTAGTGCGGTCCCTAGTTCAGTTCCTAAGCTATGTGTGCGAGATGAGAGAAAGT
Source organism: Laupala kohalensis (assembly GCA_002313205.1). Classification (NCBI taxonomy): domain Eukaryota; kingdom Metazoa; phylum Arthropoda; class Insecta; order Orthoptera; family Trigonidiidae; genus Laupala; species Laupala kohalensis. The sequence goes on along the minus strand of NNCF01128137.1, from coordinate 356,216 downwards.
AATATGCGCTGAAACAACCGATTCAAATGAACCATGATTCTGCCGCTTCGTCTTTTTCTTTTGTTTCCGGCGGAGACATCTTGAGAAGACATTCCAAGGCATTACGTCAGTTACATGTTTAGTATTGTAAATATTTGTATTTTATTTTAATATTTATTTCTATGACAAAACTTGTATATATTACATTATAATTTATTTCTTTTATTTAAGTATATTTTGTAAATATGTTTATATTAATTGTATATATTCGTGTCCTGACTGTAGGTTTCCAGTGGTTCCCAACGGTGCTCATTGAATCGATAGTTGCTGTATACTTAAAACATATTTTACAACTAAATTAAATAATATTTAAGAAACACTAAAGGATGCTAAAAAATACTATTACGATACAAATCACAAGTAAATAAAATTACAATCATTTTAAGTTGAAAAACTAAGATTGGTAAAATTAAAACTGCATTTATCCATTCAATGAGAGTGAATACCAGGGCATTATATGCACAGACCACGGCTCTATTTAAGGGGCATTTAAAGGCGTATAGGCAAGAAACCTCGCCACACATTTGTACATAAATAATATTTTTTTGTAAATAAAGCGCCCTATTTAAATTGAAAAAATATATTTCTGTGTATTAAGACAAAACATGAAACATTCGGACGAAAATCCTTATTTTTCTGTGGTTTTAATGGAACTTTTAACATTATTACAAACCGGTAAATGGATTTAAGAATTGAAACAAACGTTCAAGAATGTCTGTATCGTTAAATTTAACTACATAAGAAGTCGACCAATTTTTTCGTTCAAATATATAGTGCGCAATTATCATTTGCGTTAGTACGGATAATTTAGGTTGAAGTGTCTTAGAATTCATGACAATGCATCGCATTAAAGGCATTCGTGAATACAGTTTTCTATTCGAATTTTTTTTTTCTTTTTGCTTTTCCGTTAGTTTTATTTGAACGATTTGTTAAAATCAAACCAGTATTTTAAAAAAATCCAAATTGAGATAGATTTGAGGTTTAATTGTAAAATTGAAACTCAATGTTGCAAAAACTCAAAAGCAGACCCAGGAGTTTTCATGAATATTTTTCTAGTTTGAATGTGTCTATCTTGAATATATTTGGAAAAATGGTAAGGTAAAGATTGATTTGCACCTGTTTTATGACCAATCCTGACTTCAAACACTATACCACTATTACCACACCACTTTCTAACATGTACTATCTCTCCTGGGTTAACATCCAGAAACGAATGGTGTCTTGCACAAGACTTAATCCAGTGATAATATTTCTATTACCGTCGGAAACATACCTCGTAAGTCAAACTTCTGAAAAGTTAAAACGCGAGCGTTCCTAATACGGAAGAATCAATTAATAGTGTTAAGAACCACTTATTTCATCTTAGTGTAAAATAATCCGATTAAAACGTAGCTTACAATTTTTGTGTTTTTATAATCAGAAAATAATCCAAGGTGTATGGGCTGTTTTTGAGTGAAAATATCTAATAAAATGTATATTTTATCTTTAAGTTTGTCTACTACTCATTCAAGTAGCTGAATGTGGATCGCATCTATGACCACCCATTGATTAAACGTTCAGTGAAATATAGTTTCCTATATTTGTCATTGCATGGTGTATTCGTGCATGGTGTATTCCTTGCAAGAAAAACATTAAAACAAAATCATTCTATTACATCGTCGGATTATTTTGATTAAACCAATGAAATTTATTTTACTTTATTAAGATAAATACAGTGCTCAACATTACTAGTCTACGGATGATTCTGATCTGTGCAAAACAAATAGATACCCGAAATACTATTTAGAGCAGAACCTTCACAAACAGTCTCAAAAGGAAAGTTGTCGATTTAACCATAACAAGTTTACGGAACTAGTAATGGAAAGATGAAAATAAATTAATATATTTTATGTTTGTCTTATAACAAAGAAACTGTGAAATATGGGTACCACTCAGGATTCGATTAATTAAAACGGGGAACATTGGTAGATTTAAATGTTGTGCAAATACGATAAAGATGGTTGAACAACAGTGTTATTACTTCCCAGTTCTACAGGTATTGCTTCGGAAAGTGTAATGATCGTCCCAAAAGCGTCTCGAAAAAACTTTGATGTGCATTGTGTGCCTGGATGTTTCAATCATTTGTTTCCTCGAAAACAAATCACAAACAAAACTTGAGACTTGAATTTGAATTCATTTGGAATAGAGGTACCTTTTTGAACAGCATATTCCGATTTCATTTACTACGCGCGCGCTTGACTTTCAGATTTTTATTCTATTGTTGATATGTGAAGTTCTGTGTGTACGTTTTATAGCCCAAGGATTTTGAAACTTTACTTTTAAAAGATCTACCTCTGCTTTCGTAAGATTCAGTTACAAACTCCATTTAAAGTATACTTAGAGTGAGAGGGGGAGTAGAATGGCATTGTCTGTTATTAATTCACAAAAAATTTGAACATATTTTTGTGTGCTGGTGTTGTGGTTTTTGTTGAGTAGTTCTACTACCTTTCTGAATAGAACACAGGGAAAAGAGATGTACATAAATTGGACACAATGTGTTTGATATTTTATTTATTTATGTCTTAATATTTATTAATAAATTGCTCTCATGATTCGTATCAAAAATAGCTACATTTTTGTAGCACAATAAAACATAACAAATTCACTCAATTACAATGTTTCTATTATATTTTTATGTGTCTACCGTATTTTAAAAGACTTATCTTATTTGGCTCATAATAATAATTAAAACACTATAAGTATTTGTAATGATGATTTGTGTAAAACATTAAGAAACAATTATTTAATCAATGGTCAGTCGCGAGGTAGCACTTAAGAAGTCTACTACACTTCTTTTCCACATGTAGTGGAAAGATGATTTGGAAATTTGTCGGAGAGTCTATTGCTATTGCCGAAATTATGTATACTCCATTACTTTGTGGCGTATGCTAAGCCTCAGAGAAGTGTATTTTATCGTCAGCTGCCTCTAAATCCTACAAAAACCCGAATCCGTATGTATGAAACGTATTAGATTTAATGGTATAAACACGAAAATTCTTAGCGTGTCAATAATTTGATTCCTCCGCAACGGTTTGAACCTCCTCATAATTACATTCCGCAAATTCTCCCCGTGATCTGCATCTGATCTGTTTCGGTTGGTTTGCTTTTAACGGCGGCGCCACTGCGGCTGAAGAGAAGTATGAATAAGTATCGTCTGTGTTCGCGAACTCCTCAGTAATCCTCCTGCATCCATTTCCCCGCTGGTGCTGCAACCGCCACTTCGCGCGCCTCGTCGCTCTCTTTTCTGCGTTTTGCCCGTCAACTACCCCTTCGCGGCTCACTGGGTGGAAAGTGCTTCTGAAACTCTGTCGCCAGGCGGAAGGACTTGGCGGTAGAAGAGGAAAACAAAAGCCTACGTCTGGTCAACGAGTTCGCGTTTGTCAGAAGCATCGTGAGTCTTCTCTTGGAACAAAAGAGACAACGTCTGCGGGATCGGGAGGAACCCGCTGCCTGGTTTCGGACATGTCGGGAAGAATCGGCCGCTACATCAATTGTGGATATAGAGACAAGTCTTTTGCCGGGGTAGTTTAACCCTATTGTTTTGGACGTACAACTATTGCCAGAACTAGCTTCGAGCGTTTCCAAAATAATCAATATTAGTTCTGGCAAAAGAGAATAGTGCTGTAGCGGAAGCTACATAGTAAACATTAACTTATAATTACCAAAGCCACTCCCAGAAACCTGTGACTAGAACAGGAGACCCGGTTGATTATGTGTCAACCCCTAGCAACTGAAGTTTATTGATTGGGAACGAGGAATTCATTCTTCGCTTAGAGTTAGAACGAGTCACCAGGCTCACGTTCGCTGTTGCCTTCTGTCCGTGTTAGATGGAGTCCACTCCGAAATTTCGTACGAGCTAATTGCTCACGTGCCTGCGTTGTATTAAATTCAGTGATAACCTTGTTAAAAGTTATTTGATATGATACAAACTTCGATGCTACCGGACCAGTGGATGAACTTTGAGTATTGTTCATGTGAGTAACATATATCTTATCAGGAACTGATTAAATTCTACTGAAATACTAACGACTTTTGACAATGTACCTTTCACGTAATTAATTATGTACGTTGCTAATTTTCTTAGCCTACGTTAAATAACTGATTCTTTTTATTGAATTAATGTTTTCATAATTTTTGTTAGTAGATTAATTATAGATAGCTTCTTTTTATAGATTTTTTGGGGGTTGGTCTAGGACACGTTGCATAGGTTAAAGAAGAAGTTATCGATCAATTTTGAACTAGAATAACTCCCCCACAGTCCAAAAGCTATTTGGTGCCTTACATGAGGATGTTGCATGAGGAATATATTTTCTTGCTACTCCAAATACAATAAACAAGAAACACATTAAATATAACTTAAGTTTTACTAACTGTAGAATCCTTGGCTATTTAACTGATAAGTGCAAGCTAAATAAAACTTTGTAAAAATTTGCTAGGGGTGAAAATTTTTCTACCAACCCCAACACAAGAACATTATAAAACTCATAATTTACATTATCCTCATGCCCTTTCTGCGAAAATAACATTTAATCCTCACTAAATTAAAAAAGAAAGAAAGAAAACTTAGCTTCGAGTACAAAAAAGTTTCATTCTTATTGAGAGGACAAAACGTTCCTTGTGCAAGATCACTTTGCATTTTTCCCTTTATGAACATTCATCCAGGCAGAAGCATTGATTGTCCGATCACTTACCCATATTCCCGAAAAAGGATGCGCAACTTGGATGGTCTTGAGAAATTTCAGGTTGTTGGTTCATAGGATGAGAGATATGATTAATTTCTGACCCTCCGTGCGTAAAATATTAACGGACGTAAGTTAATTATGTAATGTTGAATGAAAATGGGAGATGGAACAGAGATTCGATCTTGGAACGTTGCGTTTACCGCGCTCATGCGCTTGCCAACTGCGCTATCCCATTCGTCTTAATCTTCCGTTAACATTCAACTTGCGAGTCCCAAAGACCTCTGGGGTGGTCTCGTATGCTCTCTACGGGAGGCGAACGGGATGGCCCTGTTGGTAAGCGCATAAGCGCGTTAAACGCAACGTCCCGAGTTCGGATCTCGGTCCCGTCTCCCATTTCCATTCAACATAACATAATTAATCTGTTACCTGGTGGTGAGGTTCACCGCAAATTTCTATGTGTTTGTAGACTGAAGCTAATAAAAGCGTTAATGGTTTTAGAAATTAATCTAAAAGTTACACAAAATGTTAACTCCGTTAATTCACGATTAAAGAATTAACGCTATTCTACCCATATATGGTTATACATGTATATAAAAATGACGGAAGAAATTACTTTATAGAGTTATAATATTGTGTATTGTTAATATTCAGCTTCAGTTCATACAAAGGTTGGTGTTAAAGTTGTGAAAATGTATGTGAGAAATGTAATTTTTCTGTCAATTTGAACATTAAAAACATGTCTCATGCATGAATATAACATTTAACTCCACAAATTATTTCAGCTTCATTATTTGTGATAATGCTCAAAACCAGTTATGTTCTTCAAAACGCTCAAAACTAATTTTGGCAAACTTTTTTATTTTACTGTACTTAAATTTCTTTTATTTCGCATATCTCTACGAGTACATACATACATTATGTATTTATGTATGTATATAAACTCGATTGAAATTAACTCAAATTTTTGGAGTTTAAACACGATTTACTTGTATTTTGATACACTTATTACTTGACATTTATTTTATTATTATTATAAATACGAGTATTTGTACGACTTCAGAGTACACAATTCTTACAGTAAAGGGACTTATAAAGAAGTTCCATCATGGGTCTGTATATATTGTTTTAGCATTAACAAACTACGCGCTCCATATTGTGCACCTCAAATTCAGCTGTCTTCATATGATGGGAATTTAGTTGTGCGCATGGAGCGGAACATATTTCATTAAATTTCTATCACCTCTACTGTATTGCACCAGTGCTATGAACTACTAAATTTCTAACTCCCGTTTGAGGTTAAAGGATTCATTAAACGATATGAAAGCCTTGTGACAATCCAATTTAATTTCCTTAGAAAATTTCCATCCAACTTAATTTAATACCCTGGAAACGGATGGTGATTAATACATTCATGTCTGACGGTCGGTCTCGTCTAGGGATTTTAACTGAGAACGTTCGCTGTAGGTACCACCTTAAAACATGTTTGAAGAGTGATTAAGTCATCATTATATAAAACCGACACTAATCAATTAAATATTCTTAAGAAAAACAATTAACGATAAAAATTGCAATCACTACTATCCTAGTGAACATTTTTGGGCTGCTAAGGGAGATACTGTAAATGTGTTATTACTATTACAAATATTTTTGATATAATATTGATATATCTTATTCTTGAAAATTTAAACATCGTTCTACTACAATAAACTTTTATAATAAAATTAAATAATTAAAAATAACGACCTTCAACGGACGAATACTGTATATTATGTGATTAAAAGTTCACAACGTTTGGGTTTTACGTTGAAATTGTCGTCAGGTGGCATATACAAATCATAACAAGAAAAATAACAAGTGAACAATTGAATATGATATTAAATATAAATATCAACACAATATGTTTACAAAAAAGAAGAAACTATTCAAACATGTTACAATATTGTATTGTAAATACCAGATAGCTTTCCTGTGTCTGCGCGTTAACTCAAACTTCTGTGTGTATTTTTATAAACAAAATTTTTTGTATGAAAGGTTTGTAATTAACTTCTCTGCCTAATGTTAATGTATTTTCCCAATCCATCAAGTGATTTTCATTAATGCAATGTGAGGGTACTAAACGTTGTTCAACAGATTTTCAATTTCGTTGTACTCCTGGATTCTGGTTTCTATCACTCTTTGTTTCTTACGCTAGTTAGTATTACAGTCTTTGCATGTTATTTTGTATACTACATTTCAAGTATTCATATGATCTTTCTTATCTTTCCTTATTGCATTATTTCTTTTATTATTAATTTGAAAGACATTTCATATTTTCAGACAAGTAATGTAGCTGATTACCCTGCGTTCCCCGGGACTTTTCTTGGACCAATCTTTTTCACTCAGGAAGAAAATAAAAAAATATATTTTAATATGAAAAACGTATTGTTTTTAGCATTTGTACAGCATTCTAATTTTACAAATGAGTAATAATACAAATTTAATGTAAAATTTTGTAGTGTACACCATTTTACGTTTCACCTCCAGCAGCATGAGAAAATAAAACGTTGGATGAAACCAAGCAACGTTATGTTGCACGTGAGAAAAATAAATCAATCAAACCGTCTGTATGAGTCTAGCTCACTGCTTCATCTTTTGTAAGGGGTTTTAACCTTGTTCTGATACGGCATCGTGTCACTATTTATCTGAAGGGTCCCGAAATTTATGGATTAAACTAGTTTTCGAATAAACATTTTTCCATGATCCTACTTTTCTACTTCAACTATGGATCCTCAAGGGCTGTTTCCACCCTTAATTCCAATGGTAGTCCAATTCTGACATAACATCGAAAGTATCTATATTAATCTCAGGTAGAACGAACCCACTCGTCGGGAGACATACCAGTTGAATTTTTGCTTCTGAGGCATGACAGGCAGCAGCACAATTTTTTATTAAAACGCTTGTAAAATTTCAAGTATTCAGGCCTTGCGTCACCTCAAACTCTTGGGACAGTACATTATTAATTTTTACGATTTAAAGTCTGTATTATATTTATTAAATGGTAAGAACAACGGACCCTTTAAATTTGATGATAATAATATTTTTTATTCTTAAATTACTCTTTTAATTTGAAGTATTATAACACTTTTATTTTTAATGACGTTTCTACGTTAATTTAGGTGATTTGTGGATAGACATATTCCATCGCGGACTTTTTCGTAGATCTCTTGGAGGAGTATAATATTTCCCCGATATTTGTCACCTATCTCTAGTCGTTTAGACGGTGTAAGCGAATGCACTTGTAAAAATTAATAATGTACTGTCCCAAGAGTTTGAGGTGACGCAAGGCCTGAAACAAGGAGATGGACTAGCACCAATGATATTCAATATGGTTCTGCTACTTGTGTGCGGTAATAAAAGATAAGAACAAGGAGATGGAAGAAATACATAATAGAATCCAAACAGTCAATAAAGCATTTTTCTCGATTATGGCACTGTTCTGATCTGATGGCACTGTTCTGTTATGAACCTGGCCCGGGTTTTTCCCATCCTGGCCCGGGTTTTTCTCCGTTTTTCCTTCAGGTAGAGGCGGATTTATCATACAGGTTCTCTAGGCTTTGTCTAGGGGCGTGTTTATTGTAACAATAAATCGTGAATTTAGTGTTTTTTCAACTCTTATGATTTTTAAACACTATACTCAGAATAATCTATAGTTCGATAATAACTTGTACATGTAAATTTTCAAACATATTTGCGTTAAATTACAAACATATTGACATTCTATTAGAATTATAACTCGTAGCTAACTTTTTATCTTATCTAGGAACTTTTGCTGAAATTTTTGAATCCGCCTCTGCCTTAGGGCCCTTGATCGGAATTGATGGGATGGTCCCTTGCTTGCTTCCGGAGAGTAAATTAGTTTATTGTACTCCACGTGGTCATACGCAGTCTGTACTGTTTTTTGACAATAAATTTATAAATTATAAATAAATGTTAAAAAGTCTAGATATATCGAAGGCGATTAAAATTACATTCTATCAGACTCTTATCCGACCGGTCCTTACTTATGGATGTGAGACGTGGACTCTCAGGGAAAAAACAGCCTCTCTAATAGACAGAGTGGAGCGAAAGGTACTAAGGCGTATTTTCGGTCCAGTTAATGAGATTGGAATGTGGAGAATACGATACAACCAAGAACTGTATGAATTATATGGAGATGTGGCGGTATCTAATTTTGTGAGGTTGAAACGACCGGAATGGGCAGGCCATGTATCAAGGATGGAGAATGACAGAATATCAAAGAAGATATTAACAGAGTAATTTGAAGGTAGGAGATCTAAGGGGCGCCCAAGGGCAAGATGGGAGGATGCCACCACACTGTGCCAAATGCGAGGATGGAGAAGATGCGCGGAGGATAGAAAAAAAATGGAAGGCGAAGATTGAGGAAGTCAGGACTCGGCTACGGGCTAAAGCACCATGAGAAGAAGAAGAAGTATCTCTACACATTTTATAACTTTATTCTATTTATTTTCTAATTTATTAATTTTCTAATCTGAAACGAAATTTTTGTAATTATCCCAATTTCTTATAATACTTCACCAATTACACAAACGAAGTACTATGAAGATATTTGAACAATTAGATTTCATTTATATATTTGTTTAAATTTTTATCGGTGCTTAAACGTTACCCTCCAAACACCTCACATCGTTTATTATTGTAAACCACTATTCAGTTTTTTAAACTTGTTCTTTAACCAGCTTTTAAATTATTTTTAAGGGTTCCACAAATAATTAAGAACACTCTTGGGCAAAATATATTTGTTTGTTATATTCTTGCAGAAAATCTGTTAGTACTACATTAAAGAAAAAAATTAAATTAAATCGAAGTGATAAATATATAACAAGAAAAAGTAAGGGTGGTAATAATTTTAATATGTAAAATATTTTTACGTAAATATAAGGTCAGAGTTTGACAAATTATCTCATGTTTTTGTCACTACAATCCTTTCAAAAACAATTCTGATATTATGAAAAATTTATCGAGAATATCCATATTCTCTATAAAAGATGTAAAAATGATACGCTGTTGTTTATCGAAGACTTGTGCTTCTTATCATTTTATATAACATGTATGCATCATACCATCAAGAGGTTCTGCGGTAAGCGGTGGAAAGGGGTATATGGATGTTTTTCGAATCTCATGTTATTTTGTGTCTTCACGTTATATTTGTCGGGGGTGTAGATTATTTGTTATATTTAAAGTGCCTAAATTATTCCTAATAATATTCAATACATTTTCAATGTCAAGTGTCATCAATATCAAATTTTCATCAAAATATCAAGAACCAAAATGATATTAGAAGTGAGAAAGAAGTAGGGGATGGTTTTTCGATATATCTTCATCTTTTTCTTTTTTTTAAACGTAAGGATCCAAAATTTCATCAAATACCAAAATTACGTTCTAAGGGGTGATAGAGGAAGATTGGCTTGGTTTTTCGAATCTCATGTAGATTGTGCCTTGAAGGTCAAAAGTGAAAAAGTTCCATATGGCGGAATAAAAATGTAAGTTTGCATAAAGAGCTTAAGCGCATACGCTCTTCTGGGTGGTCTCCAGATGACGGTGCTTCAATATTTCTGTATCATGTAATTTGTTGATCAATGATTGGACCTAGACTTAAAACTAGCCTATGTCCTCGTGAGTTATTTTTTTCAAATTTGAAAAAAAAAAACAAGTCTATACTTCTTTTAGTTTTACGAGACGAGTTATACAATAAACCAACAAAATTTAAAATTTATATACTTCTGAGATATACTATATTTGGTAGTAGAGTTTCTCCTTGCGTTTACATTTCATTGTCCTATTTTCACTCCATTATGTCATTCTTTCACTTGCATGTAGCTTTACTGTTAATACATCTGAAATTGAGGCACATTATTTCAGCAAAGCGTGAGGGATTAGACGGTTTCAATATACTTCCTAATAGTAAATGTGCCGTCTTTTTACCGTATTACAAAATACTGAAAAAAAGTTGATTTACGTAGTATACAAATGTTCAAAATATAATTTTTTGTCAGGAAGCAATTTAATTCAGAAAACGTGCCCCTTAATATTGTTTTGAATCTACTTATATTTGTTATTTATTACTTTCTTTCAAATTTCTGGTGATAAAACGGATATATTTCTTCAATTTGATTACATTAACCTCTCATTAAATACTTTTGAGAAGACTATTGTTTATATCTGAAGTGATCTTGTCTTTTCTTGTTGGTGCATAAAACTTACTTTATACAATACTTCTAGACTTGTTTGAGTTATCGAGGTAAGGAGTTAGAGAAAATTCTCAAGAACTTATACAACAGATATCTAAAATGATAGACTTCGAATTATTAACGAAGTGAACGAGAGGACTTTAAAAGTTGAACTCTGTAAGAGACAAGCTAAACAAACATCAATTTTGTGACAGCAAAAGGAAGTTGGAATTTTCGTGATATCCTTTAAGTGCCAGAGGCTATTCGCCGAAACACTATTAAACAAACTCTCAGCAAGTAAGAAAAAGAAAAGTGAAATTATAGACCCAGAAGTACAGAAAAAAATTCACTTTTATGACTCATTCGAGATTAACAATATTTACGTATTGGGAAAAAGTTTGGAGTGGACGAAGTTCTCTAAGACTGAAGTATTTGTTTCTCATTTTTGCTTCATTATTTTATTGTATAAGTTCGCATTTATTGAACTTTTATCTATTTATTCGTTGTACTTCAGATGTAAGAGAAAAGTGATAAAAAATTTAAGCACAATTTTTAAATACAAATATATTGCAAAGGTGAATCAATTAATAGAAAGAATGAATCCGTTAATCAGAATTCCCAAATATCAATTCCTGAAACAAAAGTTTTATTAATATGTGATTTATTTTAACTTTAGTACCAAAAATATATCTCAGAAAGGAAAAGAGCTCCATTAAAACTCTCTGATGTATTCAATATAGACATTTTTTTCGTTTTTATTGGCTATCATATTTTCCATTTTCATTTCCATTGTCGAGGTATTAAGATTTTGGAATATTTAAAGTGCGTAACAATACATTATATAACAAGAAATGCTGCGTGTTCGTTTACGGTTGATCCCCTCCAAAATAAACATATAATAAAATGATAAAACACGTAAATTATCTAACTAAACTACGAGAAATAATAACAGGACAATTCAATATCAAACAAGACTTAAATGTTTATTACTAAGATTGAGAAGAATTGAAATAGAATAAATTGCATATAATTAATGTGTCAAATAGTTAGTATGTCTATTGTTACAAATTGCATCAAATTGTGTACGTTTCTTGAACAATTCCTGACATTGTACTGAATTAGTTTCTTACTCACATATTGATGACATTGCCACAATTGCAGTTCAAATTCACAGCTGCTCGCTGGTTGAACACTTCTGAAGTGAATTAGATAAGTGAAATAAATTCTCCCCCTTCTAATTCCAGAATATCCCAGAACTAAAACGAGTGACATGTGATTAACAATGTAGTATAATTGATTATGCTAGTTCACTGAATTTACTGAGTATTTACTTTGTACACTGAAGTGAGTATTACTTTCACTTGCGACTGAATACAGAATAATGGTGCAATGTTAACTGTTTCACTTGAACGATAATTATGACTATTAGTTCGCGTTCTTGTACATAAGCGTAGAAACAATGATGTGCATATTTGATAATCCGCACGAAATGTTAATAAATTCTAATGTCTTGAGGATAGAATATCACTATGATGTTACTACAGATTCGCGATTTAGACGTGATTAACACTTATTTGTCATATGACGACAAGTACGGAGCGAATCGACACGATGTGCGCTCTACGAAGGATCGCCTCAAAGATGAGTGTCTGGTCTCTGAATAACAATTCATGTCTCCTTGGTTACAGTTGCCGCACTTTGTCGTATACCAAGTCTTGGTATTGGACACTTTCAATTTATTTGTTTATTTGCTAGCTCTTTTGTTTAGGAATTTACCAAGAATAGTATTGTTTTCATTGTAGCAAATATTTGTAGATGTATAGTTTTTCACTTGTTTTGGTAATTCCTGAATTCCAGAATATACTACATTGTTAATCACATGTCACTCGTTTTAGTTCTGGTATATTCTGGAATTTGAAGGGGGAGAATTTATTTCACTTATCTAATTCACTCAGCGTTCTGAAATAAAGTGGCTGACTATATCGTAAGCAGCATTCGCCACACAATTATATCTTAAGTACTTTGTGATATTTAGTGCAAATAGAAAATAACATTTCACTCCAGCCTACCTTGCATGCATCGTACGGGAGTTTTTGTTGTCAACATTCTCTCTGAAGGGTTTTTTGCCCGAATTCATCGAAATTTATCATTAAAACCATATTCTATGTTTCTAATTTCACATTTTTAAATTTTAAGTTAACCTTTTTTCTGCATAAACGTGTTAACAAAATTTCATCACGATCAGTTCTGTGGTTTAGTCGTGAAAAGGTAAGAAACAGACATACAGTTTCACACACACATAAGCGTGGATTTATTTTCGAAGCGAGTTTTAAATTATATGTATGGCAAAAATTATGAATTTTATGATTATTGAAGCATTCTTAAATAAAAAATAAACTTTGGGATCCGAAATGCCCCAGTATGGATACAACTTTAGTCTAAATAAAAATAGTATACAGTGGTTAACATAATTCTCACTAACATTTCTAAGATGATGTAAGAAATATTTCTAAGATGTAAGCCGACAAATAAAAATTTTATTGCCTTATTTTAATCATTATATGTTTGGACATTTTTCATTGAAACCCATTACATACACGAAGTCTTGAAAATTTGACACTTCAAGCAATATTGCTTCTTAATTTACAAAAGAAGTATTCCTATACTATACTTACACTCATGAAAAATACCAGAGCAGGTAAAACAAATGCACTCTTATGTAGGTCAATGTTTATTATTCAATAAATAATAACCCTCTCAAATAGCATTGCGAAACTCAACTCATAAAAATGCGCTACCCGAATTGCATGTTTATCTCGGCGAACCAATTACATTGAAAGGGCATCGCTTACTTGCGCGTTGTAGAGTTTTTCCAATACCGGCAGGGATTACAGACGATGATATTCATAGATTGTCTGGGGTGACTTCATACGGCACGGATTTTCCTTTGATCTGAAATATTTTTCTCATATTACTAGAGAATAGGGATTAATAAAATTAATATATCAATATCAGAATCGCTCATGACGTTCAGTTGAAGCAGCAGCAATCCAGCAGATGGAGGATGCTAATCGTGGATGGGCTAACGGCAAGTTGCTGTCAATGCCTGTGCAACAAAAATAGGGAGTATCATGTCAGCGGAAACTGGCGACTTAGTCACTCTTTATTTAGAAAAGATGGGAGGGTACAAGTAAGAGGGGGGAAGGGCTTAACAGAGTTGGAAGTGAAGAGTAAAGCTGAGGTTGAAGAAGATGAATTTGAAGAATGATGACAGAGATATTGGGTAGAAAATGTGGAGTTCAGAATGTCAGAAGGTTACCGACAGCAGGAAGAAGGTACAACTTTGCGGGAGAGATGATAGTTAAAGATATTGTTGGGGGAGATGTCATGTTATGTTTCCGTGTAGTATAAATTTTGTAATGGGTTCTAATTTTGGGAGGAAGCAAAGAGTAGAGTTGAGGTTGCCCATCGGCGGTGTAACACCCAACCACAGGTTACAGTTCTCAATGACGTGAAGACGGAGATAATTGAAAGAAGTGGTGGCCTAGGTTACGCAGGAAATACTGTGAATATAGATTATTAAGACGCAAAGTTTAATTTTGAACCGGATTCTGCGGGCTAGAGAGGATAGGAGAAAGACGGGCAAGCGTGTTGTTCATTATAGAAAATAAAGATTTGACATGTTCCTCTTAGCGAAGTTTACTGACCATGATACTTGACACTTGGGGCCACAGTAGTGTCTTTGACCTTGAGCGACGGCAGGTTTTGAAAGGTCAGACGGTAATAATTGCCTGGCACTTGAAGAGGTTTAAGGTTTAACCATTAGAGGGGTTAAATGTGAACCCATGAGCTCAAGAGTGTTATTGGTATCTTCCCCTCGTCTGATACAGTAATATATCAGCAAATGATACATTTTCCAACCATAAATTCAATGATATTGAAATTTTCCAACCATCAAATCAATGAAATCTCCACAGAATGTAATTGCCATTCAAACCTTCCTTCACGACACATAACATGGGGACGTTTACGAAAACTCATTGATTAACTAAGATACATAGAATAGTTAGGTGTCCTCAAATGATTTCGAGCTAACGTACTGACGAAACTGCAGTTCTCTTGGACATGCTCGTTAATAAACGCTGGCGTTAAATAAGGTACTTATTTATTAAACGTTTAATTTGATCATGAGGAGATTTGGTACTGTTGAATTATTTGAATATTATTCTTGGAGATGCGTTTCTTCGTCACAACATTCTACCCCCCAGGGGACTTACATCTAGTAAGTACGTGTTTGGCAAACACGGGACCCCGAGCTGAGTCTGGCATTACTTCCACTTACTTGTGCGAGACTCATTCCTTTCTCTTTCCTGACCTTCCTCTGTCACCTCTTGTATTTAATATGTTTCGATCCCGACGCCATTAGGGCTAGGTATCATTCATTTTCCTCATTTTTGTCCCCGCCCCTCATTTTCTTGTCCTCAATGTTTTGATGTATGTTTTGAGATGTGTTTTGGTATGTTGTAATACAGGAGGGTTTTTAGTGGGTATGGTTGAGTCATTCGGCGAGTCCCACACGCAGGGAGAGTCATGTTGGCTCTCCCTAGTGCGTAACTGTATTTTTTTAGGGATCCAATGACCGTTAATGTCGACATGAGCCGTAAAGCCCCACAAAAAAAATCTACAATAGCTAAAAGCTAAAATGTGTGGAGTTCAAATATCGCATAGGTGAATGAATGTGTTATTCTTGCCCAAACTTCTTTAAATATAAGATATTTGATATGAAATGTAATGGAAATATCTATTCAATATCTCAATTTTGATCTGTACCACGGACTTTTAAAAATAGTTCGTAGTTATTTCACTTCAACGCTTTGTTGCGTTATCGAAACTCGGCGTTCAATTGTTTTTTACAATACAATGTTAACCTTGAAATTTTGTGTTTCTATTTATGAATTAAAGACTGATATATTAAAGATATATGCACACAACACAAATAAAATTGTGTTCCTATAAAATGTTACCGCTGTTTTTATTGCAACACACTATTTTATACTCTCAATTGATTCACTTGAAACTTTATTATTTCAAATGCCTGTAATAATGTGGGGTGAATATTATTTAATATGTTTAATTTTGTTTGCACATCAATTTGAGTTTGCGTATCAAGTGAGTTTTATGTATCATCAAAGGCAAGTAATTTTTATGTATACTTCAAATAAATGATAATATTGGGAAGCATATGCTTCTTCAATTGTGTGTGTGTTCAGTCGAACATTTAATATTTTCTATCAATTTCAATATAATGTGACCTTAATTTTACAATTCACAAAATTTATTGTGATATTTTCTGAACAGTCCGTAAATAACACAATAAATATTTTGAATTGTCTAATTATGATCGTACCACGTAATTAGTCTAGATTTTAAAGAGTTCAATATCGTTTCTCGTTTCTGCCTAAAATGTACATACCGCAAAAACCTTTCTAAATTAATTCTTTTTTCTTCATGACAAAAAATGCTTTAAAAATTGTGCTCTACATATATGAAAGAAAATGCAAATGTTTCGAGCAAAACGCTACATGTATGTCGCTCCATTTAACCCACTTTGCCGCGAATTCCAAGAGAGACCGAGACCCGCTCCTCTCGCGAATCTGGAATTGACATATGAAAGTGCGTTTCCGCTTCGGCATTGGGTGGAGGTGACGAAGGATGGAGGAACAGTAGAGACGTTAGTGTCAGCGGAGGGGAAGGAGGAAAAGGCCTTCCGGAGACGGCCCCGTAGCAAAGGCGGATGCGTTCGAGATGAATACTTTCGCCAACGGACACGGAACGAGGACTGGAGTAGAGGAGCAGCGCTGGAGACGATGGCGGCGTCTTCTATTGATTCTCTGACGTCGACTTCGGTGGCGGCGGCGGCGGCGAACGAGTGAGTGCGCGCGTCACAAGCGGTTCAAGTGGACGAGATTCGTTCCACAGCTGTGGCAGTTCTGCCCACACGCGGGGGTGAGGAGCGGAAAGGGTAGTGTAACCAGAGGGTAGATTTTGATACGATATGCTCATGATTCGGACTCAAGTGCTCTGGGCAAACGCTACGGGTAGAATATTGCTCACGTGTTTACTCTCTGTCTATACTCCATCAAGTTGTTTCGAAACCAGAGCATAGTTATCCTGGGAGCAATGGTGTACTCCTTTTTCTCTATTTGTGTGTTCGGGAAGAACGGAAATACTGATTTATATATTTGTGAATAAATTAAGGTACTTCATAAAGTAAAAATTTTAAATCTCTATTGATTTCTTGAATGTTATTAAATAAATTTCTTTATCGTCTTTACAATGCATCTTTATAACCCGGTGTTACCCGGGATTTGAAAATAAACGTAATACAATAATTACAGTACAATAAACATTTTAAACAATTTTCAAAGAAACAACAAATATACAAAATAATACATCAATATTCAAAGATACATTCGTAAAGAGAATTGATATATTCTACCCTACAGTGGGTATTAAAGTACTTGTTATAATGTCTTATTTTGCCAGACATTTCCCGGGGTTTCTTATATAACATTATAAATTCTTTTGTTAATTCCTATATTTCTCTACTTTTGTGTTATTAAATTGAATACCAGGAAGAAAATCTGCAAATATACACACAGTATACTAATATGTACATTCTTACGAATTATTTTAAAATCAGGCAGAAAAACAATACAATTTACACGGAATGCTTTATAAACTCAGCACATACTTGAGACAACTTAATTCTTTTATTTTCATTTCACTTTTATGTTATGTACTTGATAACAATGTTCATCACAACCGTTATATAATCTTGCTTCTACAATTAGCTTACGTAGATTGTCAGATTGTTCAGTGGATTGTCCATCTCAGGTAATGCAATCGATCTCTGGCGGACACTTTAGTAAGCTTTACAGTCAATGCTACTAATTAACACTCAGTAATTGTTTTTCTGCTCTTGTAATTCATAAATATTAACCATATTTTGCCTTTTTCTTGCAATAACCCCTAAGAATAACCCTTAGAAACTTCAAATAATTTCATCTATCGTTTTGTCCATATTCCATGTCACCGACACTCCACATAATTCACCTTTATTAGTGTTGATTATAATTGATAGCATATTAAATATTGTATATGTTTTAATAAGGCCACAAATAGTATTTTTTAATTCTGAATAATCACTGCATTTACACATCTTTTTTTCAAATAATTTGGAAATGTGTTCCAAGTATTACGTGTTTAATATATCGCCCATGCTTCTGGTTCATACAAATGTATCTTCTCGGGTCTCCGCATTGTTTGAATAAATTATACGACAATTTTCTTGCTATATTTTGTATGTACCATGTAATTAGCTTACTCTATCTTATAAACTAAATAATATTTTTTCATCAGTAATTAATTTTTTGTTTTGCCTGGCTTTGTTTTCAAATAAACTTCAAGAAATCCAATTCCTTATAATAAGATAAGATCCTCATTATAAGAACATCATTAAGTCCTGAGATCAAATACTTTACTTTACAACTGAAGATAAATTATTCATTCCGGTTCTTCTTGAGAGAGTTGCAGATGGATTGAAAACAGTGTAATCCAAGGAATAATTTTTATGATTAGTATTGATTATATTCAAAATTTCATTTTAATTAATGTAACGGAAATATAAAATTATAATTTCTATAGTTATTTATTATAACCATGTATTGAGTTAATCAATTATGAATGGTATATTCATATGATACTTTATGTCATATGATACTTTATCTCACTGGAGGTATGTTTTCTTTTCTGTAGCTGAACATGCGAATAAGAGAATGTCGTTCCACAGCATTGTGTCAAGTGCTGTCAGTAGAGTTTGCATTGTTGTTACGTGTGCTAATTCCTGTTTTCTGGAATAACGCGCATATCCCGTAGGGTTTTTATTAAATCACTTTTAAACCGAAGTAACGAGAACGGCGCAGACTATTTTTAATCCTGGAAACAAAAGGGTCTCTGGAGGCTAAGTTGGATGAACGTGTGGTCAGTCGAACAATTGTTTTTTTATGCTTCGTCAAAGAGTTATGAATCAGGGGAGGGTTCAGAGGCGCTGTTTCATGAAGTACGTGGGTTATACTTTTTTTTACTATGTTTTAAATTTCCTCATAGCAAACCTCGGACACAGAGGCGCGGTTTAGATCGATCTCATGTGTATTTTGAAACAATCCGTATTTTTTGTGCGAGATTCTTCTGGACACAGTCTGACATCCCGTCGTATTTGATGTTGTATGTAACACATTGAGAATAGTTTGTTGCAAGTTTTAAGATACATTTGATGAGATGAATCCTTTTCAATTACTAAATAAAGGGAAACCATAAAAAATACGTATCTAATGCAATGCACATGAAGATTTTCTAATTTACTTTTCCGTACGAAAAAAAAACAAAAACGGAATGGCTGCACAACACATTGGCGAGAACTGTCATGCGGTTGATGCTTAATGGAATCATAAATTGATTGTTCGTAGAAATGTCAATGAAGGACTTCACTGAATTGTCCCCAATATCACAAATAAATTATTATATTTCCAATCTTTTAATTAATTGTTGTTAATTTTACCATCAAAGTTAAAATTCAATTTGTCAATTAGAGATAAATCGTAAAACCCCATTCACACTCCTTACAAATCCTTTAATGTGAAATATATACATAACATAACTTATTCCAATACATTTATTGTCAAAAAACGGTATAAACTGCGTATGACTACGTGGAGGACAACTCTCCGGAAGCAAGCAAGGGACCATCCCATCAATTCCCATCAAGGGTCCTAAGCCAGAGGTGGATTCAAAAATTTAAGCAAAAATTCTTAGATAAGATAATAAGTTAACTGCGATTTATGATACTGAATAATGTCAATGTGTTTGTAATTTAACGCAAAAATTTACATGTACACTACTGATAACATAAAAGGGCCCATTTATTTTTCTAAGTCCCACGCTCTGACCAGTTTTGGATCTGTTAGGTTTGCAACGGATCTCTACTCTTGCTTTCACTTCGAGTGGGGAAGTTTCGTTCGACCAATCGTAGGTCTATTTGAAACGGCGCCTATATTTGGAAAACATAGTGCGGCGGGTAAATCGTAACGAGATAAAATGTTTAATTACACCGCTATTAAAGAAATATTTTGTATTTATTTATTATACACATTTTGGACTTCTATAACAGAAATATTCTGTATATTCTTTCAATAAACTTTACCATCCTCTATATTTAAACGACATCTCGAGATTCGTTGTCTCGCAAGGTCTTCATAGGCAATGTAAACGATATTAGATTTTCTGTAAAAAAACGTTTGCGTAATACTGTGATAAAATATAGTTTTTAACAGAATTTGAATATAATTGCAAGATATCGTATGGAATTGGTATAATTCGAATAACAAATTACGTGTAAATATTCCTATAATTTCTTATATTTATGCAGTGAAGTAAAGAAATCAAATCTCATTGCCTACAAATGATGTATATTGTCGAAAGTAATTTCACATAATTTGCGATTCTCTTAAGTTTTTCATATATGTTACAAACGAATAGCCATTCGTCGCAATTATAGACAGTATACAGGGGGGACTCGTATGTTTCAACGAGCATGGAGAAGGTAAAAGATGAATAGGATTCTTTTTTGGACACGCTTCAGGTGGTGATAAACAAAATTGAAGTGCGATTGTATGTAATCTGCACGAAAACAAAAAGCCCTTGGACTCAAGTTTTTGAGAACATCCCCCCGACATAAACTAAATAGTTGCATACAAATATACCTGCTGTTTAGTTCAAAATAGGTTTTTAAATCCTATATAATGATTGCAGGATTTATAATCCATCAGAATGATTACTGATGTGGTCCTTCCTTTACGAGGAATAATAATGGTACGTTGGAATTGCTTCCTTGTCGAAATTTGTGAAGAATTATACTTGTACGTTGGAATAGTTTCCTTGTCGTACTGCTGTTCCGGCTGCCTACGGAAGTCTGGCCGAGGTCTTCTGTCGGAATGTAGAGTTGTCCCAGTTTGGCCTTGTGGCTTGCTGAGCATGTGGCTGTAACTAGAGAATACTTATAAACATCAATGTTCGAAGTTGCTTTGCTGCGAGCGTCGCACTATTTACTGTATAGCACAATAGTTAAATGACTTCCTTGAAGAAATCATGGTCCAAAAAGTCATCAATGAAACGTATGTGTTTCGTAGTATCACATGCAGCGTAGAGAGTGATCCTCCCTATACGAGGAATAATACTTGTGTCGTTTGCTTCATCACGCGAAGAACGGAATGGATAAAGGGACGTTGAGCGTAGCCGTATATATAGCTATACACAGAACGTGCATATTGAGTGCGTTCAATGATTCTATGTCAAGGAACGTACACAGTGAGTGTGTTCAATGATTCTATGTCATGGAACGCGCAAGGTACTTGCACAGAGCGTCTATATACAAAGAATGTTTATATAGACACAGAGTATTTATAGACAAACAATAAATAACACAATTCTCATGAAATATAAATAAGAACAAAGTATATAATAAATGAGAATGTGAAAATAAACCCTTTACAAACGTTTGGTTTGTAACAATATATGTGAAAAGGAATTAAATAAATATAGAAAACGTTTGTCTCAAATATGAACTAATAACACAAAAGTTTAATTCTCGAGTTATAAATAATATAAAACTACTTAAGGAACAAATAAATTACATCTTCTAGTGACATATTTATCCACGATATAACAATTTGGTAGTAATCGTGCAACCTAAAAAAATAATCAGAGATCAATAATATGAAAACCTCGTTGACGACTTTTTTTAGAATTGAAATACTTTACATATTCTACATACTTAACTCACTCCTCATTTATAATGTTAGTATCGATATTCAGTATTATTTATTGATTTCCAGAGCAGAGAACGAACATTGTCATTTAGAAACATTCTTTGCGGGTATATAACTTTTTACGAAGCAACATGGATGTTACATTTGTGAAGATAAACGTATTAGTCAGACATTCAGTATAATATTTACAGTAAATTTAAATCGAGCGAGGCAGTTAACAAGGTCGTATTTAGTTTTATATGTTAAGTTATTGTAACTTGTAGTTCCCCGTATTCCTGATTCAGTGTCATATTCTAAGGACTTGTTATTTTAAATCTAGAAATCTTCTCCAATTAACGTAACATTTTGCCGTCATTTCAACAGAGAATTTCATGTTTTCAGAAAGTGTTCAACAAATATGGGATATTATACGAAATATGTTTTTGCATTGTAATATTTATGTTCCTTATGCATAATATTTTAATGGAGTTCTACTTTTTACTGGCTGTAAAATTAGAAATTTAGATCGCTGAAATTTTCCTCTCGGACATACGACGAAGGCGCCAATGACACGTAATTTCGTTTAACAAATAGAAGAAACTTTTATATTTGATTGTCAAATAATAGAGCAGGAACAACGAAGAGATTTCTAATGAATCTCGCAGATAGGAATACATTTTAGTTTTATGTTAGTGTAAAATGCATTATGACTCTGAAAGGCTAAACCTTCACAACATCTAGGGTTTTCTTTTTTCCTTTTTAATGTTTGTAGAAAAAATAAATTTATCTACAATAATGTAGTGTAATTAGAAAAAATACAAAATAAGAATATAAGAAAGCAAATAATTTATATTTAAAGAAAACAATGATACTAAAAGAAATTCACGAGTTCGTAATTATACCCCAAGTATTAAAACTTTATTTTAATAAAAATATTGAGTAGGAAACGGGTCTAATATATATCCAAACTATATTTTCAATAAATATTTATTCATATAGCATCTAGATTTACAACATTATACATTTGGAGAACAATATTTACTAAAGAAAAAGGTATATGCTCTATTAATTATGCAATTTTATTATAAACAATCAATTACTTTATTTTTTGTTAAACAGTCTATTGCAATTTAATCGTGCTTGGTCAATGTTGTGATGCTAGTTTAGAATCATCTTCAGGGTCCCTGTATTCTTATTTTGTATTTTTTCTAATTACACTACATTATTGTAGATAAATTTATTTTTTCTACAAACATTAAAAAGGAAAAAAGAAAACCCTAGATGCTGTGAAGGTTTAGCCTTTCAGAGTCATGATGCATTTTACACTAACATAAAACTAAAATATATTCCTCTCCGCGAGTTTGGCGCGGAGAGAAGAATACAGCAATGAGGAACGTCGACTCCAATTATACTTACCCTCCCGGTCGGACGATGTTCACAATCCGGTTTGGTCAAAAGTAGTGAAGTAATTCGTTCGGATGCCGTTGAGTATTTCTCGCCAAGAACTGGCGATATGTAACAAAGCGAAAACTGCGTGAATGGAAATGCTTTAGAAATAAAATATTCTACTCGTATTCGCTTTTCGTTGAGGTTTAAAAGACCCGACTTCACCCACATTCTTTAGGCGTTGCTTTTGACTCTTTTAATTATTATTCTACTCCTCGACTAAACGAGTACGAACAAAATCTGTCATAAATTGCAAAAACCAACAGATAATGTAACAAGAAGAATATCTTACAATTTATGATAAAAAGAGGGATAAAAAATTATCTCTTGGTTTCATAATAAAATAATACTGCTTTTTTATGGATCACATAAAAGATGATGCACAAGGCATGGTACTCGTTTAAGAAGAAATATTAGATGAGTTTTTAAGTTTTGAATGAAATTAGTCTGAGAAATATGTGGCGTTTAACATAAAGTTGTGTCATGTAACACGAACATCAAGAAACACGAACAAAGAATGCAATGATTAATAGTATCGGAATACAGAAATACACTAGCTAATATGAGAAGGTAAAAACGAAAAAAGAAAGAATTGTAGGAATTCGGAAAGACCTATGCAAGTGGAAACGTGTGCTATAGTTGATAAATATAAACTAGAAATAAGAGAAAATTGGGAGGAACCATCCATTTAATTAACTAACTCCGTGCCGCCAATGCCATTAAGCATAGAAACAAAGTTGATAGTCATGACAGATTTTCTCGTAGAAAATAACAAGAAAGATAATTTACGTTTTGAGGTCTCGAGAAGGAGTAAACATTTGGGAAATATTGAGATCCTGAATAGTGAATGTAGACTACACTGGATTTGATGAAAAGGTAGGGATAGAAAAATAACGATCAGTATGAACGGCTCACGAAGCAAATGAACATTTATGTATGTTTTATTGTAGAATATATTCTAAAAAACTAATATGATGTGTTGTTTAATGGAATAAAATTGTATTAGTATCAAGATAATGCTGTCATGCATCTGAGAATCATGTGGGATTAATACAAAATTAGAATATACCATGCAATTTAATTTAAAAAAATCAAATTCACCAAAATCAATTCCCTTTTCTTTTTAAACTGGTCATAATGATACGATAAACTAGTCGTCTAGTTTCCAATGCCGCTTCATCCCTTTCCTTCATAGTGAGTAATCATCAGTTTCCTGGCGTACATTTACCCCTATTACCGTCAGTGAAGGTATGTTTCAAATATAGTTGCATCGTGAGTATCTTAGTCGGCCAGTTGATTATGTAAATCAACTTCATCAATAACTGAGGATTAATTTTAACTGAAGTTAAGTTTTTCACGTTGCGGGACTGTTTTTTCATCCTCCTAGCATGACGAGAAAGACGCAAAATCCTATGTTTGTATCCTCCAGGAAGTTACTTCTAAAGTCTTATTTCATAGACATTTCCAGTTCAATTTACGCATATGGTTTTTTTTAAAGAAAAATGATGTACTTATCATGGTAGAGGATCACTAAAAAGTAAAAACAAGATGTTTTAAAATAAAGCACAAAAAATACGAACTTCAGTTTTATTTTACCTCCATCGCTAGTAATAACTGAGGTAGAAAAGAGCAACTCCTAAAATATGAGGATGCCTCGTCAAAAATAGTGAAAAGTGGATGTCCTGAGATTTTTTAAGCGAACAGATTCTACAGAATGCATTATCCAGGTATCTGCTTTTTTGACCATAAATTTATTTATCTTTACAATAAACTCTGCTGCTAAGCGTTTATGTGAAAACACACGCGAAATCGATGATTAGATTTAATTATATATATATATATATATATATATATATATGTATGTATATTGCTTTTGAATAAATATTAGGTACAATAAGTGCTCATGGTTTCAAAAATTAGGTCAATTATTCTTTTCTCACATCGGGAAACTCTACAAGACCATCGACATCAAAAATATAATTCATTCTTTTATCTAAATATAAACTTGATAATTGTTATACCGCGTATGAATATATCAAATATGTAAAAACATTTGTTTTCAATAGCACAACTACCTGTAAATAAACTGTTTTGAAACTTTAGTAATTGTGATATTGTTGATTTTCAAAACCAATTCAATTGGAAAAAAATTTTTAAAAATAGGGAACTCATTTCTTAAAACTTGCTTTCATTTAAATGAATTTCATCTCATTTTGACATACTATACACCGTATTCATTAAGAAAATAATACGATAAAATTTTGGTTTATGATATTTGTGTGTAAAACACATGATAAATGACCAAAAAGGTGACACTAGCTAGAGAAATTAAGCGATGAAACAAATGTATCAATTACGGATGAAGATTCATTTTCGTCCGCAAAAGACCTGTCTTTTATATTGAGGATGTTGTTTTTTCTCGCCCACATTCGTCTTTCAATACAATATATCCGGCCACAAAACATAAATGACACACACAGAGCCTTCCTTCACATTTTGTCCTTATTGAAAATAAATCGAATTTCCCTCCGCAGGTACGAAGACAAAGCTGGAGCACTCTGCAGCGCACGCCCTTTGAGTCTCCGAGTGAGGGATGATGACGAAGGATGAAGGGCAGTGCTGCGAGCGAATTGCCCTCGAGGCGGGCGTTCCACGCAGACGGCAAACAGAGTGCGCGGAAGGGCGGGCGGGAGGGAATACGCAGATGGGTGCAGGAGGAGGGAGAGAACATCCTTTGGCCACGAGGACGGCAACGGCGACGTTCGACCTTTGTTCGCATACGGAGCATTGTGCGTCTCGGGAGGGCGATTCGGCGAGCGTAAACAGCGCTCTCGCGCGGGAGCGATAAAAGTCATGGCTCAGGATTCAAGAGTGCAGCTGAGCACAAGAACGAGTGGGTGGGCGCTGCGTCACACTGCGTGGGTGGATAAAAGAACGCGGCTGGATGTCCACTTCCTGGGTCCTTCACTATACGTAGTTGAAAACAACAACAACCAAAAAGGCATTCGAAATCTCTCATAATTTCTAGTGATGCTTTTGAGCTTTTACACAGAGCTATTACAACTGAAAAAAAGTTTCTCTCTCTCTCTCTCTCTCTCTCTCTCTCTATATATATATATATATATATATATATATATATATATANATATATATATAAGTATTATTTTTTTAAAAAAATGTATATTTTTAACAACAAAATTAAGGCTTGACGTTTCTTAAAAAGATGATAGTTTTTACAATTTTATAATTTGGGGATTCCTTTACACTCTTGTTGCCATTTCTGCGAAAAAATACCTTCAAATCTTTTCCCGTTTTAATTATTTTACAATGGGATGAAGACTGGTTGAAAATGAAGTCGCAAAATAATAAATTTCGAGTAAAAGATGCATACTATTTCTTACCAGTTAAAAAATTAACCAAAGTTATGTAGGTTAAGCTTAAATCAATAACTTTTTATTAATTTCATTCATTTTGGATAAAATTTATTTTACTCACGTACTCTTTCAAAAGCTTTTGTCCAATGTGTAATTTTGGCAAAAAAATATTAATGCGTCATATACAATTTATTAAGTCTAATTAAATTTACGTAATATATAAAAGGAAAAGTATTAGTTGTGTTTTATAAATTTTTAGCTTGTACAGATGTATATTAGTTGCAACTAATATGGCATATTCTTTCAGTCTAATAATGTTTTTCAACTTGGAAGAAATCTATTTCTTAGGTCTCTTTCCGTGTTTCTCCCTTGAAGAGACTCGCCGTATCTATCCCTTAATGTAATGGATATAAAATAAAATACCATCCTCTCGGCCAGCAAACATTACTATTTACTAACAGAAAAGAGTTTAAATAATAACAATTAAGCTGTTTAATCAACAAAAAATCGTTTGAACATCGCGCCGGACCCAAACTGACGACTCGGCACTTTGCGGCTATATAAGCCCGGTGCTTGAGGCATCGGGGCAGAACTTGTGTAGCTCTACACCGCATACGTTCTGTCGCTCTCTCTTCCACCCCCGAGCAATCTCCTCCACCCCCAAGTACTGGCTTGGCCTCCACGGCCCTAGCACTCTCCTCCATCTTCCTAGTTACCCTGCCCTAGCTGTCTGTCGCCGAGCGTCCGCGAAGCACGCCCGCTCCTACCTTCACGGGGGCCGTAGGACAGAGTCGCCAGCGCAGGGCGCCGCACCTGCTGGAGCTCTGGGTCACTGCAGTAGAAGTGTGTGACTGGAGTTGAATAAACTATGGTCGCCAGAATGAACGAATCCCTTTTTATTGCTCCCTCTCACCTTCCTATCACTTAGATTAGGGATTAGTTACAGGACGTAAGCGACTGTAGAACAAACCACGTCGTAGGTGAGGTTGAGAAAGTGCCCAAAACAAAACACCCTTCCTCACCACATGACATTAATTTTCCAATGTGATAATACATTTGTTGAGCTGCTCAAGACGTAACTGTCAAAAATGGTATGAATTACATATTTGTTGAGACTGAGATATATTATTTATTTGTTAAATCAACGATGATGCTGCAAATCCTATAATTATTCTGGCGAATTTTAAACAGATTACTTTTAATGGATTTTGTGAATTTGGGATGCTTAAATCTTTAATTTTTGTGATACACAATGACAAGCTTTTTCAGTCTTTAATCACAATTTTGGTTAATAATGGATGTAATTATATATTTAGTACACGTAACTATTTAATGTTTTAGATCTGATTTAATTTTATTGTGTTTTCAACAAAAATACATCTATTTTATCTTAAAAAGATTCAACTTGTGAGGTAATTTTTAGAGAAAAATACATCCATTTATTCCATTTGGAGAAAATCTATTTCTTTTCATGTTATTTCCACGGTTTCCACTATGGAAGAAACTTGCTAATCCTGTAAAATATGTGGCAAAAATTTATTCAAGAAGAACTACAAAAATGTAGTAAATGTAAAATCGATTTACTTGAGTTTACATTAAGGTTTACTTTTGAATGGATGTTTCACTGAATCGATCTTCTTAGTGGTTAGATCAGTTAGTAAATTTAAAACTAATTGATCTAACTGTAAAATAATTGAGAATTGGTCCGTAATTTTTGAAAATGTATAATGGACTTAATTTTGGAGTAATCACGCCAGTTCCAACGAAGAAAAGGCGAAAGTTATTAGTTCAGTGCATTAAGATACTATGTTTGGAAATGAAATGTCTTTATTCACGTTAGATGTCATGTCACAATCACAAAATAAGTCATACGATCTTGTTACATTGTACAGGGAAACATGAAAACGTTTATAGAGTTATTTTGCTTCATCCTTTCACAAGAGTTGCTTTGTGTTTTGTTTAATGTTGCAATACTCTTAGGAGGCGACCAAAATTTATCTTTCACTTTTCCGAAGCAATTCATCATGCACTTCCTGTTGGAAGAAAATATAAAACGTTTGATGACAGCGTTTTGCAATTAAATGAATAAAAATTACTAATATATAGTAATACGAAAATAAAATTTCCTAAATCTTGAAGAATATTCAAAGCACTCCACTTTCACTTATTTGAGTTAATTAATAAAAATTAATAGAAATAGGTCTCCAAAACGGATATTTACCTATAAATCTCGTTTTTGAATTTTTTCACTATTACAATACTTTACATATACTACTATGACGGAGGTTGAACATTACGATTTACATGTCAGATATCCACAACATGGCTTAAATGTTTTCCATTCTACACCGTTGCAATTTTCATGAGACCCCCCAATGTCCAATGTCAGAGTTTATGGATTGTTTAGTATAGATGTTCTCTGGTCAGTTCCCTCATTACTAAAAAAACTGGCAAGTCGTATTTGATAAATAGTCGTGACCCAGTGACGCAATCATGATTGTTTATCAAGTATAACGGTGATGTTAAAAAATGAGAATTTCAAAACTCTCTTGTCAAATATCACTTATCTCTGATCAAAAATATAGAATTTACGGTGGTGGATGAAGCGTTCACACCACTTCCCGTCCCTTTGATACATCTCATTCCACAACAAAATTCACACAACATCATTCATCTTTCACTTTCTATCATAAACATAATTTCTTCAAATTATTCAATTTAGTTACCAACATTATAATATCTTCATTCACCCGTGTAACCAGTTGCCGTCGTGGCTGCATGAAGTAACTAATGGAGCATGCAAGGAAAACGGTGATAGAACTCTACCTTGTGCAGTCTCCCCTTCAATCTGGCGGACGGATAAATAAACAAAATCAATGGTACATTGAAATTATTGAATCGACCTTTTCTTGTGGACAATTATTTGTTATTAATGTCACAACGTTTCAGCAGAGTATCGCTGCCACCGCCGGGTGAACGTATTTATTTAATATATAAACAAATTTGTTTGATTTATTTCGGTAACAAGAACGATTCAATGATTTCAATTTAATTATGATTGTAGACGAGAATAAAGTCAATAACAATGATACATGCTTCCACACGGTCGTACTTCCATATTGTAGCTCACTGTCGGCTGAAATCAATCGTTCGCCATTGCTCTTCAGTCATCATCCTCTTCTCTTTCCCATTTTATTGCTTTCTTTGGGGAGGCGCCCGTGTGTCCAGTATTCTAATTCTCAATCTACAAGTTCATGGAAATGCTGTGCTTAGTGAGGTTATGTTCCATGACAAAGAAATCACCGTCGCGAACAAAGTAATGCAAGATAATATTGAATACAAAACTAGGAAAACTAAACTAAAATTAATGTTTTTGTGTTGGAATGTTGTAGCTAGATATCTAGTTTGAACTAGAACGAAACAGAAATTTTCATTTCTATTGAATTTCTTCAATATAAATATCTTTTTATTTTTTAAAGATGTCTCAAATTTTCCATATAGCATTTCAAGTATGGGAGATTTTTCCTTAATACGTTGAATTAATATTCGTAAATGTCAACAAACGTGAAGAAAAGAAACCGTGGTTACGCAGAACCAAAGTTAGTATATTTGATTTTACACTGTAAGTCACAAATCTCCATTCAAAATTGATGTATTTTTATATTGTGCTTCTATTGTCCACGACTTGCTAGGAAATATTCTCCACACACATCCAGAACATAGGTGAAAGAATAAATACCTGATTTATCCATATTTATATGCTACCCTGCTTAGAGTTTGTAATAGTAATAAGGGACAAATGTATACATTTATCAAAGAAATAAAATTAAGAGTTTTTAAAGGTGGATAAAACTTTAGCATTCCACCATACTGAAATATTAAAATATCTTACATTCATCCGAGGAAAACGTAATCCATGTTGTTTGAAAATGTGACCACTCTCGACGTCCGTACTGGGTGTCCATTGCTTGCACAAACAGGGCTGTCTTGTCACAGACCCTTCTATTCCACTACCAACTTTCCTCGAAATGTGTTTAAAATGTTGGGTACACGGGTTTCCACTTTGTAATATCATCGTTCTGAGTTCTACTGCCTCTATGACAAAGCTAAACACGTCAAGAGTCGCTACATTAGGTGCATGGAAGGGCGTTCTATGTACTTTCTTCATTATGGTAAAACTAGAATTATTACCTATCTGAATAAACAATTCATTTTTTCTTCGCGTTCCTATGTATCTACTTTTTACATTTAAAGTATTCTGATTTTCCACAACAAATCAGAGATCGTACCATATTCCATTTCCAACATTTAATGTAACCTCATTATTATTATTATTATTATTATTATTATTATTATTATTATTGACATAAGGACTGACAGAAAACAGTACACTTTTCAACTTTGGTCACAAATGTTATATACAAATCAATCTATACTGATTGAATCTTCAATTATAAATCGATAAGAAAAAATGACCAGTGAAGGGATATTAGTTTTCTACAAGGGAAGGGTGTCATAAATACTAGATGGATGGAATAATTTCCATATTTAATTTTCATAAAACCGGAGCTCGGTAAGTCAGATAGCATAGCGCACACGTTGCCAAAACATTTCTCTTCTTCTAACAGCAATTATTCAAGCTGATCGTAATATTTATAATAAAGTAAATGTTTGATTAAATTTATGATTTTTTTCTTCTAAATTCTGCGTGTTCAACAATCGCCAATTAACCGAAGAAAGCTGAAGTTTTTACGAGTATTTATTGTCAGGAGATTACTGTATCTCATTCTTCCCCCCCCACACACACACACAAAAAAAAAACCTGTTTAAAACTGTCGAATATGACGAATTAACATTGTGAAAACCAATAAGACTCGAGAATTAAAAAGTGAGTGGTATTAAATTTTTATTCACTAGAAAAAAAAAAGATAAAAATGTTTGGAAGACAATTAATGGTAAAGAAATTTAATAATGTTACGAGTAGCTTAAGCATAAAGAGTTGAATTATTTTGAAATACAAAATGATAAAAAAATATTAAATATGACGAACAAGTAAAATATTTAATTTGTATATATTGTAACAAAAATCTTGTTTGCCGTACATTCATGTTTAATGAACAAAAGTGAATATTCGCGTTTCGTGTTTTTAATTTATAATAATTTCACAAAATATCAGTTTTTAAACACGAAATAATTTTAGTCGCATTAATATCATACCATTTAAAAGTAATTTTCAATAATATAATTTCATTTCTTTATCTTCTTTCAAAATTCGTCTTTCATAACAGTTTTTATTAATGCTTTATCAAATTGGGGATGGCCCATGAAAGTTGAATTTGCTGTTTCCTTCAAAAACTTAATTGATTTGGTATGGTTATAGCAATGTCTTAAGTTTGAAGTCTTCTTAAAATTCCTGTTACCTGATTATAACCGAAACACACTGCGGATGAAAAACGAAGTATTCTCATGACACTGAAACGGTGCATGAATTCTAGTAAATGCAGTTGACCTCTGCTACCGACGACATCACCTGTTCGTCGACGCTTACTTCCCCCTCCCCAATCTAATCGTAATAAGGGTTGTCTTTAACATTTCATGCCTCGAACTATGCTCGTCACGCAATATGGAAATATTATCAGTTCCGTCCTTTTAAACACTGCGTATGATCAATTATTTTGTGGAAACATAACCAATTTAAGAATACTATAACTAACGTCATATCAGAGTTGGGTGTGGTGTACGTCGCCTGTTTGCATTACATAAATAACAAGGTGGTGTCATGGGGTGTCAAAGAAAATTTTCCACAAGTAGTACGTTAAAAACTCGTTCTTTTATTTATTTCGTTAATATAATGAAACCAACATCGTTTGTCCCGCCAATAGCATTTATTAAAAGACTCAACTTTCAACCACGTAGCATTCATCGGTTATTTATTGGTCATTGATGCGAATCGAATGAACATCAGTCATTATTGGCGTTTTATTTGATTTCACTAATACTATCACAACAATACCATCAATATATTTTTTTTATTTTTTAGGGAAGAGTACGTCATGTCAGAATACACTCGTAGAAACTGACGGGAGGTCAACAAATATTGACGTGTCTAAATTTTCAAATTTAATTTTAGTTGTAAAATGTGTTCAAAATTTTCATTCATTTAATGAAAATGCATCGATTGACGAACTAATTTAATCAAACAAATAAATGAATTAGATGGACAAATTGGCCAATGGTTCGCAACTCTTCGAGCGTGAACCTGTCTTCTCCCTTCCTCAAATAGAACATTAGGCAAAACGAGAAGAAGCACGGGGTTCTCTGAACTATCCTTGACGTAACTCAAAATCATGTAACTTTATCGAAAATGATGCAAAATGGCTGCCTAACAAGAATTGCCAACTTCTACGAATTTACGTAATATCCGAATATGTATTAACCCATTTACGGCAAGTGATGCATGAACGCACCGTCGCAGAAAGTATATTTTCTTTCTTCTAATACTTCTTCTAATATAGGAGTGTACGGTGAAGGGTTTTAAACGTCCCTGTATTGTTATTACTTAAATTGTTAATATTTTAAAATGCATAAATTTCTGTTTATTTTCAATGCTCTGTTCGGAAATTCATTCCTTGTAAACGTGGAGAGTAATGTGAACGTAAATTTTCGAAGAGGGTGTCTATTCTTCCATCCTGGCCCGGGTTTTTCTCCGGTTTTCCTTCGGGTAGAGGCGGATTTATCATACAGGTTCTCTAGGCTTTGTCTAGGGGCGGGTCTATTGTAACAATAAATCGTGAATTTAGTGTTATTTCAATTTTTAAGCACTATACTCAGAATAATCTATAGTTCGATAATAACTTACATGTAATTTTTTGCTTAAAATTACAAACATATTGACATTCTATTAGTATTATAACTCGCAGCTAACTTTTTATCTTATCTAGGAATTTTTGCTGAATTTTTTGAATCCGCCTCTGCCTTAGGGCCCTTGATCGGAATTGATGGGATGGTCCCTTGCTTGCTTCCGGAGAGTAAATTAGTTTTTTTTCTCCCTCCACGTGGTCATACGCAGTTTGTACTGTTTTTTGACAATAAATTTATTTATTATTTATTATTTATTCTCCGTATTTTAAAATGTTCTGGGTGTTCGTATATTCCACGTTGTCATTTGGCTGTTTATTGCACTTTTACTTTCTGGGCGCTCTGCAGAACCGCTGGACGACAATCGGTTTTTTTTCCTCGAAAAGAGGATCAGCGATAATTATGAGTGGAAGGAAAGATGATGCAGAACACAAACGCACAAACAAAAGCAACCGAAAAAATTCTTTGAGCATTTCGGAATGATTCCTTTCACGTTTTATTATTCAGAAGAAAACTCCGTTAATCTCAAAATAATCCAATTTTAGGAACTGTTTCTCCCCAGAAGGAAATCTCGTTGATAAATAATAATTGATCGTTGTTAATAATAGTTTCTTTTTTGTTGTTGTGCATTATTGTGTTATAAACTCGTTGTTATTTTGAGGAATGCTTCAAGTTTTACAGAATATCTCTACAACCTTTGAGCGAGCTGTTTGCTTTAAATAACTGCATGAAGTAATTTTATTTAACTATGAAAATATCAACTGTGTATTTAAGCAGTATTATTAAAATATTAACGACTATACAAATAGAAAAATAGTACTCAAAAGAAAAAGGTTGTAAATAATTCGAGTACACAAGTTCTTTAAGTTCAAATGTTTATTAAAAACGATTAAGTAACAATACATAAATACCAATGCACTACTTATTACACACGTATTTTGTGTAATATTCCCAATTTAAATAATATTCAGATTCTAAATATCTTTCGCAAATTCCGAATAATATACCGTACTTTCTGGAATAACCTCTGTGTACAGCTCTAACCAGCAAATTTAACTTTCAAAAAGTTTTCCTCAGTTTCAATTCACGTGCAGCACGCATGCATCTACGAACAAGCAACTATGTTTCTTAGAAGTGGTGGTGCAACGTCGATCGCGCTCGCGTGAAGGTGTGGCATCAGCTATCCATACGTCCATCATGAATGGTCTTACGGCTAGGTTGAAGACAATGCCCCTGCAACAGAAATAGTGCGTGCCACGTCCGTCGAAAACCGACAATTTAGGCACTCTTTATTTACTCAGACAAAGTCGAGTGGGCATTGGAAGAAAGAGAGGGAAGGGAGATTCAGAGTTGGGAAATAACGAGAACACTTCTTAATGATATTGTTGGAGAAGTGGTTGGCACTGCCTTCCGGACGTTTCTGGGTACGGTAAAACAGAAATATTGTTATAGATTCTATTTTCGAAAAGGTGTAAAAACTATAGTAGAGGGTACTCATCGGTGGTATAAATGCCATCCGCAGATTCAGTTCTCGATGACGTAAACGCGGTGATGGTTGGAAGAAGAAGTGGTGACCCAGGTTCCGCAAGCATACATAGCAAGACTATAAGTGCTATCTTTGTAAATTCGAAATATGATTTTGAGCCGGATCCTGCGATTAGATAGGAGAAAGACAGACAAGGTCGTTATTCATCTTGCAAGAAATAGATTTGACGTCGCCGTCCCGGCGAAGTTTCCTGTCCATCGTACTAAAAATTTTGGGACCAGAAAACTGTGGTATCGACCTTGAGCGACGGTAGGATTAAGAAGGATTTGCTGGTTGAATGACGATTGGTAAAGATGATTGCCTGGTACTTGGGGTTCCAGGTGAGCCCCTTAGAAGAATTCCTGAAGTCCAGACGAGAAGTAGCAGATTGAAGATTAGGTATAGCGAGAGGAAGATTAAAAGCATTCCCCGTATATGCAATGTCTACGAAGAGAAATAGAGTCAATAGAGGAGTAGAAAGATCAAAGGGAAGGAGAGAAAAAAGAGTGGATGACCAGTTACAACTAACTCTGGGTAGCACCAGCGTATATAAAAATAAATAAATAAATAAATGACTTTATTAGTGGCGAGACTCAGACCGAGGTCTGCTCTTCCGCCTAACCACTTTAAAAATATTTACAATATCATCACAAAGTTATTTTGAATGGGAGGGTATTTGCTATATCTACTACTGGGAAAACAAGCTAAGGACCATCCCGATGTTGAACCTAAAGCGATTGAGGGAAACCCAGCGAAAACCCCTATCAGGATGGTGGCTTAAGACCGAACATAACAAATAATTTATAATATAAAATAGATAAAATTGACTTATAAACTAATGTTGTACCTGTTAGAAAAGAATCTCATTAGAAACGAAAAAAGGAGTTTTTCAGAAAAAATGAATATAAAATTACACAACGACTGTACCAAAATTACGTAAAACATTACAGAAATATACAAAAATAGAAATTTAAATATAAAAATATAAATACAGTTGGGATATATTTCATTTTACAAAGAATAAAATAACTCGTAGAGATTACATTAACGATAGTTTACATCTTAAATTACATAAAAAGTTAATTACAAATTACAGGGCATTTTATTACACAATGTCTTACATTTGGGAAGTTACAACAGCGTAGAATGGGAGGGGTAGAAGTAGAAGGAGAGGGAGTAATAGAAGTAATACCGGGAGAAGATACTTTTAAGAATAAAGAGATAGAAGAATTCTATCTTAGCAGGTATGACGATTCTTTGTGAAAGGAGAGGAGTTCATTCTTGAGTAAGGCGCAAGATCTGCAGAGCGGCGGACGCCGAACTGGATAGGAGGAAGGGCATTGTTGGATCCTGAGGATAGAAGACGTTCGTTCGTGAGGAGGTACTCGTAGAGTTTGCCGAGAAGAGAAAGAAGGTTGAGACTGTGATAGGTTGAGGTTGGCAATCGTGGTTCAAGACACTGAGTAACATGTACTAGTATGCAACACAAGTGATCATATCTTGCCTTGCTAATTACACGTTTTTTTTTGTATTTTTAGGTGCTTTTTATTTTAGGCTACATCGGAATCCAATGCTACATAAAAGTGGCTTTCGCAGGAAATGTTAAGTTTTAGTCTGAAGTGTAAAGCATGAACAATTATGTACATCAATAATTTTCATTTGTCAGTAATTTTGTATTGGATTTTCATTCAGAAATTAATGAAGCTATTAATTCAATCGGTTCATTATTTGTCTTCCAACATACAGTAACTCAAATCAAATTGTCAAATGAGAAACTTATATTATTGGAGTGACTACCAGATTCCACATAAGTTTATTGTAATGCTGAACATACCAAAAGTTCCGCAATAACTTTGAAAAATATTGATAACAATTAACAATTAATTAATATTATTTCTCCATGTCAATTAGTACATACGTAGAAAAACGTTTAATGTTATCCACATCTTCAAATAAGTCATTATATGGATATATATCCTCTTCTTTTATTTTTTATGAACTCTGTATTATCTTCATCCTGCTCCTCTTACTGGAATTGCCTGTTCATAGCGCATGTAAAAAAATATCTATTTTACCTTTTATTTATGTCGTGCTTTTGTAGATATCTTATCACACATTGTCGTTGTACATACTCAGAGAAATAATTATATCTGTCTTTTGTTATTATTAGTTTATTATTGTCTTGCAGTAGGTACATTCCTTTCTTGTTTTGGTTTGTGTAATAATCCCTTCTTTCATGTAAAACATATTAATACGTGAATGCTACTTTATGTTGTAAATACTTCTAAAGACATAAATTAAGTTTTTTTTTCTCACACTTCCCTCATTAGAATTATTCGCCATTAGAATATGAGTGATTTGATATGAGCAGATATACTTCGAGCCACATTTCAAGAGTATTTATTTAGTCAAAAGCTTAGTAATAAACGAAATAGTGATAAATATTATACCAAGGAGAAGCTGAATTACTGTGTTATAATGAATCACACATCAATATCTTATAATGGTCTGAAATGTAACATCTTTCCTACGCTATATCTGGAAAGGAACAGTAATTTAACTATTATAAGCAGTAAAAGATTTTGGCATTCTGTCATTATTTATTGATGCAAAAGGCCTTTTCGGCCACCTTCAGAGCTACAAATTTTTTTTACAAAATATAAATTACAAAATAAATATAAATTGAAACATTCTAAAATTAATCTACCTCCTCCTCCTTTGAGAAGTTAATAATTTTCAATATAATATGAAATAGTAATCGGAAATGAGAAAGATGGTTTACCTGGGCCCTATGGCAAGCGGTGGCTGCAAGTACCGTCGTCTCATGAAGGGTCGGGTTATGTTGGGAAGTTTCAGGAATTTCCATTGACGTCACGGGTTTTTCGTGTAACGGTCTTCAGTTGGTTTATGGCTAATTTTAGCAGGGAGGAGGAAATAACTAAAATTTGATGACTGAGTATGGAAATGTTGGAATTAAGTGAATTGTGAATGTGAATGTTTTCTAATTTAAGTCTTTTCCAATAATTATTTTCTATTTCTAAAATTTGGAAATCATTGACAGAGTAAAACCCACACTGAAACATATTATATGTCCTTTTAGGTAGACAATGCTTTAATTTTCATTCTTAGAACTTCGAACGATATTTGGACTATCATCCTATACATAATATAATATACGTAAAATAAATATATTGTGATATTATTTCAACATAATGAATTACATATAAATAAAATACTATACTTAAAATACAAACAATCGAACATTAATCAATAAAGAAAGATTGCATCAAAGTGTAATAAATGACTATACCTACAATTTTAATTTTTAAAAAAAAACTATTCTGCTGTGATGGTGAGACACCATCAGAAATGAAATTGAACAAATCTTTATTGTCAAGTAACAAATCATGAGGACTCATTTAAGACCAAATCATTTTATTGATTTTATAATTATTTTTGCTTTGTCCCAAAATGAAAACATGTTTCTGTGTAACATGCGTTTGTAGGTGAACATTGGAAGCCCCAACACAAATGCCAATGCAGCACGTGACACGCATCTATTTAAGGGCCAGGCGACTAAGCATGAGAGCATGTTGCGCCGTTTCGCGCATGCGCAATCCTGCGGTCACACGCGACTCTGACCGCCACTGTTCACGGATTGGCTACTCATGGACTCCGTCCTCTTGGTGATGTTTGCACAGAAGCTCACGTGTTAAATTGAACGACGGTTCATTATGCAATTAGCCCATGTGGGAGCAGTTCGATCTTCAAAGGATTATTGGAATTGGAGACAATTGTACTGGAATAAATTTAATTTAACCCCTCTGGTGGCTCAAGTGTTAGCGTTCTTGCTCATTACCTTGTCACCCCGGGTTCTATTCCCGGTGGGACCAGAAAAAATTTGTAGCTTTCCACATTAATGTCCCAGATTACATGTGACTACTGAAACGCAAAACCCTCCTTCCTCTTTCTCCCTCCTCCTAGTATCAATACCTCTTACTATTAATAACAACTTCTACTAACATCTCCAGGTGGGCCAAGTTGATGGTATATCTAGCTAACCGGCCCACCTACTAACAATAGTCAACCACCTAATTCCTATCTCCTATCTCCTATCGCTTCCATGTATGTAAGTTTCAATGGCACGCAACATTTCCCATTTACAAATACTACAATTTAAAAAAAAAACTGATTTAACCCTTCGTCGATATGACACAGTCTCTGAGAAAGGTTGGAACAATGATGCTTTTTACTTTTTTCTACCGTGGAAGTTCGTGAGTAATACATCGTGGTAAACCTGAAGGAATGAGGATGTTATTAATAAACGAAATGGTGTAGTTTTCTGTAACTTGAACGCTCAAAGTAAATTGATTGAAGAATTATGCAATGATTGAAACATTCCATGTAAAAATTTAATTACGTGTTATTGATAAATGTAACATTACGTCTAACTATCTCTTCCATCTTAAAAATTCAATTGATTATGGATGCACTACTGTTGTTTATTTTTCTTCGTATTGGTTCTAGCACACATTCCATACTTTCGGGTCAATTATGATTCCGGAAGCGAACTAACAGAAAAATAATTCCCCGGCCTGAGAGGCCAGCCACTCTAGGTGTTTTGTACTATTTTGCCTCTCTAATGTAGTGTTAATTATTATTTTGATAACCAGAGAGAATATTTTATTTGAATGCGACTGAATTCCTAAAATCCAATATTATGGCACAATACTCCGAAGTCAATTCTTGCTATTGAGGATAGCCTCTCGATATTCACCTTCCGCAACCGGAGACTCAAGGAAAATCCTCAACAAGATTAAATTTATATGTCACGTGTGGTGCATCTCCACCAGAAGCTAATAATATTATCTAATACTAACAATAGATCTAAAAGGTTTAACTACGTTAATCTGCCACCAGAGAGCTCTATTCTCTCCCGGACATTTCGTGATAATAAATATATATACTTACATGGAATTTGCAGCTACAAATCCTAACGCTGTTGGTAATGATTTCCTTCGGCACGATTGACATAAAAATACGATTATTATTCCTAATTCTATGAAAATATAATAATACATTTATTGTCAAAAAACAGTACAAACTGCGTATGACCACGTGAAGGAAAAAAAACTAATTTACTCTCCGGAAGCAAGCAAGGAACCATCCCATCAATTCCGATCAAGGGCCCTAAGGCAGAGGCGGATTCAAAACTTTCAGCAAAAGTTCCTAGATAAGATAAAAAGTTAGCAGCGAGTTATAATACTAATAGAATGTCAATATGTTTGTAATTTTAAGCAAAAAATTACATGTACAAGTTATTATCGAACTATAGATTATTCCGAGTATAGTGTTTA
>NNCF01128137.1:288741-315117 GCA_002313205.1 Laupala kohalensis | reverse complement strand
TGCCGTAACGTAAATGGGAGTACACGTTTGCAAAATATACGCAACGGGAAATATGTGGACTAACTGCGTTAACTAAGTTTCGGAATGCGTAACACAATTTGCTTAATTGGGAATTAAGATTGTCAACGTGACAATTCCATTTGAGGTTGTCTTGAAATATTCAGCGTGAGTGTTATGAAAGAAATAAACATATAAAGAATTAATTTCCTTTGTATTGAAGTTACTAGAGGTATTAAAATCTGTTTTTTTTAAGGTTTCCAGGTCCCTTTCCGGTCGAAAATTAGTTCGAAACTATCAAAATTTGAAAACTAAAAATACAAAATGCATTTACCATTTTCGACATATAAGTATATTATCGTTTATAATTATATGATTTTTGTTGTATCGTACCAGAAAATTATACATGTTCATTATTTTTTTTCTAAAGCTCTGCTCATAAAATTATCATATTTTCATTTTCTTATTTCTTGAAAATTGTTAAAAATACTGCATTAATTTCATCTTATGCTGGCTGACTTTCAAAATGTATGGTCGCAAAGCCTACAACTTCTTGTGGATTTTTTGCAAAAATGGCTGTGCTTTCAGAGGACGGAAGCTTTCACAGCTTTTGGGGTGCTACTAGCAGCACCTACATTAAAGATTGGCTTCAACACTCGCTTCAGTGGTCTTTCTTTCACTCAGAGGTTTTAAGAAAAGAAAAGGAATATATCTCAGGCGACGGACAAGCACGCAATCAGGTTTTTAAACACGCATCAATACTCTTCTGTAAACTGTCTCTATATTTGACCGCAAACAT
Organism: Laupala kohalensis; assembly: GCA_002313205.1. Taxonomy (NCBI): domain Eukaryota; kingdom Metazoa; phylum Arthropoda; class Insecta; order Orthoptera; family Trigonidiidae; genus Laupala; species Laupala kohalensis. The sequence goes on along the minus strand of NNCF01128137.1, from coordinate 314,321 downwards.
TTTAGAGAGGGACAGAGAGAAATGCCTTCCGGTGAAAAACATTCAGTCACCATCCACTTTCGTTCATGTTCATTCAGTGAATATTTGCTAGCAAATCATAGAATCATCCCTATAGTTATATTCCTCGGTGCAAATTATATTTCCTCGGTGCAAATCATTTTACAACCGCATGCTTTTCAGGATAAAATGAACGACAGGTACTATAAAAATTATTTTTGGAATATATTATTTTGTTTACGATTGATAGTGGATAGTAGATTCATTAAAAAAGAGACGTAAATGCTAAACTGATGTCACGGAGCATTGTGTTGAGAGTTTGAAAGCTCAAGACGACCACATCGCTAATGAAATATTCTAAATTCTTGTGAAACGTCAGTGGAAAAGACGCAAAAATAGTCAATAAACCTTTGATATGAGAGAGGAAAGATTATTGTATCGAAAGAGTTGAGTATTTCAATGTACTTTTTGTCTTATGTCAGGTTTAAGGTACATGAGATCCCTAAGGTTTAAGGTATAATAATTAATAAATTTATTGTCAAAAAACAGTACAAACTGCGTATGACCACGTGGAGGGAAAAAAACTAATTTACTCTCCGGAAGCAAGCAAGGGACCATCCCATCAATTCCGATCAAGGGCTCTAAGGCAGAGGCGGATTCAAAAAATTCAGCAAAAATTCCTAGACAACATAAAAAGTTAGCTGCGAGTTATAATACTAATAGAATGTCAATATGTTTGTAATTTTAAGCAAAAAATTACATGTAAGTTATTATCGAACTATAAAGGTAAATGGTAAATGATAAATTTCCATGGTTTCTAACTTCAATTCTATTGTATCTGGTGGCAACAATCCAAAGAACAGTGAGTCATCCCTCTTAGACGAGGTGGCTCCTTGTCGACACAAATTGCATTGTAGGATGCAATTTGAGTGAAATTACCATAAATACTTCATGGTGCACTCTAGTCAAGATACAATGATATCCCCTCCACTATCACCATAGAAATGTTTCTCTCATGATAAGTACTAAGAACAAAATAATTGAACAAGTTTCTTATGTATTTGCAATGTTTAATACACAGTTAAAGTTATTGGTAAATCTTGATGTTGCATGTGGCAGTTGTAGGAGTGACAAACCTTGATAAGAGATTAGAGAAAAGTAACACATTTGAAAATTTTATAAATCTATTAATCGGGGAATTTCACATATTTTCGTTACAACTTAATACAATTTTGTAGAGATTTTGAAAGGCATTCAAATATTATAATATTCACAAACAAGTGATTCCACGTTTTTTAGCGTTATTATAATGCAATTTTAGGCAATTTTAATCATTGTGCCGTATGATTGTAGTGTAGAAAAAAATAAAATGAAACTTTCAACATATTATGTTTAAACATGTGTTCCAGTCAAACCAGGATGATAGTAGCTGGGATCGTCTCCAGGTATGGCTGGAGGCCATAATGGAGGCTTCTCGATAAACGGATCGAATTTCTTCTCGAGCTTCTGACCTTTCTTCTCTTCCTCCTTCCTTTCCTCTTCCTTCTTCTTCATTTTCTGCTTTTTCTTCTGAAAATTGTGATGAAATGGAAGGATGTAAAGCATCTAAGTATGACCGTTGGGAACTTAAAGGAGCTCGTGATTTATGTCATGCTTTGTATTGAACCAACTCGAACTTCAAATAATCTATACGTTAAAGTTAGGATCTAATATTCTATCATGTATTAGAGGTAAAGCTCAATGGTTCCATTCGAAAATGAAAATAAATATATTACTAAATCTGAAAGAACATTATTATATAGTTTTAAAAATTGTTTTGTATACTACATTTTCTGAGTATTCTTCCTCGTAATAATTTCAACTCTTACCTCTTCAGTTAAAAGAGGATAATAATAATAAACTTTATTTTTGTTGTGAAGCAGTGAATAAAGCAGTACAAATTGACTATGACCATGTGGAGGACTATAAATTAATTTAATTCTTCGAAGCAAGCAAGGGACCATCCCATCAATTCCGATCAAGGGCCCTAAGGCAGAGGCGGCTACAAATTGTTACGTAGTCTCTACAGCACCTATCACGCCACAGCACTAATTTCCACCGCTATACCGTGAAATTTTAACATCAAGTACTATCTCTAATAACCTAGCATATTCAGTAACATCTGAGTTCTCATTACTGCACTTATATTATTCGTTCAACTTTTTCAGATATTTTTAAACTGAAGCTCAGAAAGTACTTTTTTACTTCAAGAATAGTTAGATCTAGAACACTATATTCACCCTATTAACTCAGTCACAATCAATAAATGATGGCATATTTAGAAATCATACTTCAAACACAGCATGAGCAATTAAATGTTCAGAACGACGAAATAAATTCTGAGATACGTCACGTAAACTTCCAGAAAATTGTTAAGGAAAAATCTAACTAACCTGATAGTAAAGTAAAAATGATGCGTCTAATAAGGCAAAGTACAGCACGTCATCTCTTTCTTACCTCATCCTTTTTTAATTCCCCTTCTAATTCCTTTTCTCTTTCCTCGTCTTCATCTTTGTCCTCCTCTTCTTCCACTTCTTCTTCACCTACTTCCTCTCCCTCCTTTTTCTTCTTTTTCTTCTTTTCCTTCCTCTTCCTGAGCTTGTCCGCTTTGTCGGGCGGCAGGAGGCGAACGTCGCCAGGAGGAAAGCCGATATGCGACGGCGGTAAAGCAGAGCGCACGCCGTACTTGAAGGCCACATCGGCTGCAGCCCATTGGATTTCCGCCACCAACTCGAATGCACCCTGCGTTCAATGTCAAATAACATTGGCTTACGTCTATCTTCCCTTTTATCTTACTTTCTTCCCTTCACCTTTATTACTACTAGCAATGACGTACTGATAATTATACATTTTGGAGCTTTAGGGTTTGCCAACATCTGGGTAATTAGACGTAGACGCCGACATCTAGGTCTTACCATAGTCAAGAGAGGAATAGAGGGCTTTCAGTCTCATCGAAAATAATAAGTATATAAATTTAATTATTTCACTGTATTTCATACCGTTATAATTGTAGGGTTCCGATTCAAAAGTAAATCCAGCCTAATTTTAAATTTTGTCGTAAATTCATTCGTACTATGTAATGGATTCTTACACGACCGACTCTTGATTTAAGGAATCTATATTGAGAGGACAAGTGAAGAATATACTGGATTATTTTACACTTTTAAGCACCACTATCGTCATTAACAATTTGTCTCAAAATTAATGTGTTTTTGCGATGAATTTCCGTGACATTCAGTATTAATGCTATTTAATTCAAATCCTGTTTGTATTTTCTTTTTAGTCTAAAGGAACGTACGTATAAAAAGTTTCAATCACCACATTGGGGTTTCCAACACCCAACTTTACTGAGTCTTCCCAATTTCTAATAAACAGTATAATATAAATTATAATTGATTTTTTTTTAATTTCCAGTAGTGAACAGTAACTTATTTCAAAAATGTCTGTGCATTGATAATGACATCATGAAACTATCATATACACATATGAAGTTAGAAGTTATTACTACATAGAGTAATTGACTTACTACTTAATTACTATAATTATGGCTACAATTTAAGAATCTTTGGTTGCTAGCTCTTTACGTAAATTTTCTTATATCAAGATTGGTAGGCCTAGCCACTTGAAATAAATGACATTGTTTTCAGCTCATTTTAGGCTACAGTTTCAACACGTATTTCATTTATATAGTTAACTGCGTCTTGTTGACCTCCTATCTTTAATTAGAAGTTTAAAAATGAATAAATTAGTGATTTTGAAAGTTATTTTCGAAAGGAAAGGATTAAGTCTATATAATTTAATCCTTCAGACATTTTTCCTTTCCATGTTATGACCTTTAAAGTCTCATACTTTTTCTATTTTTCTCTTTCTCGAATGTTTTTAATTGATGGAGGAAATATTAAAAATTGTATTTTTATACAGTTTAAAGGTCTCTACGATATTACACTACCCTAACAAGTAAAATTTTGAGATTAAACAGGATTTAACGATATAATTTTCTAATTTTACTAAAACTTATCTCGACATACAGGAATAGTAAACCTCGACTCCTCAGAAAACCGACGATGTGCTCTTGTAAAATATAAATAATAATTTAACAGATCATTTTTATGAGTATGACTAAATAACTCACTTCTCAAAAAATTCTTACTCAAATTAAATTTTATTAAATTCTGCGTCGAATGGGTTTAATAGATTGGAAACTTTGTCAACTTGTTTAAGTTCTAGGTATTTTTTTTTTCATTTTGCACGAAAATACCACGATTTTTAGATCTCATTTTCGTGACGTTAAATGTATTCTGTTTTATGTGATCAAGTACTGTTGTAGAAGGAACATTTTATCGTTTCTTGCTAAATTATTTTCGTTTCCTTGCGAATAATTCACAAATACACATTTCTCAGATAACTCTAATAATTACACTACTCTTTAATTATATCAGAGAGTCTATATATTCGAGATTTGATAGTGCATCACCTAAAAACTAATGATTTTCCTCACAGAGTAATTTTTCATGTAATGAATTTATGTTTTAACAAGAAATTATTTCACATATTTTCTCATGTGAAGAATTTCGTTGATTTTCGTTAGTTTTATAAACTATAGACTAAACAATTTCGTTAACAAACCCAGTTTACTTGAATAAATCAAATACTCACCCCAAGCTCTTAAATGCTCGACCAAAATTTTTTAAACGTACTACCAATTCCTGGTTGTTTGTAACAGATTCTTTTCGTTCATAGACATGTTAAACTTCTAAAATAATTCCAAATTTTAAACATATTGATTTATTCTGGGTATTTTTGAAAACTTCCGGGTCAATAAACTATTTTACGAAATCGGCTTTTTTAATGCTTTACTTCTTTCTGTCTGTTAGGAAAGGGACTAGTAATGGATTTTGAAAAAAATATCCACTTCCAGAAATGTTTAGCATTTCTTTGAGAATATATATTGTTTTGTAATAGACTTGTAATATTATATATTTTATCATTTCAATAATACATCGAAATAAAAGTGGTGAACTACGCATTTCTCGTAAAAAATACGCCAATGAAATGATCTCAAAATTAGAAATATGGTACATCATTTGTTATAGACACTTATGTCAAGAAATAACATGATAGGTGGAAGGTCTTAAGAAGGGNCCCCCCCCCCCCCCCATCGAGCAAAGTTCATTTTATATTGTTATACTTAATACTAAAGAAACTACAAGTTTTTACTTACCAACCAATCACTGTCCTATGAAATAAATTGGTATTTACTTTTATAAACATTTCACGCGACAAGCTTATTGAAGGCATAAGTTAACGTAAAATATTGTATCACTTTCTACGATAAAGATAGAAAGTACGTTTATTTTTACTAGGATCTACTAACGTGAAATATGTTTGGATGTATTAGCTTATGGCATTGCAGTACCTTAATATAAAACTAAACTTATTTTATTCGTTGAAGTACATGACGTAAATGAAAGCTTGCTTTTTAGAAATGTTTCTTATTTATTGTTTTACTGACACTTGAGGACGTCATGAGCAAAGATCGAAATATTGTGTTCGTAAAATATTGAACAAAAAGCCTTCATAAAAGGTCAGATAAATATTTTTAAGAATCATTTATAAGTAAAAATTTATCTGAATGGATTTTCCCCCATTATTTTTATCTATTGTTCACGTACAAGAACGATGAAATTTTATTAAACACAATCATCGATACATCTTTCTGTCTTCTAACACAGCTCTCACCAATATTTAAAATTTCCTTGACCAATAAATTCACACTTTAAATCTCACGGAAAAAATAATATTTAATGATAAATACATCTGTCAAATATTGTTAAAACAATAATAATTCCATTAATATAAAATGCACTTATTTAATACCACAAAAATAAAAATTGCATTTTAATGATAATTTTTACTACGTATTTAATCATAACAAAATTGGAAGAGGTTGTTTGTGTACAGTGTTGAAGATGTGTACCTATTCCAACACCTGATTTGACATCAATTACATCAAATAATATTTTTGCAATTTACTTCCTTTTCGCAAATGCAATTCGAACCAATGAAATATTTATATGTATACCAATGCAAATCAATTTCATGAACGAAAGAGCAACAGAATTTCTTAAAATGCGTCCTTTTTTTGTCTTATTAGTATTGAAACAAATATTGCAATTCATACTCACATTTTTCTTCAGACCACTAAAATTTTCTCGCGTACCAGAGCTATAATGAAAGGAGGATAAGCCAGGGCGTTTCCTCAACTCTACATGTTATGTTCTTCCCATCCACGGAAAAATAATGACTCCTCTCATGATTGTCAAAGCAAAGCTTTAATTTCAATCAACGTGCCAACAACATTACATGGAATATATGTACAACGTTATAATAGGGATCTCTGGAAATCTTTATTAAAAGAAAAATAAAGTAAAACATTTTAGACAAGTTTATAATAGGTGTATAGCTTAATATCAGAATTAAATGCAAAATTACAAAAAACACCCTTCAAGTCCTTTTAACTTAAACGTGAATGGAATGACATTTCTTTTGACTATGTTAAAAAGTACTGTACTGAAAAGTGAAAAGACAAACTTCAAAAGTTTGCCCCCCTCCACCCTCTCTATATTTTATTTAATTCCAACGCTGCCACCAGTTGGCGACCACTGTTACAACACATCTCTACTGTTATCTGACCTCACAAACATGGACATCCTATGCAATCTGTGATACGCACCTGCAGGATTTCTCTGGCCTTTGAGATGACGTGTTGCCTGAAGGCTTCGCGTGCTTGCCGTTCAGTCTCGTTCTCCACGTCTGCGATCAAGTCCTGTGCGAACACAGTTTACACGTGATAATTTCTCATCTCTTCTGTTATAATAATTCATGTGAGGTCGTATTTACAACGCAGCTCATGAAGAGAAATATTATTTTGTTCACTCTAAGAAAGTATCTAATTCAAACTTCTGTTTATTTTTGATTTTGAAAAACTAATTTAGCTTTCGGGCCCTGAATAAAAACTTTGTCTCTAAAAGCTGTAACACGTACATGTTTTTAAGAAAACCCTTTTAACTTAAACGTTAAAACAAACAATACAAAGAAACTGAATATTTCATTCTTCCTTCACTGAAGATTTAAAAGATCGAAACAATATTTTTATATTCAATGAAACTTATTGCCAATTTGCTATGTATTTTAATTCATTAGACATTTCCCGCGAGTAATTAACACAATAATATGCGTTTGCCTTTTATTATATCATTTCCCTTCTTTCTTTCGTGTATTGTTTAACATGATTTTTTAAATTGGCAATACCTTCGCTCTTGGTAGCGAGTATCCATTGTACAACATGGTGGTACCTCGGGATCATAACTCACCAAGGATCAAGGATTTCATACAATTTTAGTAAACCTTCAGGAAAACCAATGCCTTCCCAAGAAAAGTATGGAATCCTTTTTAACGAGGAACTGATTCTGTAGCTGATGACAGAATGACTATATTATTTTACGTTTCAATTTCTTGAGTCAAATAATAAATCAACTGATCAATGTTTTTCTAGTAAATTTTATTTTCGGTGCACTTTTAGTTTATAAATACATTGAAAGAGGTAAACGAACAATATAACTTTGTCTTGAAGTCTGTTATGTTTAAGTATTGGTTTATATTGGAATTGGATCAATACCAATTTCTCTTCAATCTTTATTTAAGGATTTATCTAAGCAACAATTACATAATCTTAGTGAAATCTAATAGGAATTACCATCGATCCAAATCAATATTAAAATCTGAAATACTTAGAAGCAGAGTTGAAATGTTATCCCCATCATAAAATTTTTGAAAACAAAAAAAAAAAAAATCACCGAAAATAAAAAGATCTAAAATTTGATTCAAGTGATATAACAAAATTCCAAAATTACACCAGCTTGAACGTGAGAATTAAATGAGGAGGTTTGTTCGAAGACGTACTTGAGTGAGCAATCCACGCACGACGCCTTCGCACGCCTTGCGACTCAAGAGAATGCCTTTCATCTTGGGCCGCGTCGCTTCGGCCACCGCGTGCTGGTCCAGTAACTCGCGCACCAACTGCACTTTCTCGTACTGCATCAGTGGTTCTGTGTCCAACGTGTCCACTTGGAGACCAGCGAACAGCGGTACGATGGGCGACCAAGGCTTCTCATCCGCGTCCATACGCGCCTTCTTCAGGATCTCACGCGCGATCAGAGCGCTGCGCATTGGGGATGGGGATGGGGTGAGAACAGCAGAACCTATTTAGTATAAACCCCCCTGACAGACTATACTAGGATGACACGCCTTCTCTCCATTTTTATTCAATGAATAATGTAGGTTTGAGTCTGTCTTCTTTAAACTTACTTAAGTAACCCTACAAAAAATATGGATATTCAAAAGATAAGAACCAGTTAATTTGTTTTAATAATAATAATCTTCAAATATATTGTAAAGTATATCATATAAATCTTACTTAACAACTAAGACGTTCCAAATAACTACGAATTACTAAGCATGAAATTTAAAATCTCTTCTTTATGTAGATGAAAGGAAGGAAATGCATTTTTCAATATAAGAGAGAGTTGATACGTATTTAAAGTTTCTCTCCCCCTTCCTTGTCAGTATCCCCTTGAGAGTATGGCATATGTTTAGAATCTTTATAGTAAAGTTTATAGAAATTACAAGTGCTACAGAACAATTTACAAAGAGGCATTTCGTGTTCTTATGCAAGTAATGCCCATTGACCATGGATTGACGAAATTTGTATAATAAGATTTACGAGGACTATAAAAATCACTCGAATAAACACAGAGAATATATTCTTAAAATTTCAAAACCACACATCTCTACTATTTTTATACATAACTGCCATACAAATTTAAACATTTGTCATATCTCGTAACTATTCTAGAAGTTCTCACGACATAAAATTCTGCCTCCGGAGATCACAGCGAAGGTGAACACAAAACTTGTGATAACCTAACTGAAATCGTGACCGGATGCATGCACTTAGAAATCTGTGGAAAACTTTCTGAGAGTTCACATATCGCAAAATACCAATTTTTGCGAACTTCTTCGTCAAATTTCTCGAGTTTATTGTTCATCACAGACGGATAGCCATTTCCGTCACCATCACGAACATTGGGGCCGTCCATTTTTTTACGAACGACATCATTGACGCGCACACTCTCCCTCATCTGGTCCCTGCGCAGCCGCAAATTTCCCGATGAATTCAAGTCGATTTAAGATTTTTTTTCCCATATAAATCTTCATCATTATCTCTGAACAGACATTATTTGGTGGGATTTTCAAATGCATTGTTCGTGTTGACAAGCTACTGTAAACAAACGTCAAACGGCACGAAATTCCAACGACTGCTCGAGGAGTACTGACTTATTATGTCCGAGTGAGTGTTCTCCCTGTACTTTTCTTGTAGTAGAATCGAGATTAAAAACACGATATAAGACGATTACAAACTTAATCTAGAAAATAGCTCTACGAAATGTGTCAACATACAGTATAATCAAACAATTATTCAAATAAAACTGTCACAGAGCTAGAGAACTATATCAAATGAGAAACCCATTCTTCAAATACAATTGGTTTCAATACACAATATGATTAATGATTCGCAGTTTTTAATACATCATAATTCATGAATTACTGTTATAAGTACTATTTTTAATAGAAATAGAATGCTTAGGTTCTTTATATATATATAGTGGAATAACAAATGAAATTAATAAAAACAATTAACATTGATTAGGGTGGTGAGTAATTAGTGAATAATAATTAAAGATAAAAGTGGTGATCAATACTACTCTCCACTTTACGAAGTTAACTGTATTACACCCCATCAACTTATGGTGGTGTTACACTCTAAGCCGTGGACGCACTGTTAGCGGCTATTTGGACTGGAAGCCACCAGTTCAGTATTATTTACCTTGTTGATAATCTACATTGGCGAACCGCTGGCTACCTCAAACCAAACTGCGTGCTAGTCTCGGGCAGACCTGAGGTACAATGACCTAAGGTTGTTGACAGCTGCTCCCCGCCGAGGATTCCCTCCGATTACTCAGCCGCTACTCGCCACCCCATTCATTGAAGTCACGCTCCAGACTCGTAACCCCATTAATGTTCTCAGATTAGCGTTCTGAACTGTGCACTTTTTAATTTCACCCGAAAACTCATAATTTTTTCAAAATAATCATTCAACTTTTCATCAACAATTGAACGGCCGAGCCACTGTCCCAATCCTAGCTGTCCTGCCAAGCGTCGTGAAGGAATACATCACCAAACGAATTTGAATAAAAATAGCTAAGAAATTATGTGAAGTTCCTAAGCATTCTAGAACGAACTTAGGAAGAGAACCACTCACTTGTCACGTCTAGTAACTCGAAGTGAAATCTCGTAATAATACTCTTCGAAATGAAAGTCTAATATTAATCTTCTCCGAATGAAAATATTATAGTAACACTCTCGGAACGAAAATCTCATAATCGCTCATAATCATCTAAAGTTTTTTTATAACTAAAAATCCCTACTTCTCCACAAAATTTCAAAAACGTTCACGCCCTATGATGGGTTATGTGACTCCCCGAGCCAATGATTTTCCATCGACCTACGCCCTGCAGAATCCTTGGGATAGTCCCAAGGGTCGTGACGTACTTTTAATTTTGACAAATCACGTTACTCGGTTAACCAACAGCGATTTCCATTTTCTCTTGACGCTACGCCGAAGCCATGTGGTTGCCTCGCGCCCAACTGTCATTTATTCTCACGCCCTTTTCTTATTGTTTCGTATGTTTACTCCAACCGTCCAAAATAACCCTGAGTACTGCGAGTTTGAGCTTGCATCGAGTGTCCCTAGAGACTCTCGCGTTTTGAAAACTGCCCGTTTTTGTTCAGCATACTGCGTCGTGCCACCGGACCATGTGCTGCGCTGCTGATTCTTTGATCCCTCTTTGCTTCGAAGATTTTTATGACCTTGTTTACCAACATTGGGTCCCTTCTCGAAATATTCTGGAAACCGCACCCTCTGAACCTTACCACCCACGCCCTCGTTTCAAAACGTTGCAAAAAAATCCTTGGTTAATTTTGGGTTTATTTTTCATTATTGAAGTCACGCCGGTTTCTGCGCCTTGTGTGGGCAGCTACGCCAGACGTCTCTGCTAAGTGTTTATGATACCGNCCTTTGCTAAGTGTTTATGATGCCGACTCTATTTTTGCCCACGTTCCCAATTATCTTTGTGGTGCCGGTTGCCGCGCCGACTACTGCGGGTACCCGCCTCTCTTTAGAAATTAGTTTTATAGTGTTATTCAGTTTCCTTCTGGAAACTAGTGGCCTTTACAAATACCGCCACCCACACCCTCTGACAGTGTGCCGCGCATGCGATGGGAACCGTCCGTCCACGCTACATTTTTCAACGGCCTATTTTTGAATTTCTGGCGTCCTATTTCAATTGTACTGAAATTAATATTTCATATCAATATATACACTGAAATTAATATTCCATAACAACTCAGGTAGACTTACGCAACTATGCGCAAATAAATTTAATTTACGTGTACATCGGCGTTGTTTTAATAAAGTAATGTTTATTTACATGTGCTGAGAAATAACCACAAGCATTCATCAAAGATTCCAGAAGCTAAAGATAACGTGAACAAACAATGCACTTTTCAAACTGACCTGAATCAGTAACCCATTGGATTGTTATATATTCCTTTTCTCTCTTTTCAAGAGCCAATTATATATATATTTTAATGATAGGAAAATCATTAAAATTACGTCTAATTATTGTTCTATGATATGTTCGTAATTCCACAAAACCGTAAAACTTTGTTGAAAATTTTTTGATAACCCAACGAGGATAATACTAGTTAGTTTCCTCCAATATTATGTGTTTTCCTGCTTCTAACTTGGTGAAGAAGCTACCTGCTTTTTAACATCTTCTGGGAGAAAGGAAAGAAGGAAGTACGGAAGGAATGAGAAACAGACGGTGAATGACTTTCGATTAGTTCCGATGTACAAATTAAAGTAAGAAAAATTGAAATGATACTTTTATTTCTAAGATCACTACAAATAGTAAGATATTGAACGTAAACACTTTACTTTAAACAGACTTTACATCGTGGTTAAACTGTTCATCTATACAAGCTAACAAGGTATCCCACGTGAAGATGAATGATTTCTGAAACGTCGGATGCCAAACAATAGATTTTGGGAAGTTTTAGCTCTGGTCTGTTGCGAGACCTTTTTTTTTATTATAGGGAGCTCAGACTTCGTCTCAAACTTTTATTGATTCGTGTTAAACATTAATTAACAAATGGTGTAAAACTATATTTAAAACAGATACAGTACTTCCATTCGTACTTAAAAAAAGGTTCGAGAGGGGCCTAAGTCTCCCAGAACTCGCCTCCCAATCGATTACGTGCCTGACAAATGTTAGAAACTTGAAACTTATTTTTTGTCAAGCGATGTTACTATTGTCTGTAGAAATCAGTAGCACACATTGTGTTGGATGCAAAACGATGGCCATCAATGCTTGTTCTACCTGTATGCGAAGATAACGTCGTCTCCAGGATCGAAGTTGTCTCCAAGCAGCTTCTCGAAAGCTTCTGTGTCAAGCACATTCTGCACCTCGGGACCTTCCAGGCGATTCAGCACATTTTGAAGAACCTCACTGGCCACGTACAACGCTTCGCCTCCCTGTTATACACACGCACCAACTCAGATCTAGAATCTGTATAGCAACTACTCGTGTATAGCAACATCGTTCGATTACGTAACTAAGTAGAGATGTATAACATACGTTGTAAGAATAACTAAGATAATATCCAAATATATTGAAGTATAATATACTGTATAATATACTGGAAGAAAAGTAAAGTGATTGTAAAATTAGTTTTTCGATATTAAAGCCTCGATAGAATAAGAAAAGTTGAATCAATATTTTAAATGTATAGCAGCATATTTTGAGATTGATAGTACTCAAAACACATTTATTTAAATCAATCGTATATCCCTGTCGTTAATTTTTCCAACAGGTTTAACTTTTAAAATGTTGGAAAATTTACATTTTTTACATTTTTTTATTGTTGACCAATCCTCGAAGATATCTTTTTGTTATTTAATATAGTGGTCAAGATCAACAGCAAAATATACATTTCTTCATCATTCCCGAATTTTGCGTACTCTATGTATCTATTCTAATGATAATAATTCATTACAAATTTTCCTCAAATTGTTACGTATGTCAAGAATTCCCACTGTTTGAATGAAAATTGAGTCCTACCATATTATTTGAAGAACTTGTGACAAAAATTATGGGTTTTAAGAAAACATAATTACTGTACAAAATGTTTAAGTATAATAATTTGTTATTGCCGTATATTTGGGAGAATAATAGAAGTGAAGTCAGATAACAAGGTAATTTTTTTATCGTTTACTTCAAATCTAAACATTGTAGGTGCTGTATATGCTTCACAAAATTCGTATATATTGTGGAGTTTTAAGGCTAGTCAACGTCAAGGTCATTACAACCCTTATGTCTCTTATTGTCTGTTCAATTTGTTGTTTTAATCCGTGTAAACACTCTGGCCTTTAGAGGGGATTACTCAAGTGCTTCGTACGAAATAAGTTGTTATTCTAGGAATGAGAGATATGGTCAGTTGACAGGATTGACCATGCCAAGTAAACGTTAATTTGTATTATTGGAGATAAAAATTCATTATTTAATATTATCATTATTTGTTTTATTAGAATACCTCTCACACAACAACAGGAATCCATTTCACTCAGAAAATAAAAAAAGGAATATTATATAAATATTATTATTCTTTATATAAACAAAAAAAATAGACAATATTAGAATAATAATAAAAATAAAAGAAAACGCAGGTTTCCGGTTTTAAAAATATCTTAGTGATATTTCATTTCAAAATGCATTAGCTACTGACTTTTAACTTCTTTTAAAACCAGAAATTGTCATATTTAATCAAGTTTAATCAATTGTCATATTTAATCAAATCTCCCTCGAATAGTGAGAGATAGTACAATCTTCTGTTTCTATTATTCGCAGGTAAGAAAATCAACTTGATACGATGTTTGTGTAATTTATCTATATTTAAAGAGTATTCCTCTGGCCAATATCAATATGCGTTAGTTTCAGAATGTAGCGATATTCACATAATAAAATCAGAACCTCGTTCAATTGTCACACAACGAAATTGGAAACTTTTCTATTGTATCATATATTTGTTTTATCTGTATTAATAAAAGTGAATTCTACGGTATGTGTGTGGCATAGAAATCGGAAATAATAATCGATGAAATTATTTAAAATTTCAAAGGTGTCTTCTGAAGGATTATTGCGAGTAAAATTCAAAATATAGTTAATATTGATGAATTACAAGAGCAAAAAAATAAAAAAATAAATAGGTTTCTAATCGGAAGATTTGAATCTTCACTCACATAACTTTATTTTGAAGCTTCCTAATGTGTCCGCCTCAGTTCAATTGCGTTACTTGAGGTGAACAATCCACTGAACGTAACATGTAAGTAACGGAATTGTAGAATCAAAATTATATAAAGGCTTTAAAAAAACGTTTGCAAGTACATAACCTAACAGTTAAATGAAAACCAAATAATTAAGAGGTCTTAACTATGCTCTGTGTTGATTAAGATTTTAGTGATTTTCTTCGTTCTGGATTTTAAAATAATTCGTAATTTCGAACATATTTGCGTACAATACTGAAATCTGTGTATTTTTATAGGCTTCTTCGCAGTATTTAATTTAATATCACGGAAGTAGAGAAATATAGAAACTAAAAAAATTAATTTAGAATATTATATGTGAACCCCGGGTAACACCTGCTAAAATGAGCTATAAAAATTCCTGACCTGTTTGTTGACAGGTGTTTTAATACCCTCTGCAGAGTAAAAGATGCCAAGGCCAATTCTTCTTCGAATTTCTTCGAGTTCCGCTAATTGCATAGGATAAAATAGAACGACCATGAATTTTTAAAATGATATTAACTCAGCGAAGAGAAAGTCAAATGACAATATCGCGATCCGGAATGAGTTCTCAATTTACTGTAACATTTGACTGGTTATTATTATTTAAAAAATCCTATTTGATATATTAAATTAATTTTCTAGAAGTTTTTAGACGAAAGCTAATTATACATCATACCTCTGCCCGCTCTTTGACTGCTTTGAGCACTTGTCTTGCTAACTCCGTCGGAAGACCTTTCTGCAAAAAAGATGGCAATACTCTGTAAAAACTAGAAACAAATTATGGTTTTCGAAGAGAATTATTATAAAATAACAACTTAAAACGTGGTAGAGGTAAGGAAGAGCTGATAAAAAAATTTGAACGACGCCGTGGGATCCGCAGTGTACACGTAAGAAAACCAATGCGATAAACTGGCGACAACGTGAGGCATCAACGAGGCTTAAACGCTGCCTCAGTACTTTATAGCCGGGAGGATATCATTTCTTCCTGTTAGAGAGGAAAACATTGCAACTAACTTGGATGCAAATACACCAAATAGCTGGAGGAGGTTTTGAAAAGTAATTTTCACTTGAGAGATATTGTGTTTCGTCAACCAGCACTGTCCAACTGGTGGCCCGTTAGCCGTATGTGGCAAGTATACTTTATTTACGGTCCGCGAGTTTTAGTACATTTTACATCAAATTTTTCATCAAACGTTGGGAGAAAAATTCCCTTAAAATAAATATTTAACGTGGTTTGTAAGAGCAAATACAAAATTGTTCAGAATTACTCCATCATATATTACAATACGAAAATTAATCGTAAATATTAAAAATGCTTCAAAAATATGCTATTGATTTTTACAACTTGAAATAACATAAAATTGTTTATGAGAATTGTTCAGACATTTTTTTCAGGTATCATGTGTGTACGAGTGAAGCATCTCTCAGAAACTGTGCTAAAAGTGTCATATCTCGATCGCTAGACTGCTTTGGTTAACCACGCCTCGTATTCATCCCATCTTAGCACCACGAGGCGGTGCTTCCCGCCTGAATCAACCAGCCGTCACGACGTCCTCCCTTGCGATTGGCGCCAACTCGTACTCGGGTGCGAGCCTTCGCACAGCGAGCCTGGCGACGTGTTCTCTTGTCGCGAGGACGGTCGAATGAACACTATCTCGCCTCCTGCTCAGTGAACAACACTCTCTCGCCAGCACTACTTCGCTTCACATCATATCCACCGAGGGTCGGCATACTAGCCGACATTTGTCTCCGTTTCAACCCTTCGCCACAGCGCTATAGAAGGCACGGGAACACCGATCTTCAAACGTTGGATTTGTAACAAGACACCGATCCAACTCTACCATTCTACATCAACTGGCTGACTTCCAAGATCATCTCATCTCATCACGATCTCTTGGAAAACAGTATATTATCATTATTTTTCATTATCATAGCATGTGTCATTAAACTATTTGTTTTTATTTGCAATCAATATTCATCTTAATCCTCATCCTTTTTTCACTCTTTATTTTCACTATAAATCATCCCTGTGCAGATAAGACCAGACTTGTCTGCACACATTTGGTCCTTCGAGCTTTAACTATTTTTTTTTGTATACCCATTGTCCGTGCAGACAAATTTGTCTGCACAAGAATCAAAATATTGGGTTAAGAACAAACAAACGAGTCATTTTAGTTTTATTCCTCGGGCAACATTTTATCAAACTCCATCACGTGCTGACCCGCTCAACCGAAATAGTATAGAAAATGGCAAGCGGGATAAGATAAGCTGGACAGCACTGACCTGAATAACGGTATTCTATGAGTGATCTTCAATAATCGACACATTTAGATTCATAGATTAACTGCACCTGCCCACACTTCATCAATCCAAAATTGACTCCAACTATAATATTCAATTCTTCGGCAATCAGGTGATCAACTATTCAGACTTAGTAGTACGAGTGTTCGCTTCGCGTCATAACATTTTAGAACTTTACTATTACGTACCTCTGCTTTCGCTAAGCATTCTCTAAGGAGGTCCTCAGCTATCTCAATCGGTGACGTTTTCTGTAAAAGAACACACAAACTAAATTTAAATTCATTCTTAAAAGTGAAATTCAAGTTTCAAATTCTAAACGTCTTGTAAAAAGTAATCGTTCTTGTGCTGATAAGAAAATTACGACGTGAAGAATATTCTCTAAAAAATATTTTAGTATACTATGAAAAGTTTTACTAGGTAACAACTTTTCTAAATAACTTAATATATTTTTGCAATAACAAACATAATGAACTTAAAATTATGAAAAATATATACTGCACATACAAAAACATGTAAATACAAAAGCATATTTTTACAAAAATTAATTTTATATTTTTTCGCAAAAAAGTAGTTATTTTTACTTAATTTGACAAAATTGAAATGTTGCAATGCTTTTCCAGATGTCAAGCAATTCAAAACCCACAATAATACTCCTACCTTCTTTTCCTCCTTCTCTTCAGATTTCACTGTTTGTCCGAAGAGCATTCCCATTATATCTTCTGCTATGGGCTTCGCCTCTTCGGATTTAGTCTTGGAACAAAAATAATTCATTCTCTTAAAAGTTCTAATTATATCGGAAACGGTGTAAAAGGCAACGCTACATTATATTCCAGTACACGTTATATAGTCAGGCGTTATATTTTCTATTTTTTTGAAATTTCGGAATTATGAACAACCAGTCTTGTTTTGTTCATACATTTGATCAAGTGTAATGTAAAATATTATCTCGTATTAGTTAAGGTACATATCTGCACTGTAATATCAGTCAAATTGTAAAAGTATTATAAACTATTTTTCAAACTTTTTAAATTCAATTTACTTTTTGATGTAATTTTTACGAGTAATATAAGGAACGACAATTTGATTTATAAAAAATTAGTATTTATAAAGAAAGTACGTATAATGAACTGGGAATTATGTTGACTCTGTAATCATCATGACCTGTCATAATGTTCAAGTCGGAAATATTACGTAAGGGATCAATAAGGTAAAATATCTACAATAGAAATAAGTTCACATTTTCTTCACAAATTTTAATGGTAAGATACTACATTCTCTGTTGACAGAGCTACCTCAATTCGCGGAGGTAGGAATATCACGACTTAGGAGTATTCTTTTTGGTCACAAGCCAGAAATACAACAAGTGTCTCTTGCATGACTCCCACAAAGAAAGCGCCTGTAAACTTGTCAAGAATTCTGAGTTCCTATCATTGTTGTTTTGATACTAAATATAAAATTTCTAGAAAAATCAAGAATTGTAAGTAGTAATTAGATAAACAATGAAGTTGGTTTCTTAACTTTACATGAAATGAGAAATCCACCAAAGAAATATTTCAGTTAAAAAACAACGGAGAAAATGAAATAAAAAATATGGAAAGGTTTGTCATCCAATGTAAATAACTGCTGATATGGTATGTATTCATTAAATAAAGAGGTTGAGTGAATGAAATTGTATTTTTACAAAAATTTCCACATACCAATTTAACTGAACAAAATTAATTCACATAGTTGATATTTAAAGCCTTTTGTGGGCTCTGAAAACATACAAATCGCACTTCATTTCCATAGTATTAAATTGATACAAATAAAGACACTATCTAAAACTAATTATGAAACATTACTGACATGATTGACAAATATATCAATTCAGAGAGAAATTCTGAAAGTATCTACACTCGTGTATTTACGTACGTTTGCTTTTCCGAGGACGTCATCAAGTATGGTGCGCACCTCATCTGCGGCAGGACCCTGCGCAAATAGAGCAATATGTTAATGCAACGGAGAGTAGAATAATGGGTTATCAACCCCGAAGAAAAAATTAACTTTCTGGCAAATTAAGAAAATGGTGGTTCTCATTTAACATTTCATAGTTACTCCAATTTAATAGTTCTTAATAAAATTATATTGTAGTATGATTTTAGCATTATTGAATGACCTCCTTAAAATATTAATTTTTGTCCTGTATTTTTTCTACACAGGATTAGTTTTGAGATACACTACGGGAAATTCTCATTTAAATAAAGTTCTTTGATTTTTGAATAAAATTCGATAAAAGCAAACAATAACAGTTTTTTTTTTAATTTACAAATTTTTTGCCCATTACAATAGTATTTATTCTTAACATCAGGGCTGATTGTAACAATTCTTACAATAAGGTGTCAGCCTTACAATCAGGGTTGACAATAACCAATTAAATTACATTAGTACTAGAACTTTCAGTTGAAACAATTTTCATTAGGATTGATAAAAATTTTCATTCGGATTCCATTCCACATCTTAGGTATCCATTGGTTACACACTCGGGAACTTTCATTCGATTGTATAATTCAGGAACCTGAAGGATGGTGACGCCACGAGTGGTGGAACCACAAACTACTAGTAGCCTCCGTCATCTCTGGTAGTTCAGAAAGATCGTCATAGCAGTGCAGTTTACATCGTGATACCATGATAAACGATATCTTATTTGTATTCAAGGAGTGCATGAGAGTCAGTGTGGATGAGTCGGTTAGGGTTCAAATCCCCGGTTTTTTAGTCATTCCTTAGTGTCTAAGTCATTATTATGGTAAAATGATTTTTGTTAGTATCCCTAGACCGGAGCGTGATGCCGGCTAAATCATCTTCCTCTTGTATCGAAGCCGCAAAGTGACTTATCTCCATCTTTTGTGTTTCGAAACCTTTGTGAAGGTGTGATGTGAGCTTCGCTTCACTTGTGACTCTTAGAGGTCTTGAATCGGATCGACTTTCGTATTCCTAAAGTTATTGTGTTAATTAATTATTTCGTATACCAGTGATTTTACCGTGTAACACTGAACTATTGCATCATTAAATGTAACTGACTACTTCCTCGAAGGGCTAAATACTCAAGGAGTAATGAAAACTATTAGTATGCTCCAACCCAACCAGTAGAAACTGGCGTGTTCTGACATTTCAACGCGATATGAGACTCCTAGAAAACGGCATGAACGCTACTGATAAACTTCAACCGATCAGTGACCTCACACAGCCGCTGCCCTACCTCAACCTTCTGACAACCAAGACAAGGTATTTATCTCGCAACATACTTTTCAACTCTATAAATCAATGAAAAGGTAAATTATGTTGAAGGTTAAACGATATTATGTTGCAGATAATTTCTTCTTCCTCCTCGCTTCTTACATGTGCACTAGCGACACTTTTCAAATATTTAAAACACTTAAAAACTTGTACGTAATATTCAAACATACATAAAATCACAAAATTAATGTTTAATGTTTTGGTTACTTGATGAAGTCTCACAAATGAGACAAAACGTTGTGATTATTTGTACATGTTTTAATGTTGTGTATATTGTTAAAGATTTTTAGTGTTTTAAATCTTTGACAAGTGTCGCTGGTGCACATGTAAGAAGCGAGGAGGGAGAAGAAATTATCTGCAACATAAGGTCGTTTTAACATGCAACGCTATTAGTAGCAGTCGTATATCAAACTAATTCAAAAAAGGTAAATTAATTCATTTTGTCCCCCAAGAGCAACTCACGTTCAACAGACACTGTTTTAAAGATACTGAACTAATTTGGAGATCCCACATCTTTGGAAAATTCGACAAAACTACCTACACTAATCTACACTAACGGCATACTTCAAAATCTTTCTCTTGCTATAAACGCTTGGACGTTTTATAAAGATCTTTTCTGGATTCTAACATTTTTTGTTTGCAAAATAACTAGCTTCGATCAAAGTTAATCAGTTGCCCCAATTAATATAATTCATTCCAAAATATTCGATATTCAATAACGATGAAAATAATTTAATACAAATCTTTTATTGATGTGTCTGATGTTGTTTATCAACCTAACATGGAAAGCAATGTAGTCACCAATTAATCATGTGTAAAATTTTCAATTTTCAATGGAACACTCCATTGCAGCGTACCAAATTAGGATGCAAATACGCAACACTGTTTAAAATATATTTCAATGGTCACTCACTTTGGGAACTAGTTATTTTGTAAAGGGAATTGGTAGTTTTTTGCGTATAGGTCACGTACAGTATCACTCAATATTAACTCACCAATGCTGTATTACTTGAATGTACTTGGTATGAAGATGATGTGAAAGGGTGTTATGAAGTGCCAGTTAGGTTTAAGTTGAGTATGTTTGCAGAATGAATGTCTATGGAGCGAGGTGATACAAGCCTGATGATGATATAAATCTAAATATATCGAACGTTGTATATGACCTATACGAAAAAAACTGCCAAATTTCATTATGAATTCGCAGGTCAATAACAAGATGGAGGATAGTTATTTTTTGTTCCGAACCCGCGAAATGATTGTACGCAAATCTCATTGTAATGAAATTTCTCCCGGGAACCGCAGTTTGACTTGTCAAGTACAAAAGAGGTTACTGGAGATAGTTAAAAGCCGATATGCAGGATGTAGATTTAATGTGCTTAAGTAGTTTTCAATGATTACACGCTCATCTAATTCCCTAATTGTGTTTTGAGGTTAAAGCATTGCCGTGTCTGCTCGCCAGTTTAATCTTAACAACATTCACCCGCAACGAGACACCGTTGTTCTTCAGATTAGACCCTAATGTAATGCTAATAGTAATAGCATGCATCAGTGCTTAAAAGGTCAGCGTTCATATGCATCAGTGATCAATAACTATGACTATCACATTACATGTCGTCAATAATGGATGTGGCCAGAGATTATGGATTGCATTCGTTGATTGGAAACGGATGCGTAGCTGCTGATAATGCTCGCATGAAAGAGGATCGAAAACATTAACATCCTATTGAAACTGTTTTTAATATTCCACATGTCAACAGAAATTCAAACTCTTTGCTCTCATTATGTTGTATGTATACACACTATAATAAACATACTTTTAGATGAATGATATAGTATGGTTTTATGATTTCCTTAGAATATTAAAAGGGAACTCCTATAATTCTCGTCTTCTTTGTACGCATTTTACCACCAGCATTACTTTCATTACTAATCAACAATATTTATCCAATATTTTAAAATTAAAAATAGCAATTAAACAACATAATATATCATAAATATTAACAAGAAATCATGTATTTTTTGTAATTTTAATAGACAAGAATAACGCTCCCCCATATGAATGTGTAAATATGTGATTATAACGAATATTAATGTAGTGCTTAGTAAAACAAGTTTAGCTTAACAACCCTAGCTACGTGTAATTGAAAATTGTCGAAATTTTCCTTCGTAGATTACATGGTAATATTATCTTACAATAGAAGAGTAGACATTCCGTCACACCTTGGCAATGATTCCTACCACTTAACTGGCAAACGTTAGAATAATGTGTCACCAAATGTAATTATAGAATCATACGACTTAACATGATACGTACAATGAGATCATAATAATACGTACAATGAGATCAGGGTTCATGCCCTGTGCACCCGCTAAGACTCTATCCAGAACATCTCGTACTGTCTGCTCTGCATCTGCAGGCGGGCGTTCGCCGGAAGTTTTCGATGCTTGGCTCAACACTTCATTCAGCAACTGTCGAGCGATGCGCTTAGCCGCTTCTTCCTGCACAGTCAACGCACTATCAATAAATATATATTCGGCGTTATGAACATGGTTAAATAAAATTTTTCGGGATGGTGAGATATGAGTTGAATTGACCACATCTTTTTACCCATACTACAAAAACTTTGTTCAATTCAGCATTCCAATTATGCTTCTTAACAAAAGGTCATAGTATCAGCAATCATGACGAAGCCTACATTCAATAAAATGATAAAAAGTCGAAATTTCCTTAATCAAAAGGAAAGATAAACACATTAAAATGATCAATTCACTGTGACATTTTCATTAACTCAATTAGTATAAAAAGAATTTATTAATGCGTGGATTAATTATGTGTAGATAATAATTAATCAGCGTGACTGACAAAGGTGAAAACCGAAACGGTTTCTTCAAATATGTGAGTGATTTTAGTGTGTTTTATTTTCTGCTTTTTATTATCATTAAAACTTATTTTTTATATACATACGCGTATGTATATAATATAGCGAAACATTCTTGGAAAGCACCTCCTATATAATTTATCGCTGTCATTTTGAAAACGATGTAACATTCAGAAATATTGTTAGAAAATGTGATTATCTCGACTCCACAATAACGTATTGGACATAGAAGGCAGTAATGAATTGATGCATGGTAAATCTCAAAATTTCATCTCTGTCCTAGAGACCGTTGATGTAACTGTAACTGAGGAATGGTTTTAATGAAGAGGTTGCTATAATTATTTGAGCACTGAGACGTACCTCCAAAGTGAACTGTTCGAGAAGAGGCCGAAAGAGTGTCTTATAAAAATTCTATGATAAAAACTCAATTACTATCCTTCCTTCAAGTTTTGAAGTCAAATATGGACTTTTACCCCGAAGGGCCTCCTTCTTATACGACGTTGCTCCCCAACGTTCGTACGCATCATTATATCAAGTCCATAAAGAAGTACAAAGAAGACAACATTTCTGACATATACGTACATGGGAACTTTATAATTGGATTAAGATTAAGCTCGTGAATACAGACGAGACATTTAGATTAGCAAAACACTTTTTAAAACCGATATAATTTTAAATTCTCAGTATAATGTTTATAGCTATAGAAAATTAAAATAATACACGTGACGGTACAAAAACTAAACATTTGATTGATAAATCTAAAACACGATCAAGGAACAATATTCTTAAAATATTCTTACCTCATGAATTTGAATTCATTATTACAACGGGGATAGGAATTCTTGAGGATTTGTCATATCTAACATACATACATCAAATGCTAACATTAAGTCTTCATTAGGGCTCTCTGATAACATCTAGATGTAGGCCTATATGACCAAACCTCAAGAATTCTTATTCCCGTTGTAACACATATTCAAAATTTTTTGAATTTATTATAATAAGAAAAATAGGTTAATTTCTATATTCTTTACGCGATGTTTTTGTGGAAATATTTTTTTTTCTAATCTGAGGAAATTTGTTCGTCAAACACAAATTCTCTAAAAGAAAACAAGGAAAGGGAAATGGGGTCATAATTTGAAGTACGATTGTGACGACACGTGTGTGTTCTCTTCAATTTGCGAGGTGTGTTGGATGGAAGTGCGTTAAATTTATTTCCAATATTATCATATAAATTATCACTTCGT
Organism: Laupala kohalensis; assembly: GCA_002313205.1. NCBI lineage: Eukaryota > Metazoa > Arthropoda > Insecta > Orthoptera > Trigonidiidae > Laupala > Laupala kohalensis. Next base: position 290,061 of record NNCF01128137.1, on the reverse strand, counting down.
GATCGAATTCAGTTTTCTCGTGTGGCTCTTCGCCAATGTTTAATGTCTTCGGGGACAGATATGGAATCCGAGGACGAAGGAACGATGTTATTGAAGGTAGAGCGAAAATATGATGTCGCTTGTGAATTCAAATCACAATCTATTCGTCCTTGTCCTCATTTCCGTTTGAGTTTGCTGGAATATTCTTTTCTCAAGAAATGGACATGGCACTAACTATTTAATTCTTATTTTTATTTATACGGTGACACTGTTCTTTCAAACTCTTACTTATAATAATATATTTTTCATAGAAATATTTTCTGTGTGAGTCTTGATAGTCGGATAACTTAGGCTGCACCTTGGACCACAAAAAGATTAAGAAAGAGCACACACACACATATTTGAATTCAAGGAATGTTTTCATTCATTTTCAAAACTGAGATGCGCATACTGTGGAGAGCAAACTTTTCAAAATAAAGAAGTAAAACCCGGAAGTCATTATTTTCTGATAAAGGACGTGTTTTGAGGCAGGTAAACGTAGTGGCCTTTTATCTACTGATATTCACGTAATAACAAGTGACGTAGGGTTTTTCTCTGCAGATCAATCGTTTTATGTATTTCACTCGGAGTTGAACATTTTCGAGTTCTATCCTTTTCGCCAAATATACTGATTATTGGTTGAGTAGTATACCGAATTTCTCAGTGTGAAAAAATTATACTTATTTATTATCCCTAGGAAATTGTTTTGGGTCGTATTGCTGGGCTTGGCACAAGGACCACTTATACAATTGGCATTGAATTTTATCAAAATTGGCTTATGCTATCCATAGAGAGATTGCGTTTGTACTTATTTATATTTTATGAAGAACTAGTGAATTTCTGAGGATGTGGTAAGACTGAAAACTATACTTTTCAATGAAAGATAGAAACATTATTACGTCATATGCTACATTAACATTTTTATTAACCTAATTAATAAGAAAACCCCCAGAAAAATACATTATTTTGCTAATAGCGTTCAATTGGTAACAAATGCGTACCCAAATTAAAGTCTGAAATGAGACATAGTATTTCAATGCTTCAAATATCTTTGTGACTTTATTTCATTTGAAATTTCGTGAAAATATCTGAAACATCAGAAATTAATGGATTTCAAAGCGAAAATGTAAGTTGAAATTAACAAAAAGTTACTGGAATTCTTACTGAAATTAAGGACCGCATCATTCGGGAATCGTTCTATATAATTCCCTGCCCAAGAATATAAAAGACATTATGAAATTGAATATCTTCAAATCCGCGGTTAAAAACTACCTCCTGCACCAGTGCTTCTACACTGTAAAA
>NNCF01128137.1:232291-282769 GCA_002313205.1 Laupala kohalensis | reverse complement strand
ATATATATATATATATATATATAAAGAAAAGTGTTCGTTTTTTTAAACACTCATCGTGAGATATTCTAGATTACCCGACGTTGCCTGGTTTTTCCTCATTCAGATATTCTTTAAGACAGAATAAAATTAGCTGTCGTCTCAACTTACTCTTAACGGTGTGGGGAGTTTAATATTTCATCTCAGCAACCACGAACACGATAAATGACTGAAACTAATTTCGGTCAGTTTTCGTATTACACTTTTCTCAATCCCCACTCGTAGAAGTATCGTGCTCCTCATGTGGTTTGAATAGTTGCATAACGTCATCGAGAGTACATTTATTCATCTAAAAAAAAACGTAACCCATATGTTAAACTCTACTAAGTCGTTTTAAATTATTTTTACATCACGTTCTTCCCACCTCAACTTTCAGGGAGCCGTACCCCCATGTAGTCTGCACCTCTAACTTAAAGACAGTGGTAGTATAACTATAAATCTGAGCAACTTTGAAAACTACAGATCCAATGCAAATCAGTTCTTTTCAACTATATTTTCATCACACTCTCATTTCCACTCTCCCTTTGGGGTGGCAACTCTACAACGGCTGACACCATCTCAGCGATGCCGAAAACTCGGAACGCGTCCCTGATATCTATAATTTTCGATACTTTCACATATCATCATATTCCATTGGGGTCGAAGGGGTGTTAAAGGATGATTTTGGACTTAAGAGTTTTCGAGAAGGTTAGCGGTCCTTACAACTACGATTTCAATACTAAGATAAATCGTTTTCAATATTTTTTACATTTCATTCCCATCTCATCCCTTAACAAAACCGAGTATATTCTCTCATAGGGAGTTGTCGTGAACTGAAGCGTCAAGACTAAAGTGTGACCCATCTCCTTTGCGACCGTAAAACTGATGTATTCATCACCAACATCAGACGTTTTTGACAATTTTTACCTGCTCCCCGTTCCTACCTCTACTCCAGTGACGCTAGAGGTGTAAAATCGCTAATTTGAACTAATGGTGAACTTACAAATCATCGGGTGCTTCCTTATCCATCTAAACGTTTTACTAATAAATCATCGGGTGCTTCCTTATCCATGGTTTCAAATAATATATAAGTTTTTTTCATTATTTTCACATATCACTCCCCTCCCACTAGGGATGTCTTATTCGCACATTGCTTGTTGTCAGATAACCAGTCATCTGTGTATCAAGTTGATGGAAATATCTCCAGGCATTCACGAGTTATAAGGGGATACATAAATACAATCTTCCAACCCCCATTTCACCCTCTTCGTAAAATCCGTTCTTAACGGATGGTTACTGTACATAAGAAATATATCTGTCAAATTTCAAGTTTGTGGGCTTTTTAGTTCATGGGATATCTCGAATCGTGAATCACTCAATGGTATTTCGCTTTCATATATTTCGTACTAAACATTTCGATAATAATAAATATAAAAATTGATTTGACAGGTTCAATATCTCAGATATTTTTTTCATTTTTGAGACTGAAGGTACATCTCAAGTAATTTTCTGCCAAGTGTTGTGTTCGTGATCACATTGCATTAGAAATGATTGATTAAACATTTGTATAAAACAGTTATTAGTAAAACGCTTTTTCATGAAATATGAAAGGTATCAGCCTAACAGTAGAAAGCTTCGTCATATTACGAAGAGTCCGTCTTTTTTATGAGGAGAGAAGCATTTTTATAAAAATGCAACTATCGTAAAAGTTACTGAAAAGTTACCATACTTCATAAGAAAATTTACTATTTTGCGAAGGAACTAACACAAAATTTTAAATTAATAACTAAATGGGTGAATTACTGCTCGGAATACCAGTCGAGGTAATTAAAATACTACTTTTGCCAACGTTTCGACTTCTTCATTGAACTGTAGCAAAATCACAAACATAGATTAAGATAACATAAATTCAATTAACACTATATAAACATCATCCTAATTACTCACTTAGTTCATTCTAATCTACATTCCTCATTAATTTTTTCCTATTTTTTCGGCCTAAACTCGAACATTTCTTTGCTGTCCTCTGTACTTTCCGTTACGGTGTCTGTCGCACCAACATACATTACATACTTTCACTCTCACTCATTTTCTATGGAATTTTTTTATGTATATGTAGTAATCTTGATATTCAATTTGTTACCAAGATAAGATTAACTTATTGTTAAGAGACTACTATCACCTGATGATGGCAGTGAGCAGTGGTTTAAACATCGTAAACTTTAATAATATTATGTAAGTACTCGGTCGTACTAAACATTGCGATAACAATAGAATAAAAAATTGATATAATATAATATTTTAATTATCACAGATCGATATCAGATAAATAAATAAATGCATTATAATTTAGAAACATTAAATATATTTTAAATAATGTTCGCAATAAAGGAGTAATATTTGTCAGCGTTTTTTATGTTACGACTTTGTTAAGTCAAGTCAAGAATTTACACGAAGCAAACGATAGTGATTTAATTAAATGGAATTGATTTGATTTCATGCTATATTTTAGTTGAAAAAAATGCTAACGGTGAGACATCCAACATAAACCTGCACCGCGGGGAAAGATTTGTTATCTTTGTTCGTTGTAGATTGGTTTACGCAGATCACGGCAGAGTGAACACAAAATATCGAAACTTTCGACGACTATTTAGAGATCGAAATAGCGGACTACGAGTATGTTGTAACACTGAGATGTGGCAGAGGTTCATCGCAGAACATCGTTGACCAATTTTATGGTCGCATGATCGTGCCTAAGAGAGTGCTCGAGTTTGAAAGTGAGTTTTACCTCATTTGGAGCATCGTCGAAGGGCAAACAATTGAGAGCACTCGAAGCGTGTGGACAACAAATATGTCTGTTGACTATTTCTTCGTCGATCTGATTGTATTTCTCTATAACAATAACCATTAGTTCTTCTCATTATACGACGACCCATTATGGAACGCGTGCAAAGAGACGAGGACTGCATTGACCATCCTCGTAGTTCCCCGTCATGTATATTAGTATCAAGTGAAAATACTGAAACTGATACATTTCTTTTAAATTATTCTCCTATCTTCCCCCTGCATCGAACAGTCATTTCATGGAATTTTACGCGATTTCTTTTACATATTTACTCTCTGTATCCAATGTCTTATTTCTTATTTATTATTTTCTCATCAATCATCTTATGAACGTAATTTTCGCACAAGCGTGTTCGGATATATAATATGTCTGTCACGTATCGTGGACATGTATCTGGTGTCTATCATATCTATTTTTAAATATTCTTCCAGATATTTACCTTCCGTACCCAATAATATGCGTTGAATTTTTCATGTGATGTTATAATTTGTTTGATTACCATTATGGCTTGAACCAACTCTTATTTTTGTGCGCTAAATCCACCCTATCAATAAGTTTATTAGTGTCTCTCCCCATTGTTTCACTATTCTATGTATATTGCAACTGCTGAGTCAATATTGTCATTATTCTTGTCTTGAATTTTCTACCAGTCTGTTTTGTAGGTACGTATTTCTCGTTTCTCAAACTAAGCACCACGTGGACGAGTGCTAGAAAGACCTAATTCTACGTGAGTTTACTCACTAGACACGTCGTGAAACATTTTGGGAAGGACAGCGTATAGATGCAATCTAGATTGTCGTATCTGAGTATTACAACTGCAGTGGTAAACTTTTCAATCATCACAGCTTTATGAACTGAGACTTAGAAGTGTAAAGCTACAAATTTTTCTGGCCCCGCTGGGAATCGAACCCGAGTATCTCCGTGGCAAGTGAGCGCGATAGTCTTGGGCTATCAAAAGGGCCAGTCTGTTTGATTTTCTTTGTGTTTTTTTCAACCCGCAATTATTTTTTAATTTATTTTCTTTAAACCGTACTCTAGCTGATGAGTTTTTTTTCTTTTACCTGAGTGAGCATATCTAGTGACGGGTGCATCACAATGTCAGCTACCTCTTCGGCAACAGCAGCTGCCAAACGCAGGAACGCAGATAACGTGTAGTGCGCGTCCTCGTCGTCTGCGAGTAGAGCCTCCGTAACAACCTTCTCGGCAGCGCGACGCGCCAGACGCTCTCGAGCAGATGCAGCCACAGATGCCAGAGCTTTCGCCGTCGCGCCCTCAATGACAGCTCGCGCGGTTGCCTCTGGCGAACCCACTTCTCTCTCCAACTCACGTTTCCTCTCCTCTAAAATCACCGGTTTGCAATTAAAGAAGAGCGCCGGTGTCAAAATATTGGTGATCAAATAATCGACCAAAAACAATTGCAAATTTTCGGGTTCGCTCGTCTCGAGTGGGTTTAGATTATTGAGTCGATTATCAGAAAAACCAATCGGTTAACTGAAACGACGTTGTTTCAATATACTGATCTGTCAACCGATCGATTTCCGGATTCACTCACTTCACAACCCAACCTGACCCAACCTGACCCAACCAAACCCGAAAATGTGCAGTCGGTTTCTATCGATTCTTTACCCACTCCCAATCAAAATTCACTATAAAAAAGAAGAGAAAAGAAAGACGAAATAGAACCAACCACGTTTTAACGAAAACAACTTTGTTTATTTGCATGAACTATGTAGAACACAGTGAAAAAAATAAACGAGAAACAAATCACGTATAAGTTGTATAAATGCACATTTGTAGATAAGTGCTCATCTTTAGTCCGTCGAATAAGATACGTTCTCTAGTGTATTAAAATATTCAGTTTAAATTGATTCTAAAATGTTGAGAATGAAAAATACACCCGGTCATAAACAAAAAAAGAAAAGCTCTAACGCCAATTTTTAATGATAAAAGTTGGGATAGATTTGGTGATTTCTGACGGTAAACAGAATGGCGTGAAAATCACTGGTCACTTGTGAAATAAAATTATTTACACCACCAAATACAATCACGCAACAACGTATCTACACATGTTTTTCAGTGCATTATTGACCAGTTGCTCATCTTAATAACTATTCTGAAGAGTGCTAGTGTTCGAGTTGGGTTTGTACTTCACAACGATGGCGCTCCATCACATCGCAGTCCGCAATAATCGAAACGAGGCGTTTGAAAGAAAAGTTATTTACCGACGGTCACATTTTCAGATGCTTCCACATTTTCCATATATTATCAAACAATTTTTGGTGTATCGGGTCTCGAAAAATTACGATTACACGTAAAACATGTTCCATGATGATTTGGTCCAAAACGCAATGATCGGGACAGTCATAAGAGGTTATGGCATAAAGTAACAATATTACCAAAAGACTTCAAAAAATTGTAATAATTACGGAATAATAATGAAAATGTATCAGCATAAATATGTGTAAATAAATACTGTATCAACATTTTTAACAAGTGTCGAGGGACTTTTGTTCCGTTGTGTATATGTAATGAGAAACAAAGAATTATTCCTTCAAATATTAATCATGTTACGTCGAATGAAAATGGTAGACGGGACCGGGATTCGAACCCGGGACCTTGAGTTCTACGCGCTCATGCGCTTACCGACTGCGCCATCCCGTTCGCCTCTCGGGTCCGTCTATCATTCTCATTCAACTTGTGAAACCCAAAGACCTCTGAGGTGGTCTCGTAGAGACTAGATTCGACGTAACATGATTAATCTGTTACCTGGCGGTGAGGTTCACCGCAATCTAAGAGATTTCTATCCTTCAAATATGTTCAAATATATACTTCAGACTCGTGTCTTTTTATAAAAATCAAAATAAAACAATAATGTTGTCATTTGTTAGTCAGACACAAGAGGGAAATATGAAAATTCCCTTAGAGAAAAATTTCTTCACTGCCTGGAAGAAATGAAAAATAAAACATCACATATCGAACAAAATTGAGTTACCCAATATCATTCAAAAATTTCTTTTATTTAAAATTTTTTTTAAAAAAGCTATTACAGAAGAAATAATTCTATTTATGAAACCAAAAATAAATGAATTGGTATAAAAATGAAAAAGAGGGTTATTGAAATGATAGAGATAACACAAAAGTTCTGTTCCACATTCTATACACGGCTTAGTTTTAAACATATACTTTTCTATCTACTCAACCTCGTAGAAATTCTTTTTCGTATCTTTGGAATATCTCGCATTCCTTTTTGGAATATTTTGAAAGACCTTAAGGGTACTTTGCTGTGATAATCCCACCTACTCGGTTTTAACGCATTTTATATTTTTGTTTTGTGTTTGAAAATATTCAGTTCTCCAGCGCTTTCTAGAACATTTACGTTGAAAAATTCATCCCTCTGCATGTTACTGAACGAGCGATCTATTGCTTTAATCTTCATACAGCATAGCTCCACCAATGTAAATGTATCAGGTGCGGACGCCTCTTCATGTATTCACGTTTTCAGAAAGTACTTTGTATACATTTTGAGGATCTCTATTCGCGTGTATAGAGAATACGCTTTCATTTTGCTTATAGGTATTACCTATATACGCGGGTTTTAAAAAATCTTATGGAATATTTGTATGAAGTAACGTGAATATCCACCTTCCACGTTAAATCTAATGTTTGATGAAAAAAACGGAAATATATTCGTTTCAATATTAGTTTACAGCTTGGACTAAATTGCGAATTGTCATATTTCAAAATATTTTTCTTTAACAAATCTCAGAAAATTTGTTCAACTAGTCCGTCGAAAATAATTTTTGTTGACTGGATGGAGGAAACAAGTTTTTTGATTCAAATGATTATGCGATTGAATGCTTTATATGTACAAAACTATGTTTACATAAGTCTGAAGAAAAAAAACTGACATTGTTGAGGAACACACATTAACTTGCCTCTACTACTATTTGTCAGGATTTGATTAGTCATAATTGAAACAGGGTTGTAAAGTAATGTATATAATTAGATTACAATAGTATTACAGGTGATTTATAAAGAAATCTATCGAGGCGTGCGCTAGCAGGCCTAACAAGTATATGCATGGCAGATAGCCCATACGCTTATATATATTTGTTGATCTTAGTGGACCGATTTCACTATATTCCCTTTTCCTGGTTTGATTTGAGTTTCAGTAATTATTAGGATAGATTTTAATGCAATGATTTCACCAATTTCCCTTATATTTCTGAAAATCATCGTTTTTATATCTCTATTTGAGGCACAATTTTTATCATCTGATCTTCAAAATTTGTCATCATATTTTTTACAGCTTTCATATCGATTATTATCTATTAGTGAATTGATTATTGATTATCAATCGAGTACTGTAAGCTGCACGAAAAGAAATGGCTTCTGCTACAGTTGGGTGTACTGTGGCGATAAGGTTGACAGAGAAGTAATTAATAACCACGAACAATATTAATGATGACACTGTCTAAAATTAGTGCTACTACGTAATGAAATCGAGTGTGCATGTTACGAACAAAACCCGAATTCGGCCATTGGAAGGAAAAAAAACGACCAATACTAGTTTTGGCAGATGCATTTTTGCCAGAACTAGTTTTGAGCGTTTTGAAGAACAGAACTAGTATTAAGCATTTTCATAAAAATGAAGTTTCTTGTACTTGAAGCGGATATAATTTCTAGAGTATTTGCTGTGGTTAACAAGTTTTTTCCATGCATGGGACATTTATAAAAGAGTCTCATTTCCACTGTTTTGTTTGTAATACTGGGACTGATGGATTTTTTTTGGTGGAGCCCTAAAGCCCCACACAAAAAAAAGATGGAAAATTTCCATTTCCATGATATATGTCCAAGAACTAAAAATTAACCTTTCGTTTTCTCATATACGTAGTATATAGAAAGTATTGTAATAGTAAAAAAAACGGAAACGAGATTTTTGCGGAAATATCCGTTTTGGAGACCCCTGATTCCGAAAAAATGATTTTTGGTTGAATGTCCGTCCGGTCGATCGGTCCGTCTGTGCGCAGCACTCCTAACGGAATGGGGAAAGAAATTATTTTCATTTTTCGTATTTCGTATACTGTAGAATTTACTTCTGACATATGCTTTCAATTTTCGTCTTACTTGAACACAAAGGGCACTTCACATGAAGGTCAAAGTACATTTTTGAATATTTTTCAAAAACTTTTCCAACTATTTTGCTTAAATATTCTGTATGCATAGTGTAATTAGTATATATATATTACAACCGCATTAGCAATATTTCACTTGAAAGTTAGGTATAGACGCAGTGAATTAACTTCCATCTTCTGTACTTACACATTTGTTTACTATTTCAAGAAACCTGAATATTATTTAACATGGATGAAGCAGAGGTAGAGTAAAATAATATTCTGAATATTTATTTTACTTTCAAATCTCTAATAAAAGACAGTAATAACTTGAATTATAGGCTTTGATCCCGACAAAAATGTTAGTTATAGTTCATTTCTTTATCTTATACATTTTTAAATGTCGTAATCTCTCATCCGGTGACGCTGCATCTTACCGCAGCGTAAGCTTACGTTTCAGATGTGTCCACTGATCCTTTTGCCTGATTTTCGTGTTATCTTGTGCATGCTGTGTGTCATATTTAATATTCGTGTATAATGTTTTTTTAGTAGGAGACTTAAGTCTTCTGGTGGAACCCCATCTCACCCTGGGGAACAACGTTCTAAAATTTTATCGATCTGTAAATTTCTTAGGTCTAATATTTGATCAGATATTTAATTGGATTGAACATCTTACAGATCTAAAAGCGAGTAGCAGGGAATGGGGCACTGATCGCTCCTTCATGCTCCATTTTTATAGAGCATTCGTAAGATCTCGGCTCGATTATGGCTGCGTTGTATATAGTTCTGGTCGTGCAAGCTATTTAAAGAAATTGAATAGTCTCCATCATGCCGGAATCCGACTAGTCACGGGAGCCTACCGTACCAGTCTCATTCCGAGTTTGTATGCCGTGAGTCGCGAACCATCTCTTTACCTCCGGCGGCAACTACTCATGCTACGAAACTTTTGCCATATGCTTACTTTATCCGACAATCTGCAATATTACATGCTTCCTCTTCTTCCATCCGTTTCTATAACAACAGACAGAGAAACCAAACCATTTGGATATCGCTCTAAAGAAATTAAGGAAACCTTGAATACACGCACACCGAATGTCTTAAATCAAGGTTTCAGTAAGACTCCTCCTTGGGCTTTGCAAAAGCCGAAGATAAATTTCGATCTTCTGCATCATGACAAGAAGAGCACTCCAGCCGCATTGTTCAGGTTATTCTTGCACCTAATCCTCCACAAACACCGGACCTATATTCATGTGTTTGCTGACGGGTCGAAGCAGGCCGATGGTGTTCATTGATCCGAGGTGTTCCCCCGTAAGACCTGTGACTACCGTCTCGACTACCTGTGCAGCGTTTAAACTGCTGAGTGCTAGGTCGTATTGAGAGCACTGCGATCAACAAAGTGCTCCCGCGGATCAAATTTCCTGATTTGTTCTGATTCTCTAAGTGCACTTCAAGCAATCCAGAATATATATCCAGCTAATAAGCTAATCCAGAACATCCAGGATGCGCTATTCTCCCTCCAAAAAGACGGAAGGAACATAATATTTTACTGGATTCCCGGGCACGTGGGAATCGGAGAAAATGAGGAAGCAGATGTTTCCGCAAAGACGGCAAGCCTCAAGAATCGAGTGCCTTTTTTCACGATTCCAAAAAGTGATCTCCTAAATTCCATCAAGACAAGGATTCTGAGTGAATGGCACAATGAGTAGTTAGCTGTTGAAAGGAATAAGCTCCGACTTATTAAATCTTCTGTCAAGTCATGGATCAGTTCCTGTAGGTCAGCCCGGCGCGACGAGGTCTTGCTGACCCACCTGCGCATAGGACATTGTCCTCTCACTCATCGGTATCTCTTGCTACTTGATGAACCCGTTTTTGAGGAGTATAGTGCGTCACTTACTAACTGATTGCAGAAAATACACGAGAATACGGAGACAATTGGTCTTGCGGCAGATTTACCAACAATTCTCGTAAATAAGGCGGATGATGATAATACACTGTTGAATTTTATAAGTAGATCGGGGCTTCTTCCAAAAATTTTCGCGAGGGTTTAAATTAACATTCTTTTTCTTTTCCCTTTCTTCTTCCTTTCAGTAGTTTGAAAATTATAAATTTCAGTATTTATTTCATTTTCGATATAACGTATTCGGCAACTGCTTCCTTTCCTTTCATCTTTATATTTAGATATTTGTTCAATTCAGGAGGGTTTTTTATTGAGTATTGGCGAGATATTCGTCGAGTCCCACACACGGGGAAGAGTCACAATGTGTCTTCTCTATGGTTCGAAATTGCTTTTTTCCCCACCTGCAAGGGTTCTAACGACCCTGACGTTGGCGAGCCCTAAGGCCTCACAAAAAATTAGTGTAATTAAATAATTACGATATAAACAAAATATTGTTATTATTCTATAGTTTTATAATAGATAGTTATGAATTAACGTTTTCTGAGTTTTTTAAATTTAAAATTTATATGTACTTTGTTAATGTTATACATACCGATGAATTTTTATTGTTAGGAGAGTGCTGAAATGTTAAATCCCCCTCTGCCTTATAACACTTTATCGGAATTGATGGGATGATCCCTTGCTTGCTTCCGGAGAGTAAATCAGTTTATTGTCGTCCACGTGGTCATATGTACTTCGTAACTACTTTTTTGACGATGAATTTATTACTATTATTATTTTTATTATTATTATTTAGTTCTCTCAACTTGTGTTGGTTTTTCTCTCAGCAGTGGATTATTAAATCAAGTTCTGCTGGGAGGAAGAATCTATTTCAGGTCCAAGAACTTTCTGGTAATGTGGGCTGAGGACGGAAGGACGCTGTGTTGCAATCTTATTATTATTATTATTATTATCATTATTATCAGTACTATTATTATCATTATTATTATTGTAAAAATTATGAAGTAATATTACGTCAATTGTTAAAATGCTTTTGTTTGTTTTGTTTCATGAATTTGCGGTGAAGCTAAAGTCAGTTTATAGTGATTGTGTTAAGATTTATATCAAGGTCGTGTTGTGATTTGTATTTCTATACAATGACTTAATAAAAAGCATGGAATATAAATAAAAGAATGATTACACAGCCCGACAAAAAATTATCTTTACAAGAAACCCGGGTATATAGATTCGACATATTTTTCTATGCTGAGATCGATGCCGATGTCCCCAGAATGATTCATCGTGTCAATTTTTAGTTATCGCCGAATTACCTCAGCAGGTTTTAATGGAAAATTAACACGATGACAGAGAACAATAAAAAAATAATTTTTCAAGCAAATAATCCATGAATATTCAGATCCTACANATATATATATATATATATATATATATATATATATATATATATATATTTATATATAAATGTGTGTGCGTGTGTGTGAATAAGCGAAATTTATGCTAAATTTATCAGAAAATGAACCTGTATAAGATACTTTACGTATTCTGTTCTATCATCTGGCAAAGTTACAGAATGATTAGAGTTTTTACACCTTGTGCGGAGTTTCCATCAAACATTAAACTTCAACTGTTGGGAATCCCAGATAATATTGATTACAATTTTAATTAATCGTAGTACGAATAATGTTCTATTAGCTTTCCTCCGTGATTTTGCAACGAGGGTACCTCCACGTTACTTGTAAAATTGCCATTCTTTCATTAAAACCATCGGCGGTAATTCGGTGATAACTAAACGTTAACACGATGGATCTTTCGGGGGAAATCGGCATCTTTCTCAGCATCAAAAAATATGTCGAATCCATGTACCTGGGTCTCTGGTAAAGAGATTTTATTTTAATAATAATAAATTTATTGTCAAAAAACAGTACAAAGTGCGTATGACCACGTGGAGGGAAAAAATACTAATTTACTCTCCGGAAGCAAGCAAGGGACCATCCCATCAATTCCGATCAAGGGTCCTAAGGCAGAGGCGGATTCAAATTTTTTTTGCATTAGTTTCTAGATAAGATAAAAAGTTAGCTGCGAGTTATAAAACTAATAGAATGTCAATATGTTTGTAATTTTACGCAAAAAATTACATGTACAAATTATTATCGAACTATATATTATTCTGAGTATAGTGTTTAAAAATCATAAGAGTTGAAAAAAACACTAAATTCACGATTTATTGTTACAATAAACATGCCCCTAGACAAAGCCTAGAGAACCTGTATAAGAAATCCGCCTCTATCCGAAGGAAAAACGGAGAAAAACCCGGGCCAGGATGGGGCTACAGAATTTATGTACACAACCGTGCCAAAGTTGAGTACACATAAAACTAAATTAATATGTGCCATAAGACAACACAATCATGCAAGAAAATAGTTTTTGAAATTGTTATAAGTTATTTAAAAAAGTACTACAGCAATGGCGTGATAAAGTACAAGACGAATTTAACTCTTGTGGGGCCGTGTTATTTATGCTACTTCTCTTGTCATTTCAGACGTTTTTGCTTAAATGTTCCTATATTTTTGTTCTATAAAACTATTACGTATCCTTTCATTAGAGGCATTATATATTATTAGTCTACTGTTTATAGAGAGGTATTCAAAGGAAATAAGCGAAAAGTAATTAAATCAATTCATTTTTATTATGCTTTTTATGCAGCATAGAGGATAGTTAGTATACCGCATAAAGCTAAGAGTGTCCAAGAAATTAGTCTGAAACATTCTTGTTGGACTCCAAATATGGATTCCCTACACTTTTTGCGATGAAACATTTCTAAATTTCATTTTCGAAATAATTGAGTACGTTTTTACTGTAATTGTGTTGTTAGATTAAAATGAAACAAATATTGTTACAATAGTTTACGTCACAGATAATCTTCATAGATGTATTGATCACATTTACTTGCGACTTCAATATATATCATTATAGTCAGGTTGCAAGCAAGAGAAGTAGTACTATAGTCCTCTGGTTGCAAGTTTCAGACAGCTCGTAACATATACTTGCCACTTTATATTTGGAAAATTATTTAAAAGTCTCTTGAAAACATTAATACGTTATGGACATCTAGAGTACGTAGTATTTTGGAAACCCCAAAACATTAAAAAGTTATTTTGAGAACATCGAATTTCTCTTGAAATATGTAAGCAATTTCACATTAGGTTACATTTTTTTCGAGCATGAGTACCAAAGATTTAAGCAAAATACAACTCATGCGTGTATAACACGTCATAATTACTCTTACTTTTTTTATACAGAAAATTTAAAGAAAAAAAAATTGAAGCTGAATTTGAGGTAGTTTCCAAAATTCATTTACTCTCATTATCGATTTTAACTTTAATATTAATGTCATTAATATTCTAGAGCACGTACATCGACAGCAAACAGATTATTCGCTAAGTATGAAATATGAATGAAATTGACTTATGCGTTCCGCCAGAACCGCTGCGCACAGACAGAGGTAATGCTAACACCAAGTTTTCGGTGACATTCAAGATGGAGGTATCCGTAAAAATCTGCAGATCTATTTTTCTTTACGGTTACAATACATTCTATACTGCGTTTACACTCATGTACTGTACATATGACGAAGAAAAGTGTTTTCTTTAAATTATCGACTCATTACGTTTTGCATTCCAGCGAAGTCTTTTTATTTAACAATTACGAAACACACCTTCGGTCAATTATTTTTCTCACATCGTTTTATTGAATAATTATTACTTTAATAAATAATATTTAGAAATTGTTTTATTATCCCTTCTACATTATTTTAAAATTTAGGATGCGGTATTAATGTTATCGTCGGTCACTTTGCGCATAGAAGAATGTTACATGTCGACTATTTTATAAGTCTAAACTCACACTTCAATTATTATATACAAAAGACAAAGTATTTCATTTTCTCAATTCCTTGATTAACAAATCTGATAGCGCAAAAATCACATTCAAAGATTGATTCCCGGTGGAAATATTTCGAATTTCATTCCGGGTTTATGGTTTTGAATAAATTGAGTTCCTTCGTCCTTCTCCCGTTACAACCATCAGGACCTGTTACTGTAATTGTGTTAAATATAACTAAATATAAATGAAAAATATCTTTTAGGGGAGAGTGAACGAGTGGTGGGGTACGATACGATCTCCCTAGCCAGCTCCTATGACACTTGCGTATACAGTGACAACGTTGGGGAACGAATAAAAGAAATTAATTACATTTCAAAATATGTTTTTATTAATTAAGTTCTTGGAAAGACATGTTGGTCCACAGTCTCTATGACTTGAGGGGGGGATATTGAATCCTAAATACTTAAAATCGAAAACACACACCTAAAATATATTCTTCTACTATTTTTTGTTTTGATTTTGGTTTGAATGCACCAAGAAGTAATCTTTTATATTCGTATTTTAATCTAATATATAACGATGTTTTTACATAGAGAGCGTTATAATAACAAAAATATATTTTGGAAAATAAAATTTATTATACATTTTACTTCTTTGGTCAATATTTTAAATAATCGAATTACACACACTGACAACGAATTCCTTTACTATTTAATTAGCTAAGTGAAACTAATTAATACACATTAAAAATGACCGATAATTCAAGATTAGTACTGCTTAAAATGAAAAATATATAAAACAACTATTGTGATTGTGGTAAACGCTCATAGAGAGCGTGACGTCAGAATTATGCCGTGACGTCAGATGAAGATAGCGATCGCTATAATGTGTGTAGAGTGCTATGTAATGACATATAGAGAGCTATGTGCCACCGACCGAGACTGAGGCTACACGAACGATGCGGCAAGGGTCACATACTCGTAGTTGATTACACGGAATTTTTATATAATTAGAATACGATAAGTTTGCACTGTTTGTTGTTCGTGTTAAATAGTGGTTCATCAACTATCGTTGTGTCGTTCCACACCTTCCGTGGTTATTGCAATAACTAATGGCAAACGAAGACATTATCAATTCAGCGTGTTTCCTTTAGTGCACAAAACAAGAAAAGAGTTTCTCCTATCGTGAATGGTGCCGATCACTATCAACATTGCTCGTGAGACCAAACGACATAAATGCACGAAAACCAGTACCACCATGATAACCATAAAATGCATGAGAACCAATAAAACGTGATCTTGTATTTTCTTGTTATCCGCAGTATCCTGTTCTGATTCCCCCTCATCCACGTAGCATTTAACATAATTACTTTCTATACATTTATAGGACCACAAGATCACTCCCTAACTCTCTGAAACGGTTTGTCTCCACTAGTCTCAATTGATAGCAAGAAGGATAAATGGATCATTAAGATAATACTCCCTTGTCTGTGACAATCCTGGCGATTGTTCCGTTCATGCAGTTAAATTCATGAGACCACAGAATTAACGAAACTAACTATAATTATGGTTATTCTCCGAATATACCTACAGTTCGGTTTTTTCAAGAATATTTCCTAATTTCACTTGATTTCTATCTTGCCTAAAAATATTTAAATAATAGATTGTCAAAAGAAGCAGTTACAAACTGCGTGTGATCATATAAAGGACATATTACATCACTATCCTGAAGCAAGCAAGGTATCCCATCAATTTCGAAAGAAATATTTCTCTAAAGATTATTAAATTACACTCCATTGCATGTAATGTAAACCACTCAAAAATACCACTTCTGATACAAAAGTGGGAAACTCTAAATGTTTGGATATAGCATCCTGTTGATTAGCTCGTATTTTCATTTGGTTTGTATGGATATGCATTGAATTAGCCTATTTCATATCTCCCAAAAATTCCCAAATTGGCCAAGCAAAGACGCAAGTACGCAGAGAATTGTTATTGGAAAAGCAGATAACACGACCACATGGACATACAAGTTATTTTAATAAGTACAATAACCTAGTTTAAGAAACATGATGCACCATTTTACTAATATTGGTTTTGCTTTCATGTTATTTGTTGTGTTTTCTTAATTATGGAGTGGTGAATAATTTGTACTGTAAATATGAGAGGATGCATGAATAATACATTTCGGTATATGAACTATTAGTTCTGAAACATACCTGAATGAAACATACCTGAATTTTTGCCATGACAAAAATTAAATGACCTTTGTTCTAAACACTGAAAAATTACCGTTACATTATATTTATTTTCCAATCATCCCCTCTTACTTTGAATTTACAACACTGCTACTGGGAATCATGGTGTCACAATTCAGATATGGGAAATTATCTGCGCACACTTAAAGTGTAAATAACACATAACCAGTATCAATAGTCATATATTAACAAGAACTATAATAATATGAACGCAATCTCCGTGAATAATGTGATGTCTTCAATTAACTTGCTTTACTATGCTCTAACTACTATGTTCGTATCACTTCGTTCTTCCCAACGCTTGATATTCCTTATTGAAGTTGCATTACAGTTGTCCGAAAACAAAACCAAATCATTTCTTTCATGATGGTGACACTTTAACATGAAGTAAATATCACACATAGTATGGTAGTTTACAATACCTAACGCTCATAAAAATTCCATATTCCTTTGTTTTCTTGTTTTTTAATTCTACAGCACCTCCTCTCCTTTCCTCAGCATTGTAAGAAAATTAATGATTCCATTTTTTCGTTAAATTCTGGACTTCTTTACCCTTCAATCTTTTCTTTTTCTCACAAATTCTAGCGGAGCAGAAAAAAAATCTCAATTAAGATTTGTCAACAGACATTTCATGAGACCGGTCAACACAATGGTACTGAGCAATTCTCAAGCTCTTCCATTTCTTAATAGTATTTGTTTTTTAATTTTTTAATTATTTGTTTGGTACACACTGGAAGAAAAAGCTACAATAAACAATCGAGATCGAAACGCAATGCCAACTTCATGGAATATGTATAACATATTTTCTGTTGCATGTACCACCTCATTTGAGATTGATACTAACGGATTAAACACATTGCTGGTGCAAAAATATCTATATAAAATATATCTATTTTAGTCAAAAGTTGGGATTGTTAAAGAGAAAAAATTAACAATGACAGAATAAATGGGAGTACTCCGAGAAAACTTTCATCACGACAAATCTCTAGTGGATCAATCAGGAATTGAACTGGCATCTCCTGATTAGTATGTCACTTCTGAATCTTAGTCAACAGACAATTAATATTTTATACATTCAATTAATTTTAAAGAAGCATGATAAAAGAAGCATTGATAAACAGCGTTGGATGTCCAGTTGTCTTTTGTAGGCTTGAAACTTTGAATTATTTGCTTCCATACTTTCAGTTCCAGCAACTTAAGTGTCCATTCACTGTGCTTTTCCTTCAGTGGCTATGCGCCGTCTGCTTCAGTGCGAATCTCATTTGAAAACAAACGGCGCACTCAACCAAAATTCTGGCGATACATATCCTTTCAGAAGACACCTAACGCGTTTTGTCGCTCTCAGATGCCTTGTTCCTGCATAACTGTCACACGTCACGCTCTCAAGAACACAAGACTAGAGAGAGACACTGAATCTCTTCGTAAACTAGGAATCCCTGATGTATTACACGGAACTTTTGTCACTTTGTTCCTCGCTACACTTCCGAGTTCATTTGGGTGCTTCATTGCGTCTAGTGATTACAGTCCGTGTAAATCATGTAGTGCAAGGGTTTTTTACCAAACTTTTTTACCACTTCTGTCAAGAAAAAAACTTCCCACTCTCCCTTTTCACAATTTTATGGCGTAATGAAAAAATGAAATATTACATTGAATAACCATAGATTAATTTCTTACTGTCTTTTATAACATTGCAAGTTACAATTAAATTAAACAAGTGAGAGACAAAATAAAATGGATGTCCTCGCATATTTTTACTAGATACCCTGTTCTTGGTTGAGGACGGCGAAGCTATTTCGATGTCCTGCGTCCTTCTTGACTTGTCATAAGCCTAAAACGATTACTAGTTTTTGCTTTAGTTACCCTACTCTCTCAGAACATTCAAAATTTAGAAGCGGCGATCCAAGTACCTCACTGCCTTAATTGATGTCCGTAATAGCCATCAGATCGTTTTTGTTGTGCAAAGACCACAACGTGGGTCTTCCCTATTTGTGTTCAGAAACTGTTCAGTTTCCGTGATGCTTTTACCTTGATGAAAATAAACGTAGCTATAACCATGTATTACTGACAAACATTTTATTAGCAATATATGTATTTAAATATAGTAAATTGATTAAGAATTATATCTCTAACAAATAATGCAATAAAACGTCAAGTACGTATGTAACAGAGTTACAGTAAAAATTATTGAGCTCTGGAAACAGAATTGCTAAATTAATTAGCTATGGTAGGAAACAAAGAATTTTGAATGGAAATAAGA
The DNA here is from genome assembly GCA_002313205.1 of Laupala kohalensis. NCBI lineage: Eukaryota > Metazoa > Arthropoda > Insecta > Orthoptera > Trigonidiidae > Laupala > Laupala kohalensis. Next base: position 264,502 of record NNCF01128137.1, on the reverse strand, counting down.
CACAAATACTAATACCATACATTAATTTTAACATCATATTTAATTTTGAAATGGCTGGTATTGGGGTTACGCCAATAGTTTAATATCAGAGTTCATAAATTTCAAGATGAAAATGACATTACAAGATGTGAAATAATGTGGCATTCTCAGGTGACATAAGTGCTAATATTTTCAATAAAATTATTTGCAATATAACTTAAATGTTATTTTACATAATTGTAAATCAATAAACCTTATCCAGAAATAAAACTCCAGGATTTGCAAAAATAAACTTTTAAGTCTGAAATTATGAAACATATTCATTCAATTAACAATTGTAAACCATTTTGAATGTTCCTACCAATATTAGCCTAACGTTTACAAATCAAGCCTAAAGTAAACATTGAGAAAGTCTACAATTACATTTTCTACATACTAAGTAATGCTTCAATTATATGGTTCGAAAATACTTTCTTATACTCAATATTTTTGAAAACTGTAAAAACATTGAAGTTAAAATGACTGTAGTTAAATTGATGATACCATTTTGGCTGCAATTCGGTTTGCTTCGAAAAATCTACATGCGCATATCGAATGAAATGAAAGTAACATATAGCGTTTCGGTGTCATTTACAGTAATGAACTTCCAATGTCCATTTTTATAGATATCCAGCTCATCCTACATGGTAGGTTTTTATATTACGTAGAATTTTATAAAATGGAATCCATGAAAGCTTTCAAATCAAAGCTATATTCGTTTTCACAAAATATTCAACTCTGGAGTCTCGAAACAAAATTAATTCTCAAAAAATTGTACAACACACCCATCAACATGCAAAATACATTGAAAGTAGGTCATTCTTATGACGGTTTTCACAGAATTCCGTTCATAGAGACGGTGTTGTATGACTTCTATGAGTATACAGCCACAATATATAATTTTGAAACAGATTTTGGTTATTTCTATAACCTATTTTATCTTGCTCTTTAAATTATTTTCTGTAGTTAATTAGTACATTTTTTGTGAAGTTAATTTATGCACGTTTTTTACTTTTCTATATTTTGATTTTTGTAATTAGTATTATAAAAGATCCGATCCTAATGTTACTATTACAATTATCTTCTTGGTTGATGTGAAATATGGCGCTATATCAATTAATATCGATTAAAATCAGTCAACTGTTTGTACGGTCCTGGAATTATAAAAGGGAACACACATATATTCTAAGTCACGCGCTGTTAGCAGTTTGGATTTGTTAGGTTCGCAAGGCCACTCCGAAGCTCCTCACCTTTATTCGACCAATCGTAGGCAAACTTGAAACTGCTTCCATATTTGGTAGACCAATAGAAGACTAGTACTGATGAATATACCCCTTTTAAATCGTAACAAGAGAAAATGTTTTGCTACGCCGCTATTAACGAAATATTTTGTAAATTTTTATGAAACATGTCTTGGACTTCCATAACAAAACTATTCTTTAAGTTCTTTACTTCAATTAACTTTATTATTCTCCATATTTAAATGATATCTCAAATTTTGTTGTCTCACAACGTCGTCCTAGGAAATATAAAACAAATTAAACTTCTCCGTAAAAAGGTTTACTTCTTACTGTAGAATCAATATTGTTATTTCACAGATTTGAATACCATCCCAATATTTCGTATGAATTTCGTGAGATACGCATTCAGAAATTACTTATTAATACTCTTATAACCTCTGAATTTTATTCAGTGGCGCAAAGAACTTAAGGTCATTGGCATCAATTATTGTGTGTTTTATTGTAATTTCAAATGATATGCAGCTCTTTTATACTATTTTTAGGGGTCAATCGGAAATCAAGCATTATAAAAAGGAATTTGATATAAAATGAATAAATAACGCTAAATGTTAATTCTAATATTTCATAAGTATAATTTCATAACCAATAAGTAGGCTTTCATGTTCTATGACCTAAATAATACCAGTTTAGAATGCATCTAGAAGACGAACATAATTTTGGAGAACAATCGCAATATCAAATTTGTCATCAGCCATCCATTTCACTCTTAATACGCGTGCAGAGAAAGTAAACTAGAATAATGGTAATTCGTTATTGAAAGCACAATATATTTTGCACTTAATAAAGTGTTAAAATCAGACCTTACTTACTCGCATTCACAGTGGTTTAAAAACAAATATTTTCGATATTTTTAACTTGTCTTCTCTACGTATTTCTATGGTCTCAAAGATACGTTTTTTAAGTGCTACAAAATCACTTACCAGAAAATTATTTCTTTAGTATTGTTATTTTTTTATAAAAGAAGAAGAAAAGATACATACAGAAAAACCACAAAAATAAATATATGAATTTAAAAAATACTTTTGTGGTTTTGGATTTATTATACGCTTCCAACGTTAAATTTTATGGATAGAATGTTTCTTCCTTATGACTACTTTTCTTGTAAATGAAGTTACAGACCCCAGATATATGTAATTATAGCCTTGAGAATGTCTGTCTAAAAGTCAAAACTTTGGCAGTCCGACAAATATTTTAATGAGCAAAATAATCGCTTTCTTATAAATTATAAATATTTATATTTTGGTCATCACTCTTTGCTTCTCAGATTGTGTGCTATCCCAGGATATATCGGTCTCTACGCTATTTGAGTGTTATTCTTGAAGGAGATATGGGTATGTGACTAGTGTGTTAAAGGGGAATTGAAAAATAGAAGATTACAAGAAGTTTTTTAAAGCGAAACACAAACAGAACAATTAAAAATTTCAATAAGTAAATACTTAAATCATTTATTTATATCTCAAAGAAACAATAACAAATTTGTTTATTAATATAAAGTTAATGTAATTAATGGAAGGTTCTACGATAGAAAAATATATGTTTATTAGTAGTTAATTATTAAGAGTTTTTTATTTTGTTCGTTATGAGGAACATGCTGAAACTATAGGTTGTGAATAAGGAATTCTAAAAATTACCATTTATCTTTATCATAGACTGAGTGGAAAAGGCACACTTCCTTTTCGTTCATCGACTTGGGAACCGAAAAATTGACACATTGAAAAGTGTAAATAAATAGTGTCCCGCGAGACCATCGTCCAAAAACGTTCTTGTAGAAACTAGAATGTTTTGTACAACAAGCATCTTATAAAAATTGTTTTGTTTTAAACAAAGTTTATAAAATACCCACCCAATGTCAATTTGTAGCAAGACATACAGAAAGTGCATATCACATTTTCCTGTACAGAACATTGTGCTCCAAAAGTATTAGAAGATAAATTTAAGACGCTATATTAATATATTTTTATTGAAAATATTGTTTGGTTATAAATTTCACAATTTAAAGCATTTCAATTTTCTAGTCAATATCCTTATTAAAATGGTGTTTGCTTTGACATATTTCTTAATTTTTGGTGAGTTCAGTAAACAGTGATCTGATGTATAATCATATCACGTATTTTTGGTAACTTCAATACTACAAAGTATTGCATAATTGTAATAGAAATTAGAAACTCTAGTATTGTTTTCTTTATTTTTATCATGATTTTCTGTTATTTTTTGTAGATTGTTTTCTACTTAAAGGAATATTTAAGAATGTAGTCATATGGTAATTTTAAGAACAAAACATAATTTCGCCATGAAATATATTATTGTATATTATCATTCACAAATGAAGAAGCTAAAAATACCGTAATACGACTTCATGTACAGAATATATTTTATAAAAATGTTGATCAAAAGTATTAAAGTGTGCGGAGACGTCGTATACTTAGAAGATATATATCAGCACAATGGAGATTGAACTTCGAAAGTGTTCCAATTTCATCTCCTTCACATGCTAGCAATATTGCTAGATTTGTCGTAATGCGACGTCGCTGAATTGCCAATTTCTCAGCGTATGTTTAAGATTTTGCGTATATAGTGATCTAATTTGAAGTGTATTTGTCCTCCCAACTGCATGGGAGACGTAGATCAAGGGAACGAAGCACGAATGTTGCGAACAGTTCGTGCCACTGGTTCAATCCCAAGTTTTATTTGAGAAAATATTTTTAAAAAGCGAATTCAATCATAAATCAGCTGAGAATGTCTGTATGAGAGGGGAAATAAACGATATCTTCATGAAAACTCTCACGTTGCTGAAAAAATCTAAATATGCTATTTGGCATCGTCGCATTACGCGTCATCACGCCAAATTTGTTGGCATCTAAACAGATAACAAGCTTTCGCAATTAACTTCCGTATTATCAGATGTATTCGAACGTCTTCGCATTATTTTTATTTTTGTTTAACGCGTTGAAAAAATCGAAACATACAATGCTAAGAAATTCGAAATTGGGCAAGGTCATATAAATTCTTTATTATTTTAATAAAACTTAGCTTCCTCAAGTATTAAGTTTGTTTTATACAATAGTCTCGCGTAACTGTACTGTATTCACACTTTGTAATGTGACTCTTCCTATTCCCAGTTTAGAAACACTTAAATTTGATATTGCTGATTTTGAATTAGAGGCAAAATGTATTAGTCGCCATGTGTGTATTTGAATAACACCTACAAGGACAACCAACTCTATCATTTACTAATATCAAACTAATTGTAATTTTAAAAGTTTATTTTAACATTCTGACCGAAAATCAATAAAGTTTATGGTTAAGAGTGGGATATAATATACAGAATGTTGAAACATAATATTTTTAAACAAAAATATCGAATGACAGTAAATTTGTCATTATGATCTCTCTCCATAATTGTTTGTCTTCTCGATCGATGCATCGTAAAGTAAAGTTATTTCAGTTTATATACCGTGAAACCCTACTGAATTAAATACCGAAAGTTTTATCTTCGGTGACCAGCATAAATCCAGCCAAAAATATCTGAAATTTAAATAAAAGTAATGTGGATTTTTAATTGTATTTGCTCAGATCGAAACTACATTTAGTAACATTCTTGAGTTTGAGAATAGGGTTTTATAAGTTGAATGCTTGAATTAATGAGGTGTTTGGATTAATGCCTCTTACGAATATATTTATGTATGATCAGTACTTTGCAATTTGTGAGAATGATTTGATATTAATTTTTTTCCATTCTTGGTCGTTCGTAATCTACTTTTACACATCCTGCTATTAAGCAATAAATGCAAACAATATAAATCTTTGAAAAACACTTGGATCTACAACAAACCACATCTTATTTGATGGTAATATGCTTTTATTTCTTTATGCCATGGGCACCTTTGGGGCCTACAAGGGGAGAGTTTGACTTTACTAAAGAGAATTCTCAAGATATAAGCTGAAATCTAAATATTTCGTAAACGTACGGCTCGAATAGCACATTTATGTGATTGAAGTCTTACAATGTAATCCAGATTACATCGTGATACAATAGCGATTTTTATTATTATTCATCATTCAGTTACACAGTACTATTATAGTATAATTTTCAATATATTCCATTCCATGGCATACCGTAGTGAAACCACATAACTGCGAATTGGTTGAATTTCAAGGAGAAATTAAGTTTTTTGTCGTCATAAGTATTACTTGCTACAAATACTTTGAAATATTCCACTAATAATGATAAAATTCTACATTTATTTCCGCGAGTTATATTAGGAATGTCTTTGTTGTTTCTTCTCTACCATTAGACCACCAAATATAAAAGCTTCTTTAATTCTACGTTCTATTTGTTAAACAAAAGTGACGTGTCATTCGCGTCTCCATGGTCTGTCTGCGATTAATACTTCTGGGATCTAAATTTCTATTTTAAAAGGTAGCAAACAGTAGAACGCCATTTAAATACTCCACGTAAGTCACATAAATACATGAAAAACCTTATTCGTATAATTTTATATTTTTGTTTAATACTCTATTCGAAATTCTCAATTTTATAGATGGTAAAAAAATATGTAATTTAGAGAACATTTCCAGAATTAAGTAACAAATTCTTAAAATATGACACTGAATCTGGAATTCTGAGACCTATTAATTACAATAACTTCATATTTACATTTTTATGTATCTTGTCAACTGCCTCGCTGCGATTTTAATTTACTCTAAATATTAAACTTAGTCTAATTTATACGTTTAACTTCACAAATATAAATATCCTTGTTGGTTCGTAAAAAAGTTATATACTCGTAAAGAATGCATTTAAATTACCATGTTCGTCCCCTGCTATTGAAATCAATGAATAATACTGTGTATCGATGCTAACATTTTAAATGAAGAATGAGTTATTATTATTATTATTATTATTATTATTATTATTATTATTATTATGTGTATCAAATGAATTATGTTATTGTGAAGAAGAAAAATGGTACTCTTTTTAAATTAATGTGATTGTATTATAATTAATTTCCCTGAATTTATATAAGTATACAGCATGGAAAACAAGAAAGAAAGGAAATACAAATAAAGGTGAGAAAGATAAAAAGGAAAGAAGGAAAGAAGGAGGTAAAGGAGGAGAGAAAGAAGGAAGGAAGAAAAGAAAGAAAGAAATATAGCGGATTCTACATACGACATAGACAGCGAGTTTATTTATTCAGAGACCAGACCCTCATCTTTGAGGCGATCCTTCGTAGAGCACACATCGTGTCGATTCGCTCCGTATTTACTTGTCGTCATATGACAAATAAGTGTTAATCTCGCTACAGACCTCACGTCTAAATCGCGAATCTGTAGTAACATCATAGTGATATTCTATCCTCAAGACATTAGAATTTATTAACATTTCGTGCGGAGTATCAAATATGCACAACATTGTTTCTACGCTTATGTACAAGAACGTGAACTAATAGTCACAATTATCGTTCAAGTGAAACAGTTAACATTGCACCATTATTCTGTATTCAGTCGCAAGTGGAAGTAATACTCACTTCAGTGTACAAAGTAAATACTCAGTAAATTCTGTGAACTAGCATAATCAATTATGTGTGTGAATAATTTAACCAGCGAGCAGCTGTGACTTTGAACTGCAATTGTGGCAATGTCATCAATATGTGAGTAAGAAACTAATTCAGTACAATGTCAGGAATTGTTCAAGAAACTTACACAATTTGATGCAATTTGTAACAAAAGACATACTGACTATTTGACAAATTTATTATATGCAATTTATTTCTTTTCAATTCTTCTTAATCTTAGTAATAAACAGTCAGTGCCTTGTTTGATATTGAATTTTTCTGTTATTATTTCTCGTAGTTTAGTTAGATAAGTCATGTGATTTATCATTTTATTATTTGTTTATTTTGGAGGGGATCAACAGTAAACGAACACGCAGCATTTCTTGTTATATAATTTATTGTTAGGCACTGTAAATATTCCAAAATCTTAATACCCCGACAGAAAGGAAGAAATTTTTAAAGGAAAAGGAAAGAAGAAAGACAGAGAAACTGATGAATATGATATCCGAGAGAATGAGACGTACTCAATTAAATGCAGTATTAATTTTTATTCTATACTATATTCTGGATAATTTTTCTCGTATTGTTAAATTACTTAACTTTACCATAATTGAAATGCGATGTTTTATCGTGTGATTATCTTAGTCAATCTGTGTGAGTACAACTCAATTTCATTTGAATATCTTAATAAAAGTGATTTGTGTTTTTGTTGTATTTACTGAAATATGAAAAAAAAATTGTAATATTACTCTCCGAGTATGTTTTTTTAAGGTGCACTATTACAGTCAAAGGGTTATATCTGGGATCAATATGTTTCTAGTAGATGAAATTTATTTATTATTTAAGTGGTTTTACATGATTAATATCACTAGAACTAATCTTTAGTGTTATTCATATTTTATACAATTTTTTCTATAATTCTTGAATTGCGATTGACATATAAGAATAGTATAAAAGAATTGAAAATTATATGAAATTACGATAGACAATACACATCACTTCATATCAATGAACTTTGAGATCTTTACGCCACTGTATGAAGTTCAAAAAATAATAGGAATATTTATACGTAATTCCTGATTCGAATTTTACAAAATCCATACAATATCTTGCTATGATATCCAAATTCTATGATAAAAACAATATTTTTTATAGTAAGACGCTAACTTTTTTACAGAAACTCTAATATCTTTTATGTTCTCTAGGATGGCGTTGTGAGACGCTGAATCTTGAGATTTCATTTAAATATAGAGAATGATAAAGTTTATTGAAGTTAAGAATATACAGAATTTTTTTGGTATGAAAGTCCAAAATGTGTATAATAACAATTTACAAAATATTTCATTAATAGTGGCTTAATAAAACATTTTCTCTCGTTACGAGTATGTTCGCCAGTACTAGTCTTCTATTGGTCTGCCAAATATGGAAGCAGTTTTAAGTTTGCCTACGATTGGTCGAACGAAAATGACGAAATTTTTCTCCGCCGCCGAGACTTGGCGTTGCAAACCTAACGGCTCCAAATCTCCAAGAGCGCGGGACTTAGAATATTATATTGGTCTTTTATAATTCCAGGAGTATACCACATACAATCGATAAATTTAAAATTTTACATTTACGTTGAGTGTTAGGAAAAGTTAAGAATAAGAAACATTCAATGACACTTTAAGAGTAAACAAATACTTAAAAATCGGACATAATGGTGATATTTTTTTGTGTTTAAGATTAAAACAAACTCATATACATTCATGAAGTGTGAAACTACCTCATAATACTTAAGCACTTTATGATCGCGTCCATTACTTACTAAGAGTGACTAATAAACATGAAAAATATATATTTGTGTCTACTTGGATTCAGGGGCACAATAAACTATTTTAATGTACACAGTGTGTGTGTACATCATTAAAATGAAAATAACTTTCAATGAAGTCATTTGGAGTTTTTTATTATTATTGTTATTTTGCAATGCAGTAAGTTCATAAGACCATATTAGATTCTGGTTATTTCAAACACATCAGATTTGAATGAGAACGTTTCAACATAAATTTGGATTAAAAGCAGACATCGTTGATGGGATTTAAATAAAGACCCATCTATCAATGAGATCAGAACGCAATCGCTTACAACTTCCGAACTTCTAAGAGCATGAAATCTTCCTTGACATCTCTCGCTTTCTTATTTGCTAACCTTCTATATCTCTCACGCTTCCAGCATCGTCTATAAAATCGTTTCCTGTCAGTTGAAATCTTACTCTGAGAATATTTCTCTGCCAGTATCATGTCCCAAGAATTTTTTAAAGAATGTAAGCTGCCACTTGGCAAGTCATTATGTTTTTTCAAAAATAATAATAATATAAATTTTGAATGAATTCAGTTTCAATTATAGTACTGTAACATAATATTTATTTGGAGTATTAAAATTATCAGTTGAATAAAAAAAACTCTTAATTGTAAATAGTGCACGCTCACAATATTTAAATGGTAGATGTCAGATACGTCATTCAGTTAGGTTGGCAGCTATTCAAATTTTGATTACGCGTGCAAACAGTTGTGTACTACTAACCTGCGTTGCGTGATTCTCGTGCAGCCCTACGTGCCAACCATAGCAGCAGTCTACGCGCCAACTCCTCATCCATCTGTTCCCTGGACGCGTCGAAGGCTCGCCATACCAACGCCTCCGGCACAGTGAGGGAATACAAGCCTGGAACATAAGCGCTTTGTTTCAGGGGACGAGGGATATAATTGAGCATTGCTTTGTCTACCAGTTCCAAATTATTAATGAACCACTTGTGGCTCCTTCGTTAACTAGTTAACTAATAAGTATGGATTTTAAGTTATCGTGAAAGGAGGACACTTCAAAATGATTCTTTAGATTCACCTAAGTTACCTAGACGGTTTCAATATAGTTTTAAATTTTTAAAAACTAAAATATGTTTTGACATTTCCTAATTCTATTTAATCTTTCTTTGTGTTCACTAAGAATGTCATGAAATTAGGTTACTCGTCTTACTGGTTTGAAAACGCCCTGTAAGAAATTCTTCGACAAAAATATAGCAAAAAGAGAAGGAAAATAATTACTAGACAGGACAAGAATTTTTAAAATATATTGTCTCGCAACGATGTAATTTTTAGTAAGATAACGGATGGCAAAGATGCTTCATCACCCATCTTGTGGAATTATTCTAGTCTCACCGGTATGATGTTGTAGAATTGGTTATCGTAAGAGGATGGTAAAATGTGGTGTTGAAACATGAGAGAAGTGGTTTGAAAAGTTGCTTTTATGTTTAAATTTTGAAGTAGTGTCATCAAAACCTTCAACTGTTATATTCAAAAATCGAACAGAAACGATTCTACAAGCAAATTAGGGCAGTACTATTTTACAGCTCGTAATACGCATGATATAACGTTGACAACTGTCACATTCAATACTTTGTCACTTTCAATAAATTGACATGTAAATTACGGGGTAAAACATTGTTTCAATAAAAAAAATAGTGCGTACTGTGGTTTCCAAGTATTTTTGCACATAATCTGAACAGTCGTTTCTCGTAAAAGTTTCGGTCTCAGTTATTATATCATCAGACAACTAAGTTGGTTACCACAACCAAGAGTCAAATGATATTGTTTATCTTTTAAATGACATTATTTTCTTCCTTTAGTATGTGATATATTTGCTCTAAACGTTCGTGACTCCAGTATTGTTCGTAGCAAGTATTTACCCGTATCAATAAATTTATTTTTCGAAAATATTTCAATGACATACATATTGAAAAAAAATGATGAAATCGGATGAAAAATTTATTTTAAAACTAAATCATGTTTTCGTTATACAACTTATATAAGAACACTAAAAGCATTATCTAAAGAGTAAATAATATCATATGAACCCAACATAGTCCTCTAGTACTACTTTTTCCCTATTCTTTCCAAAACCATGTGCCTATCCTGGCAAACCGGGTTTTTCTCCGGTTTTCCTTCGTGAATTTAGTGTTATTTCAATTCTTATGATTTTTAAACACTATACTCAGAATAATCTATAGTTCGATAATAACTTGTACATGTAATTTTTTTTGCTTAAAATTACAAACATATTGACATTCTATTAGTATTATAACTCGTAGCTAACTTTTTATCTTATCTAGGAACTTTTGCTGAAATTTTTGAATCCGCCTCTGCCTTAGGGTCCTTGATCGGAATTGATGGGTTGGTCCCTTGCTTGCTTCCTTCCGGAGAGTAAATTAGTATTTTTTCCCTCCACGTGGTCATACGCAGTTTGTACTGTTTTTTGACAATAAATTTATTTATATTTCATATAAAAGCTACGGTAAATCTGTTTGGCAAATTTTTATGTTAACCCGTTGATGCACCGAAGGTGAATATTACACATATACACTTAAGGGATCTCGAAGGTCGAGTAGTCACAAATCACATAAATAACACGCGGAACATTCTCTACAACTCCATAAATATTTTAGATGAAGCAATTTAACCTATTGTAATATTTATTTTCACAAATATCAGAAAAAAATCACTTGCAATTGTTACCAACAGTTAAATTTTCTGAATGTTCTTTACAAACACTACTGAAGCATTTGTTACATACGGTCTTGCTCTTTCTCTTATAGTGATTATGATGCATTTTCGTGAAAACAATGTATGCATTGGGTGCTACTACATCTATTATATTGTAAAAGTCTCATTGGTGGTTGTTGTGGGAAAAAACACTAGAATATAATTCCGTGTTGTTCATAATTTTCAGTTCAGTGGGTATTTATTTTTTTGTTTGATACCAAAGATCCCAGAATTACGGACATACAAAAAATTGTCCAGTGTCACATTATATTCACCATTATAAAAAGGTTGCATTAGTTCTTTCACTGTATTTCCTGCCAGATGTTTCACCACCGGATCATCACTACTTGTCACAATACATACTGCTATTCTGAGCAAAACGATTCTCTGCGACCAGATCTTTATACCGTACTTTGCCTGCTTGTTCGACATATATATTCTGAAACGGCAACTAGAAAACCAACTAATTGTTCATCCACTATCGCATACTCACTAGGCTTATAAACAGATTTGCATTTATTGGTAAATAGATGCCATATGTAACTTATAGGAGGAAATTGATCGTTCTCTCTTCTGGCTACACGCCTTCTATCATCAAAGCGCAGACATCTTTGGATGTCTTCAAATCTGTGAAAGTTGAATGCTGTTGCGAAAAACGGTTCACATCTTGGAAATAAAATTGGGACATCCTATTATTTCGAAAACCAAACACAAATTACACCAGGATATGCATCCAATTCTGCTTTCGTCAATTTGCACCATATTTTTTCTTCTCTATCAGCTATACATGTACCCGTATGATTGATACAGCGAATGATTTCCTTCTTTATTTCATCGTCAATAAAAAAGGCTTCTAAAGGCGAAGAACCTGACAGTGGGCCAGTACGTTTGCGAATTACGTCATGCACCAATGTCTGTGAAGCAGAGGACCATGAGCGCTCCATTCATATCCGTTTTTGCCCTTCAGAATAGGATTTGGTCATTCCTCATTCAAATTATCACATATTTTGCGAGGAACGGAAAACAAAATTGCGAAATTCACTTCAACTCTTGCGAGACGAAATGTGTCTGTTTTGTAATAACGTTAAAAAACTAAAGTTCGGTGAAAGTAACAAACATGACGAAGCAATGTTAAACCACAAACATCTCGTTTGCAAAACTTCCTGAAAAAAAAAGCATTGCTAATTCACCAGATAAGAGGGGTCTTAGAGACCCCTTTAGTGGAAAGTACGCCTACCTAAAAAAATCACCAAATTTCTATGAAACTATTGGTTACTTCCTGCTCTAAGAGAATTACCAACAATAAAGCACAATGTTATTAAATTAAACGCGTTTAATAAAAAATACACAACGGGGAAAAATTTAGGTTTCTTTACAAGCAAACCAATCTTTCAAGATTACTTCAATTTGTAACACAAAATTGTAATTAGCAAAAAAAATTTACGTTCACATGAATTTCACACAAAACTGTTTTATCACAACTGGGAAGTTGCATTCACTTTTGGGTTCAAAGAATGCAATTTAATTTTTACCATCACCTCTACTTGGACTAATGGTTTTACGATATGAATGTATTATACATTTTCATTGGTGATTAAATATTTTCATTCAAAGATTTTATTTTTATAGTTACTCAACTCTTATGATGCCATACGTTTGCTTCATATGTTCCGTTTTATCTCTTTTCTTCGCTTTTCTTGTAGCTCGTTGTATCTCTCATAAAATTTTTCAAATGAGAAGTCAAGATCGATCTTCATTCTTTTCTGCTTCACTGAAGCGTTTAATAATTTGTGACAATATGAAGTCCATCTAGAACGGTTTTCTTCATAGAAGATGGAAAATCTCTAAAACTGACTTTCAGAGTTATTCTTTCATTTAACTGTTTTTTCCTTCCACTCTGTAATTTTAAAATGACCGTAACCACGATATAATCTGATCGGCAAGTTTTCTTCACAATTGTAACTGTTACATTGATTCCTCACATTATTTTCATTGAAAAGCTGTGCAATATCATTACTGTCGTTGAATATTGCAAAAGTTTTTCTTAAACCCATTTCTTCAAAATATATAATAGAATCGCAATGAATGCTTTAATGACGTATATCGCATTAAAATAATAATTTCCTTGTAACATTTATTTTTTATATTTTTACATTATGAATGTTTAAATATTCTCTGGAAAGACTCTCTGTATTCAAACTTTTTAAAATGGTGAAATTGTACTAGGAGGTGGTTGGTATTCAGCGCGATTCAGATATACAGTGTATGCAAAATATAGTAATATTCGATATTAAAATCGTAGACGCTTTTCAGATACCTTGATACTTGGATAATTCCCAGAGATCAGAAGAATGAGTGTTTCTAGATTTAGTAGTGTTTTTCCTTACTAATATACAAAATACTGAAACTCGTTTCGGAGCCCCCGATTAATTCTCCTGCCAGAGTAAATTTTGTGAGTCCTCTGTTTCTTCTGTAAAACTGTCATCACGCACCGTTACCATGATACTTGCATCATATTGTGACACTTTTATTATCCACTAGCTTTCTCGGAAAATCATTTTCAATATATGGAGAGTAGCTTGAGACGGTACTGAAAAAAATTAATATGTCAAGTTTAATAGAAGAGTTCAAAAACAGCAACTTAATTCGTCTTGAAATAGATATACCCAAATTGTTATTTTCTCTTTTTGGAAGAGCGAATTGCTCCAAGGGTAAAGAACTTTTGAGGAGCGTTCTTCTTCTCATGGTGCTTTAGCCCGTAGCCGAGCCCTGACCTCCTCAATCTTCGCCTTCCATTCTTTTCCACCCTCCGCACTTCTTCTCCATTCTCTCTAAAGGCATCCTCTCATCTTACCCTTTGGCGCCCCTTAGATCTTCTACCTGCAAATTACTCTGTTAATATCTTCTTTGGTATTCTGTCATTCTCCATCCTTATTACATGGCCTGCCCAATCGTTTCAGCCTCACAAAGTTAGATACAGCCACATCTCCATATAATTCATAGAGTTCTTATTTGTATCGTGTTCTCCACATTCCATTCTCATTAACTGGACCGAAAATACGCTTTAGTACCTTTCGCACCACTCTGTCTATCAAAGCAGTTGCTGTGAGAGTCAACGTTTCACATCCATAAGTAAGGACCGGTCGGATAAGGGTCTTATAGAATGTAATTTTAGTCGTCTACGATATAGCTCGACTTTTTAACAGTGCCATTATGGAGAAAATTGCTTTATTGACTGCTTGGATTCTATTATGTATTTCTTCCATTTCCTCGTTCTTATCATTTTTTACCGCACCAAAGTAGCAGAATCATATTGAATATCATTGATGCTAGTCCATCTCCTTGTTTCAGGCCTTGCGTCACCTCAAACTCTTGAGACAGTACATTATTAATTGTTACATGTATTGTGTAATGTTGCACGTATTAACCTTATTAGTTTCCTTGGTATTTGAAAGCTCTGCAATACTGCCACTAAATGTTCCCGTCTCACCGAGTCATACGTATGTTTAAAGTCTACATATATCTGATGAACATCTATATTGTATTCCCAGGTTTTCCCCTGCAGTTGCTTCATTGTAAAGAGCTGGTCTGTTGTTGATCTCCCTCCTCTGAAGCCCGACTGATACTCTCCAATAATTTTCTCTGCATAAGTTTCCAACCTTCTCTTAAGGATAGATGTGTAGATTTTGTATGCATTACTGAGCAATGCAATACCTCTATAATTTTTACTGATTAATTTGTCACCAGACTTTTTATATATAGGGCATATCACACTTCCTAATTGTTTGTTCCACTCTTTTGGCAACTTTTCATTTGTCCATAAGGAAACAATTAAATTATGAATTTCCTTTATCATCTTGACAGAACTGTTTTTATAAACTCGAAGGGTATGACATCATATCCGGGGACTTCCTGTTTTTTAATCCTTTAATAGCTAGTTGGACCTCCTCCAATGTGGGTACCGGTTTTTCCCCATCATTATCGTCATTTGCTTTATTCTTCCTATTGCTTCTTGGATCAGTGTGTTAACATTTCCTTGATTCAGGAGATCTTCAAAGACGTTTTCCTTGCCACAGCACAAATTCCCGCCTTTATCTTTCACAATTTCTGATCGGGCCTGAAATCCTTCTCTAAAAAACCGAACTTCCTTGTATGCATCTGTAATTTTTGCTTCCTTTACATTACCCTCTATCCTTTCCATTATCTCCCTTAACCAAGTTCGTTTCTTTCTTCTGCAGAGTTTAACTTCTTTATTCCTTTCGTCAAGTTCCTGTTTCTTTGTTCAGGTTGGTCTTATCAGAAAATTATTGTATGCCTTTTTCCTTTCTTGAACAGCTGCTACACATTCCTCATCAAACCATTCATTCTTGTGTTTCCGTTGTTCGAACCCCAGTGTCTGTTCTGCTGCTTTTGTCATACTGTTCTTAATCACTTCCCATTCTTCCTCTATTGTATCTTGTTGATGCTGCTGTGTCCCCACCTGAGACAACTGCAGGTCCGTCGCTTCTTCAAATTTCGAGCGTACTCCTTTCACTTCACGTTTTTCTATGTCATATTTTCTACACGTGTATTTTATCTCCCTGCGTATGTGTGGAATACGATATCTGACTTCCAGCGTGACAAGGTAATGATGTGACCCACAATCTGCTCCTTTTCGGCTTCTGACACCCATTACACATGAAGGTTTCTCTCTTCCAATCAAGACATGGTCTATTTGGTTATAGGATCCACCTTCAGGTGTTCGCCATGTTCTTTTATGTGCCTGTTTGTGTGGGAAGTATGTTGAGCTAATAACTATATTGTGAGTTGTGGCTAAACCAATAATTCCAAGTCCATTATTGTTAGATCTCTTGTGTACTCTATGCCTTCTAATTGTTCCTACATAGCTTTCTTCTCGTCCCACCTGTGCATTAAAGTCGCCCACAATTAATTCTACATCATAAGGTGGTAGCTTTTCAAATATTTTACTCATCTCTTCATAGAATGAGTCTTTAACTAGTTCGTCCTTTTCTTCTGTAGGGGCATGCACATTTACCACCGAAATGTTAAAAAATAGTTTTTTTTATCCTAACGTAGCATTGTCTTTCATAGTGTAGCATAGTCATTGATCTAAAATCCAGTATACATTTCTTTAAGGATCGTTCCACCACAAAAGCCACTCCTCCCGTATTCATACTCGTCCCTTTACCACTCCTAAAAATTGTATATTGCCATGAATCCCATATTTTCTTTTTTTGTGGGGCTTTACAGCTCGTCGACATTACAACCCTAAAAACTTATACAGGTAGGGAAAATGCAGTTACGCGCTAGGGAGAGCCAACATGACTCTCCCCGCGTGTCTGACTCGCCGAATGACTCAACCATACTCACTAAAAATCCTCTTGAATTACAATATATCAAAATACATCTTAAAACATTACAATAAAAAGAGAAAGAGGAAAATGAAAGATACTCAAGCGTCGGGATCGAAAAGAACAAGAGGTGACCAAGGGAGGTCAGAAAAGAGAAAGGAAGGAACCCTGCACAAGTAAGTGGAAGTAATGCCAGACTCAGCTCGGGGCCCCGTGTTTACCAAACACCTACTTACTAGATGTAAGTCCCCTGGATGGTCCCATATTACTATCTCGTTCCTGCATGTCTCCTGAACGGCCAGCAACTTCAGATTGTATTCTTTAACACGCTGCAGTAGCACTTTAAGTCAACCTTCCTTCCTTCTTCAATGTCCTAACGTTCCATGTGTCAAAATCCACATCCATATTCATTCACCTGTTTTGTCTCCGTTTAGCTTTATCGTTTCGAGGCCAATCTTGAGGTTTGAAGATAAATTAATTTAAGATGAACGGGGTATCAACCAATCATCCGATTCTGCAGGTTTCCTTCGCAGGATGCAGACCTCATGTTAGGTCTTCTGTCGGGATTTTCCTTCCCTTGGCCTTTGGGGATCCCTCCCCCTCCTACAAGGCAGCAGGTGGTAAGGAAGAGGGATTGGTTGGGGAAAATAGGGCGTTGTGGAACACATTTTGTCTGGTACCTCGGCAGAGACATGGCCGGTTTTGGAGGCCCTGCTGGTAGTTACACTACCGCCGGTATAGCTCTCAGCTTCATTGGTACGCGTAAACCCTCGGCACCCGCACGAACAGTGCTTCGTTAAGGTGGTATTCCCTGGTAGATATATATGTTTCTCTCAAGTGTTTCTTTTTATCTTCTACTGAAAATTGAACGGAGCAGTTCACGTATTTCCGTTGTGCGCGCCACTTTCCATGGAAAACAGGCATAAAACTTGTTCGTGTTCGACTTCCATATGGGACACAAGATAACGAAAACATATGTTACATTTTTCACGGATCGCTACTGCTCAGTGAAGTTCAGGTTCTCTTACACATCGCTGGGTATATGTCAACATTTTTGTTGTTGTTGTTGCTTTTATTCTTTTGACGCTTGATTGTGTTTGTTGAGGATCATATCCATATACCGAATGCTTAGTTATAATGCAACTAGTTAGAGATATTTCAATATGTTTTTAGTAGTCTTGTGTTTTGTAATGACGTTGTTGTGTAAAATTTTGTAATAATACGGTATTTGGAAGACAGGATATTAAATAATACTGTACATTCATAGAAACACAAAAATGAAAGAAATATTTTGAAGTGAAATAAGCAAATAAATCTGGTAAAACTATTTAGTTATATTGACAGTGATATTTTTCATGGTGTGTATAAATACAACTATTTCATATTAAGTAGCTCTTATTCACGCAAATACATTTATATTAAACTTTATGTCTATAAATTTTGTAATGTATTTTAATTGATTATTAGTATTTTAGTAAACATTCAAAGTAGTTGAATATTTTGAATTACGTGTCATTTTAAATCTGTACTCCTTTTTAGTTACCGTCCAGTGAGTGAATAATTGTGTCCACACAAATACAGTATATCGGTATGTTTAATTAATATTGTTATGTTTTTCGTGAGTCACGAATATTTTCTATTGAAGCTGATAATGTTGAAAGACTCATATTTTTCATTTTTGTATAATATAGAATTTTTACGATATTATGTTAGGATTTCACTTGACCATCGAAATTAAATTCCTTATTGAAAGTCATTAACAAAACTTAATCATTCAACAATAAATCAATAGTGATTGAGAGTTCTTTAGAAATTATGAATTTTAATTACATATTTAGAGCTGTATTTGAAGTTCTGGTATGACGAAGTGATTTTTATAACTTATTTTTAATCGTTTCGAGTGGGGTACTTAGATTTAATTTAGATGTGTAATGAACGATTTTTAGAAAAATATTATATTGGTGAGAAAGAACTTTTTTTCAAAATTTAATAATCAAAATAAAAAATATGTTAGTGTGTAAGAACCTTTTTCCCATTCTTAATATTTTGTTTTCTACGTGTCATTTTTATTTAACAAACATTGTTAAATTAGTTCAGCGTGGATAGAAACGTTACGGCATAATTTTGAAAACAATATGGGCACCCTTATCTCATTTGTGTCCAAATTATTTTATTGTTTTTAAATTGTTTTGTACTTTTATATGTTGCTAATGAAACATCAATAAACCCATATAAAATCATTTTAAAAAATTACTACAACCCACTCTCTGAAAATCGACCGCCCCAAAAATTAGGCATGACTGGGTGCATCATGAAGCTATGAAAACAACTGGAATCCTCAAATATATAGCTGTTTTTTTGTATTTCAGTGAATTTTAATGTTATTTGTTGCATGTTAGTAGAGCGACATATAAATATAAACTCGATAAGGTTAGAAATTAATGTTTTAGCCTATGTGTTAGTAGATCAGAAATTTTGAGGAACGTTTTATACTACAATAGTCATTTGGTACACACAACATATCCTGTAGTATCTAGTTGTGTTTACTATTCATGCATCTTTTTCGACATTGCTCAATTTATCATTAACCCCAAAACGGTATACGGAGCAATTCTATCAATTGAATGTGATAGAATTGTTGCGAATATGTTACGTGGTCTAATGTCTTACAAATAATGAACCATAGAATCACATATGCTCGTGGAATCACATATGCTCATGACTGTAACAATTTTTGCGTTGCAGAAAACTACTTTATTGTCAAAAAAGAAGTTGTAAACTGCGTATGACCACAAGGGGGGCAATAAACTAAGTTACTCTCCGGAAACAAGCAAGGAACCATCCCATCAATTCCAGTCAAGGGTCCATGGGCAGTGGTGGATTTATATTTATAAAAGAAATTATTTAATAAATATCTACTGTTATCCATTTATTAAATCAAAATAAATTGTAGATATTTGTGCAGTAAAATTTCGAGATTAATAAAACGAGGGTGTTAATGACATTTCCGCCACTATCCAGAGAAAAAAACCCGGCCATGATTAGAAAATTTACTTTTGAAATCATGTTGATATTGTCCGACATGAACAGACCTCAATATTTCCTCAAATATATTCATCAATAGCAATTTCAACACCAGGGTGATGAGTATCAACACCACTTTTATCACAGCCAATTTCTGCTAATAATACAATAGCCGTAGGAAGAGAGCAAATAAATAATATCAACCAGTTGTGGTAATAATACAGTTTTTATCCAAAATTTTATTCAGGCAGACTGTCTCTTTTCCTTTTTCAACTTTACAGCTGCTGGCCCTTTTCCAATTTTATTTCCCTTGGTTGTCCAATATTAGTGGAAGAGATTGGGGCAAATACCTGATAGTACAGTGAAATGACGTCTGCCATCTTTATCAGGCACGTAATATAAGGGTCCCCAAGGAAATCGGATACACTCCGTTCTCAGACAAGAACACATATACTCGTTTAACCAGTTGGTTTATCACTTTGGATTTGTTTTTTTCAGTAAATAGGGTAATACTATAAAGCTAGCATAAGGCATAAGACATGGTCTAAAAGCAGAATGTGGCTAAAAAAATCCATCTATAAAGAGTAATAATGCACATTTCTTATTGCAATAATATTTACAGGGATGTGTGTAAGCAACCATGCCTAGTGTCCCATAAATTGTGGCGCATAGATATTTTGATGTTAGGAATCAATGTTATCTAGAAACAATATTAAAATACACTTTGTTTTATCAATAGAGATTACGATTAATAAAATCAAAGGCTAGGAATTACAAAACAATGCTAGGAATTACTATAATATTTATAAATTCTGATTATACATTCCGCGGATTTAAAAACTAGGGTTTTTGAGCTCACAGCTTGCGTCATTTGCCGAAAAAATATTAATTACCACTTAGATCTTGCTCGCGGCAAATTCAGTTGATTGATACAAAAAACTTACGCAAACCATTATTTAGGAATTGCTTAAAAGTTGATTAATAAAACGCCCCCAAATTATGGGTTATATGGGAAAGAACGGTGTTCCTTAATCTTTATTGCACAATTAATGGGAGGGAATTAACTATACAAATTGACAAAAATATTGAAATAAAAGAAAAAAACTTTAAATATGAATTTTGCTACTTTCAAGGAAATAAAAAATTAAATTAAACTTTTAAAAAATGTTACTTCAAATTGGACCTTATTTTACTTATAGTTCGAGCTTTATCGACGTAATCGAAAAATAAAATTCAGTATTTGCCCCAAATTATATCAACAAGCGTCTCGTACTCCCTGGACGATACGGGCATTTTTGCGTGCATCGAAATGGGACTAGTATGAAAGTTCCCTAGGGCGAAGCGGGTGAAGGGGAAGGGCCAGGAAAAATATCCGTTGCAGAGGACAACGGAGTGAGCGTGTTGGGCAGCGTCACACAGCACTTGTCAACATGAGGCCGGAGCGCGCGAGGGCTACCAGTCTCTTTCGCTGGAGGCAAACGTTCGCTTCTCCAACCCTCCCTCCCCACCCCCTCCCACTCCGCATGGCTTGCTGCTCACACGCGCTTTTCCACCGCACTCAAACGCATCCACTCGGAATGGGGTTCGGAAAATACAGCGCAATGTTTGGGAACGTCCTAGTAATATTGCGGCCGTTCAAACTAGCCACTCGAACTGGAAAATCACTATGGCTTTATGCGGTGACCACACACTCTCCAGACAACATGTGTTTAAAGAAAATATATTGTTTGTTTCTTTCTAAAATCTGATTTACTCTTTATCGAAACGGAACTTTTTCTTCGAGAAATATTTTGGTTTCGGTGGAAACATTCTAAGAAAATTCTCGTGTTCATGAAATAGTTGTATTCTTCTTTCAAGTTATTTATTTAAATTGAACATGTCTGCAATTTGACAATTTAAAACATCAAATCGTATTATATAATTTTAGTGGAAATAACAAAAAGTCAAAAGTATTCTTTTTATAATTGGTTTACTACTGTAATATTGTTTGGAACCACATGCAGATCGTTGACATTCAGGGGTGGATAATGGTTATGGTATTTCTAAAATTGAATAATAGTTGTTATGGAAGAGTCGTCTTGTATTCCATTGAGGATCGTTGTTTGAAAATTTAAAATTTGATGAATAATACACATATCTATACCAAGTAGTTAAATCTTGATACATTTTGCAATATTTTATTCTACAATACAAAATTCATATTAATATCAAGTTCGAATTGTTAAGATCAGTTGATTCGCGGATTCCGCTTCCTCTCGCTTTACTTTTTTAAAGTGGAGATCGTATCAAACTCTTATTGAAAGAAAGGACTTTAATGACCTAGACGTTCGCGAGACCTAAAGCCCCAATTAAAAAATCTCTTATTCAAAAAGTCAATTACTTTTTAATGAAAATATTTTAACATCACTTTCGTTCTACCAATATTTTAAAGTAAATTTCCTAAATGCATATTCAATGATATGAACCATAAAACGATGAAATTAGGAGGTAAGACGTATTAACTCCTAGGTGAAGAGAAAAGTAAAAGAATTGAATATATGAAAAGCTGAAATCTTGAAGTGAATTTGTTCGTTTCTGAATGTTTTTGACACTCTCTCCAAGTCTTTAAGAAAGCATTTTTCGAAAATACTGTTTTAAACAGATGTCATAGAGTAAATCTGGCTTTTTAAAAAAGTAGTGGAGATAAGTACTGCAAAATTTTAAGTGCTTGGATTCGCAAATTATGAAAAGCAGTGGTACCTTAAATAAACTTCATACAAGGTTGTAATGTGTGTGACTAATTATATATGATTGTTTAAGTCTTGTTAATGATACCATTTAATGATTGAATAAGAAACAATAGAAAGACGTCAGCTAAATTTTCCCGTACCAATTTTTTGTACATACACGTCTCTTGTGTCATTTTCTATTCAAGCGCAAACCGGGATATCCGTAATTCATACAACACCAGTATATTCCATAAATGTTCCGTCATCATAATGTTTTTCTTTAGAAATATATAACGGAACAAAAAATTGATGTAATTTCTTCAAACCATATATTTTTTTCTTAAAAAATGTACAACTCGAAATTGTTAAGAAATAAAGCGCAGTTAGAGGAGAATATTTAAGACAACGCATCACCCACAGGTCCGCCACCTCGCATTTAAAACTGCCTGATAAGAAATCTAAGAAAATTGTGACTACATAAATTGAAAAAGAAAGGAGATAGCGAAACAGGTAGTAATTTTAGTTCGTGAAAAACCCCTTTCCGTAAGGTTGGAAATGCGATACTAAGCAAGAAGAATTGCCGTGTTGCGCGCAAAAACGTAATCGCACTTCCTCTAAGTGATGCAAACCTTCCATTGGAGTCGCAATCACGAACATGTCTCTGATACAGGAGCAAAGCCATCAGGAATGCAAATTCGGAAACAGCGAAGCACTGGCTGTTCTCGAAAGGGCTATTAGGGTTAACATCGAGAGGCATTCCGTTCTAGAGGGAGTGGGGTAATGTCTTTTGCTTCTGTTTGTAGATCACCGCGGCAACTCTTACGGCGTAGGAGTGCGCATGTTGCAGATACCACGAAGTTCAGAATTAAAGAAGGATTCGAGGTCATCGCCCACTTTCTCGTTCTCCTTTGGCTGAATGTAAAACAGTTTTGGGGCAAGCAATATTTTCTCTCTTCACGATGTTCAACGTGACATAAGGCAAAGCAAAAATCAGTAATTAAGATTAATGTTCGGGGTAAATTTGAGTTGCATTCCTTTCAGATTACCTGTTTTTTTATTATTATACTCTTTTGTCTTGAGAAAGAATATTTCGTAAAACATCAATAATTCGTGCACTTTACGCGCAAAGTAACTTCATTTTCTTAAAAAAGTAAAAACAAACACAGAAGTAACGAAAATCAAATACAACTTGGGAGATTATTTACTTTTTAATCTTTCGTTAAAGCATTGCTTAGGATTAATTTTTNTATATATATATATATATATATATATATATATATATATATATATATATATATATATATATATATATATATATATATATATGTAGAGAGAGAGAGAGAGAGAGAGGGAGAGAGGGAGTGAGTGAGTTACGATTTTTCACGTATAAAGTAAAACTCGTAACGATATATATTTAAGTTTCTCTGTATGTTATTCGCTAATTCGTATACAAATTATTACAATTTTACTATTTATAAAATATGATTGGAGAAGTATACAATATTACTCTAATCATTTCGAATAAAATACCATTGTTGGTGGTTCGTATTTTGCTCTTTTAAATCTCTTTGGCTAAATAAATAATTTCTGTATTATTAGAAAGTTTGTATGTCCTCGCTAAGATACTATTATCTACGTTTAAAATTTTCTTAAAAAAAGATGTAGCACCTAATGGGTAATAATTTTCCTATGCCAGAACTTGTTGTGACGCTATATTACTAATGTATTTTATATCTCTTAAAACATAGTTTATGTTTGTGCATTACTAACACACCTCTTTTAATCGATCCGAAAATTGAGACCAATGTAGTCTGGGAGAAAAGGCTGTTGTCTAGTTTAGTCCCATGCCATAAATCTTATTCTATTTTATGACCTCATACTTTTAGGTCCCAACAGGAGGCTCAGTTTCGACTGAGTATGGGTTTGAGAAACCCACGGCCCCAAGCTGGGGACTGGTACTATGCCACCAGTCCTCGGACACCGTAAGCTTTGGGCATGTTTCAGCGACCATCATCGGCGCAATGGTCGCCAGGTTGCGTGTTGCAAAGGGCGGAGATCTTG
The DNA here is from genome assembly GCA_002313205.1 of Laupala kohalensis. NCBI lineage: Eukaryota > Metazoa > Arthropoda > Insecta > Orthoptera > Trigonidiidae > Laupala > Laupala kohalensis. The sequence continues at coordinate 239,913 of NNCF01128137.1, read as the reverse complement.
CCTTCATCTGCCGGGTCGCGAGGAAGGATTAAACCTCTATAAAAAAAACCCTCAACCTTATGGTTTGTTACGCGCCGATGAGGTGAATGGGTGTTGAGCATAGACACTCGCTAGCGGACAACCTCTGGATCAACTGCCGCACTTCAGTTCAATAAGACGTAGTGGCGAGATGCGGGGGTTTCACGTCACCAGACATATTTTCCTCCGAATTCATGCGACAAAATGACAGAAGACGCAAGGTGAATATTCCACCCAAACGTCTTCGAAGCAACCGAGGGTTCACAGCCTTCCCACTTCAGAAACAAAAACAGTAAAGAAACACATCATTTCTCTCGATAATGTTTTCGTCATAATGACACGTACAGACGGAACACTTGAGAAAGTATTTTCGTCCTATATTTACAAAGGATTACAGGGTTTAGTTGGAATGCTGAAATCAGTCAAGAGGCTGCGTAATGGGTCAATGCTGTTGAAAACAAAAACCAACAAGCCTTTTAAAATATACCTCGTTGGGAGAGTTCCCCGTGAAGTGCGAACTCCACGCTGAGCTTAATCGCAGCAAGGGGGTCGTAAGTTGCAAGTACATTATGAATATGGCAAATGATGAAATTGTTGCAGAATGGGAGGCTGACGTCGTGGTTGAGGTCAGTCAAATCATGAGGAAGGTTAATGGTGTTCCACAGAAGACCAGTTCCTTCATCGTGAATTTTTGACTGTCCTCAGCTTCCAAAAAATCTCAAGGCTGGATGGCTTAACCTGCCAGTGCATCCCATAACTCCAAATCTGCGCAGTTCTAAGTATCAGAAATTTGGACATACACCAACATCCTGTAAGAGTCGGGATACATGCAAAAAGTGCGGGAAGGAGGCTCATGAACCGAGCGTTTCATGCCCGGGACTTGAAAAGTACATTAATTGCACAGGCAGCCACACGGTGTGGAGCAGTAAGTGTGTCTACTTTCTGGAAGAAAAGAAAGTGCAAGATATCAACACAACGGAGAAGATCCCGTACGGTGAAGCACGGAAGAAATAAAGGGCTTTACACCCTATATTTTCTACAAGTTACTCCCCCGCAGTGAAACCTAAAATAATGAATACTGTAACCGTTCAAGCCGATTTTACTGTTGTGTCTACGGCAACGTCGTGCACATGCCAGTGTAAATGCGGGAAGAAAGATGTTTCAGCTCTTCCCGTTAAACCGAAAACTCCAACTCCCCGTCCCTCTGCTAGAAAATAAACGTCAAGTAGTGCGAAACCTACCACAGTAACAAACAAGACGGTGACAAAGGCAAAGCAGGGTTCCAGGGCTAAACCGTTGAACCTTGTAGAATTTTTGGAAACAACATCGTCAAAAAAGTCGCAAAACATCTCTGTACTCGCTTCCTCCGAGTCGGATTGTGACGTCATTGTACGACGGTGACACGGAAACGCACATTCACGAGCCTGACCCAGGAGGTTCCAAAAATAAATGGCTTCAAAACTTCAGTTGAACCTTAATGGCAATAGAACACAACGTGAAGAGTTACAGCTCTTAGCGAGTCGTAATCCAATATGTATTTGTGCAACAGATACACCTTTTACCAGAACACTCACCCTCTCTGCGAGGATAGAGCAGCTTCAGATATGACGACACCACGGGTGCTCGAGCAAGAGGTGGAGTTGCCGCGTTTGTTAGAAACACAATCCTCTGCTCACCTGTTCTCCTACAAACTCAAATCCAGGTTATAGCAGTCAAAATTCACAGCGTACCAGATGTGACCATGTGTTCAATATATCTTCTTGCGACCATCATACTATCTGGTTGTCTTTGCAGGAACGTGCGACTGTACCCAAGTCGAAGCCACAGAAATGAATTAGAGACTAACTGGACACTGTACCGTTCTCTGTCTGTCTTCAGAGAAACGGGTAGTGTCCAAGAGTGGGTCGACCATCTGACCAAGGTAATCCATCACGCCGCTGAAGAATCCATTCCGAAAACATCTATGTTTCCGTGAAGATCTCATGACCCCTGGTGGAAAGACGCATGTCGGTCCGCCATTCGGGCAAGGCGAAGAGCATTGCGGAAAGTTAAGGCTAGTCCATCTCAGGAAAACCTCGCCGCATATCGGATTGCTAGAGCAAAAGCACGCAGAACTATCAAAGAATCCAGATCCACCTTCTGGAAAGAGTTAAGCACTATTAAAAGAACAACCTCGTCCACTAAAGTATAGGAATCAATTCGAAAGATATCTGGAAGGTATTCTCGAGTCCCAATATCTGGACTCAATTATCAGGGTCAGGTTTTCACCAACAAGAGAAAAATGACAACAGTGATGGCTGAATACTTTGCTGCCCTAACATCTATAGCAAACTGCGATCCTGATTTCGCGAGGAAATGGGAAATAGAGAGCACATATTTTGACTTTCGTTCCACCAACTCGGAGCCTTACAACTCTTCCTTCCCTACGTGGGAACTTGAGTCAACTCTAGCGACAGTCCACGAAACTGCGCCTGGCCCTGATTCAATTCATTACGAAGTGCTGAGACAACTCAGTCTCTTGTCGAAAGAATAGCTTCTAGATATCTTTAATCGTTCATGGTCCGAGGGAGTATTTCCTAATTCCTGAAAGGAAGCAACGCTTATCCCTTTGCTAAAACTAGGAAAGGACAAAACGAACATCAGTAGTTATCGAAGCATTGCCTTGACGAGTTGCGTCGGTAAAACTCTGGAGAGAATTATCAACCAACGTATCGTCTGGTATCTTGAAAGACATAACTTGCTGAGTCGATCTCAGTGTGGTTTCAGGAAATTCCATTCCACCCTGGACAACTTACTTATCCTGGAAACAGCAGTTCACGATGCTTTCGTCCGAAGACATGTCGTCGGAATATTCTTTGACATCGAGGGCTTATGATACTACTTGGCTCCACGGCATTTTAAAACACCTCAATCCCTGGGAGTTTAGAGAACATCTTCCATTGATGTTACAGTCCTTTTTGGATCAGCGTTCCTTCCGCTACAAAATTGGAAGTGACATCTCGGATCTCCTTCTTCGTGGGAACGGTGTTCCTCAGGACTCAGTCCTGAGCGTGACTTTATTTGCATTGGTCATAAACAGCATTACATCTACCGTAAAGATTCCTATTCTACACTCTCATTTTGTCGACGACTTTGCCATCTTTTGTTCATCAGAGAATGTCACAGGTGCGGAGCGACAAATCTAACTCGTCCTTAATAGATTATACCACTGGTCGAAGACGACTTGCTTTCGTTTCTCTGCTGAGAAAACACGCTGTGTTCTTTTCAGTAAGAGACCAAGTCTTCTGGCAGAACCTCACCTCGCCCTGGGGAACAACGTTCTAAAATTCTATCCTTCTGTAAAATTCTTAGGTCTAATATTTCATAAGAGACTGAATTGCATTGAACATCTGACTGACTTTAGAGCGAGAACATTAAATTCTCTGAATCTATTGAATGTCTTGAGAAGCATGGAATGAGGCGCGTGATCGCTCCTCCTGGCACCTGTATTATTGAGCATTCATGAGATCTCGGCTCGATTATTACTGCATTGTATATGGCTCTGCTCATGCAAGCTATTTAAAGAAGTTGGATATATTCCATCATGCAGGAATCCGACTAGTTACGGGAGCCTACCGCACTACTTTTATTCCGAGTTTGTATGTCGAGAGTGGCGAACCATCTCTTTACCTCCTGCGGCAACTGCTCATGCTACGACACTTTTGCCACGTGCTAACTTTACCAGACAATCTGGTGCACCACGCGGTATTTCATCCTTCCTCTTCTTTCAACGGTTTCTACAACAACAGACTGAGAGCAACCAAACCTTTTGGATATCGCTCCAAAGAAATATTGGAAACCTAGATTATACGCACTTCAAATGTCTTAAATCAAGGTTTCAGTAAGACTCCTACTTGCGCTTTGCAGAAGCCAAAGATAATTTTCGATCTTTTGCATAATGACAAGAACACTCCAGCTTCGATGTTGAGGGTATACTTTCACCTAATCCTCCTTTTCTTTCCTTTCATCTTTGTATTTAGATATTTGTTGAATTCAAGAGGGTTTTTAGTGGGTATAGTTGAGATATTCGGCGAGTCCCACACACGGGGAAGAGTCTCTACGGCTTTTCTCCAAGGTGCAAAACTGTTTTTTTCCCACTTCCATGGGTTCTAATGACCTTGCTGTTGACGAGCCCTTAAACCCCCTCAAAAAATATTTTAGGTGTTAATCAACAATGGGTGCATTAACCTGCATCTAAAGAACATTCCACTAAAAGAAGGTGTCTTTCAGTATACTCGCTACTTTGTTTTGTGAAAATATCACTTTTTTATTTAGCCTTTTACTTTAGATTTAAATGATTTCTGATGTACTTTAAATAATTGTTACTCTATTTGTAAACCTCTAAACTTTCAACGAATTTATAACTCAACAAAATTTTACATGAGTAGCTAACATATCAATACTTTTTTTCATGAATGTTAATGAGGGGGAGGACATAACAAGCATCATTGACCATTCACTAAAAGCTTTCTCTTCCTTTTCAAAACTATGGATTAAACGATTCCTGTGTTTAACATTTATATAATACTACTCATATAAAGACAATATGACAAAAACAGATTAAGTTTCATTCATTACCAAGTACTCAAATAACAGGAAATTAAAGGTATGTGTACTCATTGACATTGTGACTAATTGAATTATATCGATGAATTACAGCAAATACCTTGCGACCAATAGGACAAAGGGCTCTATAGCCTTGATGTTGACGAGCCCTAAAGTCCCACAAAGAACCAATAGAACGTACATGACGAGGTGTGGACGAATGCTGGGATCCTCGTCGTTTGCATTAATTCCACTGCATGGAATATGTGTCCAATTCATCTGCATTATTTTATTATTCTTAAAGATGGAACGGTTCTAGGAAGTTTTGTGTTTTACTTAACTGTGTCATAAAACGGAAGAGCTCTCCATTGAAGAGAATTGTAGAGTTTAAAAATTATGACAAGAAATTTGAAACAAATTTCCTGATACTATAGATTAGAGATTTCTTAAGTTCGTAGATCTAGTGTTAATCTTTTTAAGTATCCGAGCGACTTCACTCAAATCAAGCCTACGCAAATTTATTTTATTTCAACAATTTGGGAACGTGATGTTGTGCATACAGTCAATTCCGATCGCTGAACATAAGGTCCATTGTGCGGCGAATGTAGATTTATATATCAGACCATGTTGGATCACAAACCAGGAAACTCTCAACCCACAACCACCATTACAAACATGTATTGTCGCACAATTATCGCCCATTTCACAATATTCGATAGTTTCAGTTCAAAAAGATCGCACGATAGCTCACTCACACATTTAGGAACCATGACCGACGAAAAAGAAAGGCCTGGACGTGACCCGGAGCCATGTCGATGTCACGAAAGACATTCTGACTCAACTGGGCCACGAACACAGCCTACGGCAAGTCAACGCTACCTAGTTCAGGTGAAGTTGATTCAGCTCAGCTTTCGTGACGTCGTACTAAGTCGTGCTCAGGCATTTCTATTTAGTATAATTTTTTTGTGTTTTCGATCGCGCCCTAGTCTGATAACATTCCGCAACTCCGTCCTTTTCTAAACGAATTGTATCTAACACCCTCGTATTCCCCTCGTTTTCAAACGTATTTGACTGTTTCAAAATATATATTCTACTCTATTTTCGTTTATTTTCAGGGTACATCTGCTTGAATATCATTTTTAATTATTATCCTGAAGTGAAACGAGTAACCGATATAAAAATGATCAGGGACAAGGCTAATTTGATACATTTTTTTTAAGAATACAATTATATCAGTAATGTCCCACAGTGGCAAGACCGACGTATGTAACTCGGTTTTTAATTTTTTTAAACATTTACGATTATATCTCAGTATAACTACATGCTCTCTGTGAATGAGACTGCTTCGGGGTTTCTTTAAAATAATTTCATGTGTTTCCATTTTATATTATTGAATGTATTTTTTCCATGCATTCACTCAAAAACCAAAATATTTATTTTGTGCCTCCAAGAGCTAGCGCCAAGGTTATAGCATATTCAACCTTATAGTAAAGTGGACCTTTTATCTATCTTAGTGACGTCCCTAATGAGCATTGTTTATTTATGTGCCTTCTACCTGTGTATTAGAATCAATATTACGTTCATGTTAGCATATAATACTGAAAACTGTGTGTGTTTTTGAAGGTTTTCCTAGAGCTATTTTTGAAATTAACGAGTGTCAAAGTTGAACATTATGAAAGTAGAGAAATATGAAAACTAACAAATGAATATAGAGTATGATACACGAACCCCGGGCAACGACGGGAAAAATGAGCCTGTTGACAGGTGTTTTAATACCCTCTGTAGAGTAAAAAAATAGAAATTCTCAGCACTTAAATAAATTTATTGTCAAAAAATTAGTACAAAGTGTGTATGACCACGTGGACGACAATAAACCAACATACTTTCCGGAAGCAAGCTAAGGACCATCCCATCAATTCTGATCAAGAGTCCTAAGGCAGAGGTGGATTAAACATTTCAACAAACTCCTAGATGAGATAGGAAGTTCTACGTGTTATAAAATCAATTGAGTATCAACAAATTTGTATTTAATTGAATTTCTCAATACCAATTTCTCTTTGAATGTTGATGTAATTTTTGTACGTTTGTTTAGCAATGAAAAAAGTTTTTGTTTTATTTGTGAATTGTTTTAAAATTCTTAATGTCCAGTAATGATATCATTAAGTTTCTTTTCAAATTCTGGGAAACGCCGAGTAATTCTGCTAGTATTGCCATGTTTCCTCCTGGTAGAATAAAGATATTAAACAATTTGAGTAGTCTCGGTGTATGATATTGTGGTGTAGAACTTGCACAATGAAAATCCAAACAATCCACGTGGTCATTCGCAGTTTGTTACTACTTTATTTCACAATATAATTATTATTATTATTATTAATAATAATTCGCACAAATAAGCCCACGATCTCAAAACCTTTTCAAACAAAAAATTATTAGAAATAATTTTAACACTAAAAGAAATTAATATTTTTTATATTTCTTAATTTATCACTTAATGCTACCTAAGCGTCAAACTTTTTCAACATGAATATTGTAAAAAATGAGCGTTTTGAGAATAGTGGATGTCGAAGAAGCGGTTTTCCGAAACTTTTTTAATGCTCAAGTTTTGAGTAACAGAGTAACTTAAGCTTGCTGCCTTTGTAACTGTGTAGACAAAACAAAATCGATCCTTTTCTTCGAGTAAAGTTTAAGACCTGCAATCAGTATAATAAAACGGGAAACATCTCACTTTACGACTCAATTTTAGGATATTAAATATAGAAAACAATTTTGTACGCATTGTTCTATGCTGAAACCTCCGAATTTTCTGAAAATCAACGACATTGGATAACGAATAACAATAATACATTGTTGTAGATACGCACACTTGGACGTCTCTAGGTGGAGGTTCCAAGGAAAGTTTGAGTGTGAGATCCGTCAGGGAATTAGTTGGCGCTGAGCTCCAAAATGAGCACTTGGGTAAAACGTCTTGCTAGTGAGTAACTTAAATATTGAATATATATGTATATATGTATGTATATATA
>NNCF01128137.1:184331-232260 GCA_002313205.1 Laupala kohalensis | reverse complement strand
ATTGAATATATATATATATATATATATATATATATATATATATAATATATCAAACAAAAAACTGGGATTGATGTCTGGATTAAAGCCAGGAGGACATGATCTCATCAAACGTTTTGGTATTTGGAGATTGCAACTGAAGGAAACATTCAGATAGATATAATTTTGGACCAGAAATAAACATTCACATATCACAGAAGAAGATAAAAAATGTATAATAGATTGCAAAGTGTGGGGATAAATAACTATAATACAGGAAACAAGAAACCAAGATAATTTTAGGTTGAGACTGTCAGACCAGTGATAACATATTGCTCAATGTGGGAGGAGAAGTTACCGAAAGTACATATCGAACGAATTATGAGAGGTTTGCAAAGTTCATTAACTGCAGTATCAAATGGATCAACTGCTACAGAAGTCTGTCAACAAGGGTTCTAGACGTAGTGTTGGGAATACGCCGATACAAGTACAAAAGATTGCATTAAGATATAAAATACGAAAAGGAACAGAGGTAAATAATAGATCGGGAAGAAATAAGACAATGTGATAGGAAGTGGAAAATAAAATTAACGGATAAACTGTTGTAATATTGGGAAGTACATGATACTATAATAATAAATAATAAATTTATTGTCAAAAAACAGTACAAACTGCGTATGACCACGTGGAGGGAAAAAAAACTAATTTACTCTCCGGAAGCAAGCAAGGGACCATCCCATCAATTCCGATCAAGGGCCCTAAGGCAGAGGCGGATTCAAAAAATTCAGCAAAAATTCCTAGATAAGATAAAAAGTTAGCTGCGAGTTATAATACTAATAGAATGTCAATATGTTTGTAATTTTAAGCAAAAAATTACATGTAAGTTATTATCGAACTATAGATTATTCTGAGTATAGTGCTTAAAAATTGAAATAACACTAAATTCACGATTTATTGTTACAATAGACCCGCCCCTAGACAAAGCCTAGAGAACCTGTATGATAAATCCGCCTCTACCCGAAGGAAAACCGGAGAAAAACCCGGGCCAGGATGGGGCTACAGAATTTATGTACACAAACGTGCCAATGTTGAGTACACATAAAACTAAATTAATATGAGCCATAAGACAACACAATCATGCAAGAAAATAGTTTTTGAAATTGTTATAAGTTGTTTAAAAAGTACTACAGCAATGGCGTGATAAAGCACAAGACGAATTTAACTTTTGTTAAAATCAATAAATTCTTTTACAGTGTAGAAGCACTGGTGCAGGAGGTAGTTTTTAACCGCGGATTTGAAGATATTCAATTTCATAATATCTTTTATATTCTTGGGCAGGGAATTATATAGAACGATTCCCGAATGGTATGGTCTCTTTTGGCAAAGAGTGGTTGACACTCTAGGACTAGGTGGAAGTTCTAGAGTTGATTACTACTATTGCGTGTATAGTGTTCGTGAACGAGACTGTTTCGTATAAAGAAAGGGTGGCACTTCAGTAATTCGGACTAAACAAACACGACTGTTTCATAAATACTAGGAAAACAAGATACATGATACTATGATGTCTCTCTTAGAATCATGTGGAATCTCTTAGATACAATGGAGTAGTACAGAAGAAGGAGGAGACATCACTTTATCCCGGGTGTTTCGCAAGAATAGATATCTAATGGAAGCAACAACGGGACACAAGCCCTTCAATAAATAATAAATGTTACCTTTTGTTAAGTACGTTACATGTTTAAATAGTTATTACAATTTCGACATTTTGCTCCATATGCATTCAGTTACGTAATGTTTTTGAATGATGGCACATAATAATGTCTGATAATTTTAAAAACTGGCGACTTGCGATGATAAGTGAAAACCCCTTCAAGTTTCTAAGAAAAAAAACTTAGAAGTTAGAGAGAGTTTTATAATATTAGCAGCCATAACAAACATGAGTTCGATTCAATCGTTTAATTTTTAATTCCTGTCAGTATCTCCTTTCCTTGTATTTATTCTGAAGAACAAAAAAATATACTACCCAAATACTCGTACAATCGACGTTTGGATTATGCAAAAGAGGGGAAGAATTTCTTATGTAAATGAAAATGCATTCTATAAATTGTACTTTGTAAATTTAAAAGTTCCATTCACAACATGTTTGAGGTGGATTGAGCAGTAAATTTATAACGACTTCCCCGTTTTTTTATTCCAAGAAAGAAGTGCAATGTTTCCTTTGCTCTTTTCCCTTTTTCTTGAAGGGGTGGAAGATGGAGGATGATATGATGCCTCTTGTTTTAGCAGAGGAATTTCAACGGTGCCGTTTGTGCTGTACTAAAGTTTGATTCGGTAGTGTAATCGGATGAATAAGTGATTCCACTTCCTTCCTTCAATCAACTAACATAAAGCACGGAACTAATCTAAACGAAACGATCTTTCTTTTAGATATCGACTTTCACTGCTTTTGAATCTTCGATATAGTATGCCAATGTCTGTTGAAGTTGTGCACATTACCATCATGAATTGGTGAACTTCTCATGGCCTCGTGCACTTTCGCCTCTACGTGACTACTGCTATCTAGTGGATATNTTTTTTTTTTTGTGGGGCTTTAGGGCTCGTCAACATCAAAGGTCATTAGAGCCCTTAAAACTTGTACAGGTAGGGAAAATGCAGTTACGCACTAGGGAGAATCGACATGACTCTCCCCGCGTGTGGGACTCGCCGAAAGACTCAGCCATACCCACTTAAAACCCTCCTGCATTACAACTCTAAACACAAATTCCAACATATCACATGACTTTTACTAGAAACATTAAGAAGAAGAAGAAGAAGAAGAAGAAAGAGGAAAATGAAAGATACCCTACCCCTAATAGCGTTGGGATCGAAAAGAAGAAGAGGTGACCAAGGAAGGTCAGAAAAGAGAAAGGAAGGAGCATGGCACAAGTAAGTGGGAGCAATGCCAGACTCAGCTCGCGGCCACGTGTTCGCCAAACACGTACTTACTAGATGTAAGTCCCCTGGGGGGCTTGATATTAGACACATGTATAGTGAGCAGAGTTGTACATCATTATATACAAGGTCTGTAAAAAAAAGTAATGAAATCTACTTTTTCCTGAAACATCTGAACGTTTCAGCACGCTCTAGGTGGGTTTGGTGGAAGGGAAATAAGCTTAAAAATGTTAATATGAACATTCACCCAAGATCTTCCACGTAGTTCGTATCGTCATTTTAGTGGACTCTTGTCAAACGGGTCGGTAGTATCTTAAAAATGCACCGTTCTGTAGAAGAATGCTATGTCACAAACTTTTGTGTGATCGATTATGGAGACAGCCGTGTCCTAGCAAGTGTTCGGGAGTCAAAGCGACCGAGACAGAACACTGAAGTGCCTTATGGCACATAGCTACGTTGCCTCGCCAAAAATAGTCTCGAATGAGCAGATAGAAGGCAATATCGATGCGTATTGTCTTGGTCAACGAATGCCTGGTCAAGAACCGAATCGCAAGGTTTTCCCGGTACCCCTATAGTCCCGATGTGGCTCCGGTTTTCTTATCTCCTCGAGTCAACCTCAAAAGACACCGCCATGGGACGGTAGCCCAGGTCTGCTTCAGTCAGAATGAGGAGCGGGTAAAAATCGTTGGTGAAAAAGTGTAGATGCCCTAGACTTCTATTGTGAAGAATTTTAATCGTTTGAAGCGATGTCTTTAATAACGTTTTTTATTAAATTGTATCTCATTACTTGGCTCATTAGTACGCAAATGTCTTAAAAAATTATTGTTCTTTTTTCGCGTAACCGGGTGGAGTAAATCACGCAAATGATTTCGCACTATACAGCGTTTAACAGTTGGTCAATGATTTCGTATAATTCCATCTTTCATCTTTTTATTTCCGAAAAAAAACAGCATTTAAAAATTGCGCCACTAAAAGTTACTTGACAGCTTTATTTGAAAAATCTGTGACTTCACTACTTGAATCCTTACAATTGACCACTCATACGATTCAGTCCATGTTGAGGTTAACATTGTTTGTAGGAAATTGTCCGTGAGTTATGTGGTTCTCCATAGTGAAGAATTATATACTATTCTTAACTGTTCTGATGTCCTGTTTACGTTGTTACGTTGCTAAATATGAAACCGAGTGAAACTTGTCTGCATCTAGCGGATGGAAAAGAAGTATCGGTCACATTATCCAGGTAAATAAATTGTTTTGATAGATGAAATTAAAAGTTAATGTTAGTTTCATTCGACTTCTCACGAGTTGATCTAATTTATTGGAAATCAACGAAAATTTAATTTTTCCACTCACATGTTCTGTCAATTTGAATCATATTTAGCACCACACTCGCAAAAATCCTGAAAATATTCCTTCAAATTAATAGATTTCTCTCCGTTTGAAATAAAAAGCAATACCAACTTAATTAGGAAATATTATGTTGTTAATGGAAAAAAATGTAATTCCTGAATTTTTTGTATCTTACAGCAGTACATAACTGGAAAAACGGGATTTCATAAGAAAATGAAATATTTTCGCGGAAAAGATGTGTACTTACAACGAACTAGAAGAAGAATGACAAAATTTGTACAACTATTTAATGGGAAGTGTTCCTTAATAATATTGTGAATCGTTTTATCTTCCCGTCTAAAATTCACCTATTTTGAGTTAGGCTAATAAATGTCATTTTACAATAAAAATGTTTTTCAGCCATATCTCTCCGTGAAAAATAGGTGACATTGAGTAATAAATCTGAGGAACAGTTGTCTATCGCACTCGTTACCCAGTAATCGAAAATCTATATACGTCAATAATATTGTCGTAACGTCAATAAATTCACTTCAATGAATACTTTTTTAGTTGAAAATAAATAACCACACAACACAAAGTGTAAAATTCAATAGAGTAGATAAAGCGAAACGTAAAAGTAAAATAATTTTATTTCTATTAAAATTTTGCACTAAAATTATATACGTGAAACGATGTAAGGAATTTGATGTTATATCAATATTTTATACTTCTCATAAAATCGTTCAGTGCTCTTTAATGATTAAAATGACAAATCAATGTATGTAGCGCCAAGCAGTATCGATTTTAGTGAAATGTTAAGTACGGGGTTTTAAATACTTTTTTTTTTCATCGGTAATCGCTGAAAATTCTCTTGAAAAATTTGATAGTTGGCTACCAATCAGTGAAAGTAAATATTTTAAAAGTTACTTTAAATATACGAAGTGTAAAATCCCCTCCACTTCTAATGCAGCATGAATTCAGAAACCAAGATATCATTTTCCAACATCCATCTTCCCCAATGATGTTCTGTTAAATTAATTGAGAGGCACTGTCTTTATTGTAGTATACGTCTTTCCACATATTTTAGAACGAATAATTCAAATTAATAATGTATTAACATATAGTAACACGAAGCGAGAAGAATCGAAATATATAATAAGTTAACAAAACACTTGAAACATATTTCATGCATTCGAATAGCGAAATGGAAATTATTCAAGTGAAAGAGTATATATATTTGCATCCATATGCCAACCCCGCGAATTCATTTATACATGATAGTTTATCTGATTCATTACTTATAATTAATGATTAATTTTAATTGACATGCTTCCATGTTTGTTTTGTTTTTCAGTCAAGTAGACATAATGATCCGAATGGTTTTTCAAACAGAGACATAATGATCTCGTTTCTTTGCCCGGTCTCTGTCACACGAGAAAAAAATATTCCACTAACAAGCAATAATTGATTTCGTAATTCAGTAGTTTATGATCACACCTACAATATGTTCTTTCGTATAAATAAAATTGAAGAACATTTTTGAAAAAAAGGTGTGAAATAAAATCTTTTAAAATGAATATGGCACAATATCGTTCACCTTTTGTTGAACAACCAAATAACTAAAACAAGCACGGATTTAATATTAGTTTGGGTAACATTCTTTTATTGAATTTTAGAATTTATTGTCCCGCAAAATATGATGTCTTTTGGTGACTTTTTCGATGGAAAACTGCAAATGGATATAATTGAGGTGTCACTTCTACCAATGGATGTATCTCCAGAAAGTGAACAAACTATATTCAACAGTCTCCATGAATTTTTCAAAGCAGCCGCATGGAAGCTCTTATGTGAACTCATCTCATTCCCTGAGATGCGGAATTCTCATCACATTAGATGGAGACACCTGTGTCAGCAGTCTCAAGTCGAATGTCACCAAGATTGAGAAGCATTGAGAGAAATGGGAGAGGGACACACGGGGATTAATGGAAATGATATTTTGTCAAGATGAAACACTGAATATTCTACTCTACATCAAAGAAGCGAATGGGAAATGTCTTGATGTAACAGACATGTCACGCAAAATTGTATCTTTAGAATTCTGAAATTATAGGATAAAAATATATTCAACAAATAGAATATTGTTGCAGTAGAAACCATATTGAATATGCATGTATGTTCTGTATGAACAGAAAATACGTTTAAATAACTATGATCTCATTTTTGACCTCAGATTAGCTGTGCTACAAGAGATTAACAAATTGTTTGTAAATGTGTTAATGTTAAGCTACAAACATCTAGAAAGATATATGTAAAATATATTTAAAATATGTTTATAAGCTAAACAATATGTTTATTCATATGACATTTCTTTTTGAGAAAAAAAAAAGTTTTTTAAATTTGATATTCGAGTTATTTTTTAAAATGTAAACATCCACTACTTCAAATGATAAAAAATTAAAAATAATTATAATAGATAATTAATAAAAATGGTAGTTTCCAATGACACTCTGAATGATTTCATTAAAACGTATCCTTAATTCACACAGTGGTGAAATTATCTTCCTTGGGTCGCTGCTTACAATTTACGAAGCTGTATAATAGATGGAGAGTTGACTTCCATTGTCTCGCTCTTCCCTTGTGACCACGTATCTGAATTGGTAATAGAGAGAGGGAATCCAATTATCGTTTTCCTGATATCCTGGGAACGTGGGTATCTTCCGGAATCTTGTGTAAGCATGTTTAACAAAGGTTAGGTTTCTTCCGGAAGAACTGGTTTCTTCCAGTACAGGGGAAGAAAATAAATAACACGGAAGAAATTCGAAGGAATGGTCGAAAAACTGAAAGAAAGTCAAGAAATACATACAAAAACATGCTCCAAATTGAAATATATTTAACTATATAGAAGAATTAATTTAAAAGTATAGTTATGTCAAACATATTAGTCATGGATAGAAAAATATTATTTGAAAACAAAGATGACAGGAATTGTCTCTACAATTGAATGGGTGGGAGTTGTTTTTTAGTTTTTTTCTGCGATTCTGCAAACATACTACCTCTCATTTTTTTAATTTTATTTTTTCATAATTAAATAAATAAGTATATGAATATTAAAATCTTTCGTCAGATGTGGTACAAAGTTGTATCTCATATGGTAAAATGTTAAGTAAAACTATTTCTTCCCCTTTTCCTTCAGATGTTTTTACACGTATTCCTTTTCACTATTTCCAAAATCATTTTTGGCAAATACTTTTTGTAATCGAGGATTTATAATATTGTGGAATAAATTTAGTATTCCATTCTTAAAAATGTAATTTTGCTTGAAATTAAATCCGAAGACTTGTGTTTTTCGTTGATATTGTATGTGTCTTAACAATCCAGTTAATATGATATGAATTGATTATTGGAATGGGAGGACAAAGTGTTTTAGGGAAGAAGCATCTCTTTGAATACTCACCTTCGAGGAAACGCTCTTCGTAGAGCAGAGAGGCGACGTCACGGACATCGACGACGCTCTCCGGGACGCCCTTCGCATCCCACTCCGGCATGTCTGCGTCTTCAACTGCGAAATCACGAAATAGATCCGTAAAGCAGTCTGCTTTTCAGAGGCGACTCGTGCACTTAGAGGAAGGGGGAGAGAGAGAGGAATGGGGTGTTTATGCACATTGCTCACTAATGAAAAATCGAATGTTCGAAATAAAATATCTCTGTTTTTTTACAAGTTTTCAATTAACTTCATCTGTTAGTTGGTTAGTATATTTGGACCAAATCTTGCAACTGAATTTTGAACCTCTTTCGCCCAACCGATTGAACTTAAATTGGGTACACATCTGTAAATCAATGCAATATTATGATGTCCAATTCAAAGAAATAATTTTTATTTATTTACGATTTTATTCCAAAATAACTCACGGCGGATTATTTCGTGGAATCTTCCTCTGAAATTCAATCCATCTCTTCGTGTAAATAAGTATTATGAATTGCAAAACCATTGTAACATCTTATCGTCTTATTTTGAACAGCGAAGTTTGTTATCTTGTCATTACAAATACCGATGGAACTTCTTATCATGTGATCGCGTCTCTATAGAATGTTTATGCTATCGGAAGGTGTATCACACGGACGCTATTAAATTAATTGTATTTATTTATATTAAAGAGTAGTTAGTGTTAAAAAAGTTTTTTTTAGTATAGTACATTTATGGCTGTGATAGAAGCAAGTGCCTTGATTCAGATGTTAGTATTAGTAAATGTGGTTCATATTAGCATAGCTTGATATGCAATTCTGTGAATTATTCTAGTCGTGTTTTATATGGAGTTCTACGTTATTTATACTGTTTTTGTACGTATGATTTATGGGACAAATTTATTTTACGCTATAACAGCAAACATGCCTTATAAATGTGTGCTTAATTATATGCACATTTGTCCATTTATGCCTTGATCATGCAAAGAGCTATGTTATGTTGAGATGAGTATTCGTAAACATACGAAATTCTGGTATTGTTGCAGATCGAATTTAGAAGTATTAAAAATGCAGGAATCAATTTCGTATATTATAATAATAAAAAATATTAGGGAAGACTACATAACTTTTTTAAGGGGACAGGGAGGAATATTTTAATTTACGTGCAAAAATACTTTTAAAATGTGAAAATGACTCGACGAGAACTGTAAATAAATTTGTAATGGAATTTGAGACGTGGGTTATAATATGTGGGTTTTCTGTCCCGTCTGAGAATAATATGAACTAAATACCAAGGAAGGTAGAAAATAAACACGAAACGGTATTGGAACAAAAACTATGAACGTTAAAAAGTGATTACACTGGTAATTTTTTTATAAATTATTCTTATACTTAAAAGTTTATTGAACATAGTTAATAATGAAATCTCGTATTTCTCTCTGTTTTCAACGTGTGATACAGTGATCACAGATCTGAAGTATTGACTATTAAAGATATTTTAAAATCATTAGAATTCGATAGTTTGCTAGAATTACACCAACCCGATATTATAATAGAAATTGAATCATTGTTAGATAAAGGCTGTAAAATCTCAGAGATTTTAAATTCAGAATACGTATTGTATCAGGGAGATCGAGGCCATAAAATCGGAGGAGGGATTTTTATAGGCGTCAAAATCAATGTTCATTCATTTGAAATTTGGTCTGATGTAGCTTGCGAATTACTATGCGTTGGACTGACAAATTCTAAAATACAAAAAACACTAAATGTGGTAGCAACATATAGAGCACCTTATGAAGACTACAAATCATTTAAAAAAATCAAACTATTAACTAATGCTTTGGGACCGCTGCAAGAAATTGTTGTTATAGAGGGAGATTCTATCCTGCCTACCCTAGATTGGCGTGGGGTGGTTGAAACGCAAAGCAAAGCGCAATCCCTCATCAATGATTTAGTTTGAGAGGGGGGTCTGGGTCACTTAGTTGAGAATGCAGAAGGGGGTTTGTTTGGTTGCTTCGGAAGCATACGTAAGTGTTATCCTCCTTTCGAAAGGACATAACTTTTTATATCCTTTCGACCTCCGTTCAAAAGGATATAAAAAGTGTATTTGGGTGTTATTAGTGGCGTACATTGTGCACCACCCAAAAACGGGGGAAATTCTGAGTGAGTGAACGAAAATTCGAGCAAATTTGACCCATTGGGGTCGAAATACATCTTAATTTCGGTTGCGTTCTTCATGGCGCCCGTGGATACGTGTACTTTAGACCATTGATACACGGGTTTCTTGACAAGAAGTAAACTCTGAAGATTACAAGAATTGTTTGACTGCAGCCTTTACGACCAGGAAAGGGGGGGGGAATGGTACACTGCACTGTGACGTCAAAGACACTATGTGTGGACAAATTTCTCCAGGTTAATAAGCACACAAGATCTCCTCTTCCCTGCAACGGCAGAATTTGTAGCAAAAATATTGGTCATAAGACAAATAATAATAACTAGAAAATAAAATGAACCTATCACATCGTAGTTAGAAAACAGAAATATCACTGGGAACATTGGGAATCACCTAACTCAAATAATATAGAAACAAAGATAAATATTGGAGAGGGATAATCTATTAAGATAATCATTAACTTACAGTGAGTGACAATCATTATTATGGCAAAACCCCGGTAATCACTTTTTAGTGGCGGCACGGGAAATGAATGAAAATGAAAGAAAAAAAGAATTTGGTGTACATCATTTGACGTGCCCAAAAATTTGAAATGGTTTGGACATCCCGTTTCGGAGAAATCTATTTCTGAAGATAATGTAAACATTACGTATTGGTAAATTACGTAATTCTTATTGCAGATCTTAAGGTATCCTCGCAATGGGGAGTCTCCAAATATTACTAGAGGCTAACTAGAGCTTCGTAGTTGCTGCTTCAAAGCGAAAACTTGCAGAAATTTAGAGGAGTTACTTGTTAAATGCATAGTTTCAGGGGAACGGTCATATGAACTATTATGGAGCGGTCACAGAGGTTATAGCCAGTTACGTGACACCAACTTTATGCGCAAGGTGACACGCACTGTACATACTGCATAGTGCATGTCAGATCGTAGTTCCAACACAGTATAGTAAAAGGAAGCAGCACTACCTATGTCACTGAGCAAAACAATATACTTAAAAATATCCTTCGGCCCTATACACAGGTTTGGTGAAGGCTCCCTGCACCGTTCTGGGCAAGTCCACCCAGGGACCTAATATCTATCCTCCACGTGAGTTTCACAGAGGCGTGTGTCGTAGGGCCTAAATATAGATGAAATCACATGAAAAATACAAACGATCGCTTACGAAAAATTGCACATATCTCAGGAACCAGGTGGCCAATTTCTTAGCAACTAGCGCCATAGGAAACATAGTAACAGGCATCATTTTTGGTGTCGTAATGTGCATAGGACTAATTTGTACACGAGCAGAGTTACAGGACAAATAAT
Organism: Laupala kohalensis; assembly: GCA_002313205.1. Taxonomy (NCBI): domain Eukaryota; kingdom Metazoa; phylum Arthropoda; class Insecta; order Orthoptera; family Trigonidiidae; genus Laupala; species Laupala kohalensis. The sequence goes on along the minus strand of NNCF01128137.1, from coordinate 221,083 downwards.
ATCACGTGCGAGGTGAGAAAACATTTTCCCGCATCATATATCAGAGCTGGGGCTAAGATGAGCAACTTTACTCATATTGCATATTAACGCAAACAAGAATGGAAAGGAAAAGACAGGAAGTGATAGTTTCTGACAAAATGAGTGGCTTTACAACACCCCGTGGGAGTAACGACTGTGAGTACAGCATGACCAACGACGAACCAGAAACGATCACGACGCGGACACGGCGGTACCGAAAGACAGGCCAGAGTGACAAAAAAAGAGCGCAAAATACTTACGACAGCTTGCTGCTGATTTTGAGGACGCAAATTTCAAGAAACTCTCAGGAAAAACCAGCAAAGTATTAAGGACGGAGTTAAATAGTTGCGGCGGCAGTCCGAACAGTCGAGAAAGGAAGCGGAACATTTAAGGAGGTAGCTAAAGGAACCAAAATCTATGGAAGTATTAGAAGAACATATCATTTCAACAATAGACGTTCGATGGAATATGTTACAGGCTACCCTAAACAGGGATAGGAAGGATTTAGAGGGCAAATTGCTCAGTAGGTTGAATAGGGTTGGGTTCACAGAAGGACATTTAAATTAAATCTATAGCAAACAAGAATCGAGGCTACAACACGTGCAGGATATGACACGGACAGTAGAGCAAACTAAAAACGTGGTGACACGCTTAGCAGACGAAACTACACATACAGTACGCATGGATACTCAGGGTGAGAACACAACATGTCGATTCTACGCAACAGTGGTTGTACGAAGAAATAGGAAAAAACAGCGGATATTTTAGCAGGGAAAAAACGAAACAGAAAATATTGATATTGTGAAAACTGTACATGAACTTCTTGCAAAAGAATAATTATTAATTAACATAAACGACTGCAGATTGACGCGGGGTGACCGAATGCTCATACGTGATGAGGAGGGTGTTATGAGCACAAAAGTGGGAGATATTATTGCGAACCACGGGAAATTGCAAACACATGAGGCCAGAATTATCAAACCAAAGATAGTAATGTATAGTGTAGAGGAACAAGACGAGAATGTGTTCATAGAACGAATAAAACGACAGAACAGAGGTTAACCCAACGATGACATACGTGTTGTCAAGCGCATCGGTGGGAAAGAATGGCACACGAAACACTGGGTACTGAAAATAAGCGGGAGTTTCTACACAGATAATGGAACAGGGGAAGTTATTTGAAGGATTCAAATAAACATAAGGGTAAGTGAATTTATACAGCCGCTGAGGTGCTACCTTTGTCACCGATATGGGAATACAGCTAAGTGCTGCAAGGAAAAATAACAGCTCTGCGGACACTGGGGAATCGGGACATGTCATCAAGAAATGCAAAGAGGATAGGGAAAACCTTTCTGCGTTAATTGTAAGCAAAAGAAATCGGCCATATGTTCACAGTGTTCTAAATCGTAAGTGTGAGAAGTAACAGAGGGTCTGCGGTGTAATAAAACTACACGCAAATTATGGTGCTTCAGATAATGCAGAAGAATTTAAGAGGAGGGGAATAGGGGACTAGAGTTATCAAAAGATTTCAGAGAGAAGTGGAGCACATTAACCTCTCCACAACAAAAGGATAATGACGAGAGGACATTTACGAGAGAATGGATGTACTGCAACACGATATCCTACGCGTTGTAGACCCATACTGCAGAAAGAAGACGAATGGCTTTCAATACGGACAGGCCAGGCTTTCACGGGATGAGGATTTTCGGACAACGAATCGCCTGCGAAACAAACTGTGAAGAAGGTACCAGCGGACACAACCCGGCACTGAAGGGTATGAGACAGACAAGAGACGCTATAGGAAATACCTCACAGTGTTTAAGACTGTGATGCGCAAGTAAAAGAAAGAAGAATGGGACAGATTTGTCTCGGACAGCGTGGCAACTAATGTGTGGGGGTTGCCGTATGTCATTGGTCGTGACAAAATAAAGAGTGAAACAATATGGGGAAATGTAAAGACGGAATAGGGCTGACCACAAGATGGGGGGATACGGGACCGTTCATGATTAAGGAAATTCTGACTGGAGCGGACGCAGAGATAATTGAAGAAAGAGAATATGAACGAATTGGAAGCAGAAGAACTGACAATGTGAGAATTAAGGAGGATAATAATAGGGTTGTGACCATAGTATGAAATGACCATACAAGAAAACCAATGAAATGCTACAAAAGATGTTTAAAGGGTATGGCGGAGAGATACTTGACATCTACCAAACGTGTTATGCGTTCGGTTACTTCCCCCGGTGCTGGAAGATTGGTGTGCTAAAGTTACTCATGAATCCAGGGAATTGGTATCCGTTGAAAAGAACATTATATAGACCTATAATGCTCCTTCCAGTGCTAGGTAAGATCCTGGATAAAATAATGGCAGACAGGATCCAGGACGCATTGCAAGGACAATTATGTACAAATCAATATGGCTTCACTCCCGGAAAGAGCACAGAGGGAGCGATTAACGCCTTATTGGTGAAGATACGGGGGTTCACCAACAAGGATGCACTGTCGACTTTTCTGAAGCATTTGATAATGTACAATGGCAAATAATATTACGAGAGTTAAGACGGAAAAATGTGCCGCAACAATTGTTGCAGTTAGTCACTTCCTACTTGGAAGATCGCCACGTACTCCTGGAAATTGAGAACGAGAACATCATAAATAAAATGATACAAGGGTTTCCCCAGGGGTGTCACTCCGGACCAATACTTTGGAATATAGTCCTCAATGTTGTGCTTGAAAAAATGAAGAAATGGAAAGGAAAAAATGAATCGATAAAATCGCTTATGCTGATGACATAGCAATCATACAAGAAGGAAATAGTAGGAGGTAATTTGAAGAAGGAAGTGCTCGTGTGTTAAGGATATTTGTGGAGACATGTACTGAACTGCAGCTCACAGTTTCGCGAGCAAAGTCTGAAAGATTGGTCTTCGGAATGGCTTACGTGGGGCTAGTCACCAGGATCCCATAATACGCTTTCCCACTTGACGACTACAACTGCGGAAAACCTTGTAGTAATAATTAAGTACCTTGGAGTAATAATTGACGAGAAACAGACATTTCAAGAACATGAGGATGACGTAAGAATAAAGATCAGGATAATCATCTATGGGCTCATGAGAGTAGGCATTAATAGATATACCATTCGCGTACGACAATTGGTGCAGCTCTATAAGGGAGTTACGCTTCCACATATAAAATATCGCGGTACAGCATGTTATGGAAAAACAAAACTGACGCATATGTCGAGACGCCTAAGAATCCTTCAGAGGATGTACATCATAAGTTTGTGCGGTGCTTACAGAAGTGTTTCCACAAAGGCTATGTTGGTGCTCTTAGGTTTACTGTCAATTGACTTGGAAATAGATAAGCATTACCTACGGTACAAGGTGCGATGTGACGAAGAGGTGCAAACTGAGACAGTAAAAATCCAGTATGGAGAAAAGGGATGGAATGGGAAAATTGGGACAGAACTGGCTAAATGTTGGGACATACGGTGAGGGTTAGCCTTAGAAGGAGGGCTTACCTACAAGATTATTCCCAGTGTGCGATACAGCTATGAGAATCGTACGTGGTTCAAACCAACGCAACCCATGAGGGAATGGGAATTTCACAATGGGAATTTCAATGTTCATTGGTACCGTATAAATATGGTGGAAAGCAGCATCTGCATTTGTGGCAACGTGGAAGGTACGTTAGATCACGTGCTACATAACTGTTCACTTTTCGGGACAGAACGTGCGTCCTGGTTGCGGAAGATGGCAGAGACTGTATAGTGTCAAATATGGGTCAACATACATAGAGAGGAAGGAACTATACGACATATTTCACGAATAAGTAATGCAGATAATGCTTGTGAGAAAAGTATTAACTTCTCAAAACTAAATAGTGGAATGCAACTAATTTCCACGCAGTGGGGAACAGCAGTGGGTACGCTGAAGAATGTGGAACAGAAGATATGAGGTATCAAAAGAGATAACTTTTTTACTGTTTTATTGTAAGAAATGTAATTAGACATAAAGGGAACGTCCAGGTAGTGGCCATCCGACCGAGGAACTCGGAAAGTTTTAAATAAAATGATAAAAGAAAAACCAGAAGAGAAAAGTCAGTATGACATATTTTTACTGAAGCCGGACGATCTATTTCTTATTTGCCAAATTCTGCCGAGAAATAATGATCATAAAACTGTAATGATTAATTTGAATTGGGTGACATAAAATAGGAAAAATGAAACACGCAAGCAAATATTTCAATTTGAGAAAGAGCATGTAAATGCAATACAAAATTATATCTCCGCGACTGTGCGTCTCAGGGGAACAGCGTATAGTTCCTTATTAGCTTATTATCTCCACAAAACTAATAAACCCAATTTGGATCCCAAATTCCACACTGCGGAAATTAGATGACTAAATAGAAAAATCAGGAAACCCCACACTAGAAGAAAGTATGGTAAACAGCATGAAAACAGTTCGTAAAAGCTTTCAAATAAAGTTATTCATAAGAAACGAGTGACTTACGAAGCTTTTATGAAAAATCTATTGGCTTATGCACAAAACAATGGGCAAATTTTGTATCGTTATATGAAGAAACACCCCCCAGGGGACTTACATCTAGTAAGTACGTGATTGGCAAACACGGGACCCCGAGCTGAGTCTGGCATTGCTTCCACTTACTTGGGCTAGGGTCCTTCCTTTCTCTTTCCTGACCTTCTTTGGTCCCTCTTGCCCTTTTCGATCCTGACGCTATTAGGGCTAAGGAATCTTTCATTTTCCTCATTTTTGTCCTCCCTTCACTTTTTGTCGTCATTGTTTTGGTGTATGTTTTGAAATATGTTTTGGTATGTTGTAATTCAGGAGGGTTTTTAGTGGGTATGGTTGAGTCATTCGGCGAGTCCCACACGCGGGGAGGTTCATGTTGGCTCTCCCTAGTGCGTAACTGCATTTTCCCTACCTGTACAAGTTTTAAGGGCTCTAATGACCTCGATGTTGATGAGCCCTAAAGCCCCCCCCTCCAAAAAAAATATCATATATATATCTTTCATTTTCCTCATCCCTCTCATTTTTTGTCCCCGCTCATGTTATGTTCCCCCCTCATTCTCCTCCCTTCATTTGATGTTTTGATGTATGTTGTGAGATATGTTTTGGTGTGTTGTAGATCAGGAGGGTTTTTAGTGGGTATGGCTGAGTCATTCGGCGAGTCCCACACGCGGGGAGAGTCATGTTGGCTCTCCCTAGTGCGTAACTGCATTTTCCCTACCTGTACAAGTTTTTAGGGCTCCAATGACCTTTGATGTCGACGAGCCGTAAAACCCCACAAAAAAGGAAAAACTATGAATAAAGAAAACGTAACATTTTAAAACAATGGCGATAATTATTATATTTCTGATATTATTGACAAGGCAAATATTTTTTATGCATGTTTTGCTTCAATTTTCCACGATGCGACGAGTACAGTTCTTTAAGAGAATATACGAGAAGAAAATACATTTAGTATCCAGACGAAAATGATTAGGAAAAGTATAACTTCGAGACATGGTTTGGGATGGTCTGATCACGTCAGTTATATTGCACAGAATATCTGGGAATCGATTTATTTCGTCATGCTTTCAGTTAAAAAATGTCTCAGTTCAAACACGAAAACTCGCTTACATTTCTCTCGTCCGACCTGTGAAAGAATACGTGACCGTATGTTGAGATCCTTATCGAAGGGGACAAGGAATACAAAATTTATTAATATTGATCGAATTTAAATGATTGCGTAGTTTTGGAATCTTTAGAAAATCGAAGAAAACGATCTAGACTCGTTAATTTATTCAAAGCTTACAGAAGAACCCGCGTGGAAATATATAACGAAAAATTAAATCACACAAATTTAAAATTTAGAATTAGGAAACAAAACACCCACGTTGTAAAAATTCTCATTTCTGAATTGAACGATTAGAGACTGGAATTTAATGCCTGCATCGGTTTTGAAAAAGATTCTGAGCTCTGCATCTATTCACAGGGTCAGGCAAGTACAGAAAAAAGGGTGCGATAGTGTAGATGTGAATAGTGGTAGTGAAGTGAAGTGAAGTGAAGTGAAGTGATACGAGGAAAACGTGCGAGTTAGAAAAGGAGGGAAGGGAGACGTGAAGTGATGTGCACTGAAAGGGTGTACCGGGCCATCTTTTTTCTTTTTTTTGGTAGGGTTTTAGGGACGACAAGGTCATTTGAGCCCTTAATCGGGTCATCCGCCGTAAAATGTCCAATAAGTAATTATTAATTTTTTAGTTGTTTCAGAGTCATATGTTTTATATTTAATATTTTAGTGTTAGTTTAATCATTTAATTAACAATTCTTAATTTCAGTTCTTTGTAGTATGTATTTTTGTATATTTTATTGTATTTCCATATATATTGTATTTCCATACCACCACCGGGTACGATCTGCCCATTTGCAGTTAAATAAATATTATATTAATCCTCTAAAAGCTTTCTAGACAGTTTAACGACAAAAATTTATCCATTTCCACAAATTATTTGAGTGAGAAAATTTGGAATGGTGTTACCAATTGCCAAAACAGCAACGATAAATTCACTATAACTTTTTCAATATTCCGAAAATATTACAACTCTAATTTTTCCATAAACTGCTAGTTAAGAAACGAAGAAGTACAATAGATGGATCACTGAAGGGATAAGCATTTCTAAAAAAAGCACCATTTATACTATTTTTCAAAAATCTATAACTAACCACCCGAATGTCATAATTATTTTCGTAAATATGACACTTTTCTTCGAAAAGTAGATGTTAAAATCGAACAAAGAGACAAAAATATTTTTTATTTGGAATATTGTTAAAATTACATGTCTCCTTCTGAAAATTGCGAAGATAACATTTCCGTATTTCACGATGGCAAAATCGTATTAAATCCACACAGCATTACATCTTTGTTAAATTCTTTTTTCTCAGAAGTCGGTAAAAACTCGAATTCAATATCTCAAAATCAATGCCTCTCAAATATATCCACCCACTTGCCCCAGTCTAGATCCACTTCTGAAACTATCGCTACTGTAATCATGAGTCATCAGTTCATTAAGACACAAATTTTCAACAGAGATAGATCATATATACGAAATAACTTTAAAATTTTCGTCTCTCGTGATCGTCAATTGTTCACATTGCATCATTGCCGTAGAACTTTAAAAATGAATGATTAAATTTCAAAACTATTTTCCGGCATTATTGTTTCTTATTGTTCATAGAAGTTTATTTTAATCTGTACTTAATCCTGGCACATTAATTTTGTAACCCCTTTCCTGGCCCGAGTTTTTCTCCCGTTTTCTTTTGGGTAGAGGAGGACTTTATATACAGGCTTTCTAAACTGTTGCCTAGGGATGACGGTCTATTGTAATAATTATTATTCAAATTTAGAGCTGTTTTAATAATTATAATTTATAAACAATATATTACGAATAATGTATAGTTTGATAACGATACGTTCTCGTGAACTATTTTTTGTGTTAAATTAAATACATGTTTGTTATTCTGATGATATTATAACACGCACCTAATTATTGACGTATGCTGAAATTTTCAATCCGTCTCGGCCTTTGGGCCCTTGATTGGAATTGATGGGATGATCCCTTGCTTGTTTCGGGGGAGTAAATTAGTTTGTCTTCCACATGGTCATACGCAGTATGTAACTGCTTTTTTGACGATAAATTTATAAACTTTACAATCTATTATGTCATAGTTCCATTAAGTGTTTTAAAATAAAGATATCATTTTCCCATTAAAGATGGAATCTAAAACAGAAATGACATGAAATAATATGAACCTCATTCGTTCATGGTAATTTAGGACTTATTCCATTTGTGTTATTAATGGTGAACCAATGGTGTAAGTGACTTACAACGAATAAGTAATTGCGTAAAATGTGTGTGGAAATCTAGGCTCCTTTCTCATATTTGGATTTCGCTTACAAAGTGAAGTAATAAAACTAACTTGAGAACTAGGATGAGGAACATTAATGTATTTAACTGTCCTTATTAAATCGATACACATACGAAAAGCTATTAATAATTTAAAGACTCAAAGTTTTGTAATGTGGTAGTCAATTTTCCGCTTTTTAATACAGTCGACTAAATTTTGTGACATTGGTGCGCATGTACGCAGGTTTAGAGAGAAAAAGTGAAACGGAAACACCATTATGTCAAGTGAGTATACCGTTTGTACTTGGCGTAGAGAGTTATGGTTTGTCAACTTACAAGACATATGTTCGCTGGACGCAGGAGATGGATGGGCGTAGAACTCGGGTGGTAACGCCTGTGTCGTGGGCATGCCCATGCGAACACTGGGATCCAGGGTGGCGCATCGCGTGACCACGATGGGAACCACAGGATTCTCATACAATGTCTTCACGCTCTCCAACAGGCGAAGGGTCTGGGCTCCTTCCACCACCTGCCTGTCATGAGCTCAATTTGTCAATCATTAGCGGGGTTCTCGGATCAACGAGCACAAACAAATTACAATATATACACTTAAAAAGTTTTTAAAATGCACCTAAAATATGCGTTTAAAAAGTCCAACATATGCACAAAAATCCAATATACGCTCTAAAAAAATGTAAATAGGGACTTTAAAAAACAATTCGTATATGTATTGTTATTGCTAAAATGTGCAAGTGTAAATTGAGTCAGTCTTCCAGTTTGCATATAGTAATAAGAAAATATATTATTGTTATTGAAGAATGGACATTATAAGGGGACAGAGACAACTTACAGTAGAATTCCAATTATCCGAACTCTGGTCATCTCGGATCGCCAATTATTCAGATCAAGGGAGAAAAAATGCGGTTGTACTTTTAATCATTGTTCATTAAACTACTAGAGACGTATTACGTCATTAAATTTCTTTTTGTATTCTATATTGAGGGTTAATTTTTGTTTTTCTTCAACAATACGATATTTCTTGCCATTTTGCCTAAAAAATACGTTTTTTTGTAAGAATTCCAATTATCCTGATATTTAATTATCTGGATCGGTGCTGGTTCCAATTGATCCGGTTTTCAATTGATAATGTTTCAATATTGAAACTGGTTCACCCAGTGTGGTTTTAGTAATTTCATATTCTATCCAAAAAATATTTTAAACCATTAAAAACGTATTGTCACAAAAGAGTAGAATTAATGTAATCCTTTATTAAATAGAATATTACATTAATTGGAAAAAATACCTTCACGGTGACATTTTAATGCTATGGAAAATAAACCAGATTAATGTAATAATTGCTGAGATCATCTTAAATTCTTATAGGTAACACCATTAGTCCTGTAGGAGAAGAGTTTGACCTACTATGTAGAAACGTTTATCATAATATGTTGCAATATATTTGGATTTCAATTAAATGTTACATTAATGCTAAATTTCGTTAACCTAAACTAGGAGTAATTGAGATATATGTAGGTGTAAACCCAAAAATAATATTTTTAATACTAAGTAATTCTAAAGGGCTTTGATCTTAACAATAAAGTCTCGAGACTACAATGTTTCCATAAGTAAAACCTATACCCATAGCAATTCAGTGGGATGTTTTACAGAACCCGTTTTGAGACAAAATCAACTCGCATGCAAAATAGCACTCTTTTTGTCGAATTAATATAAAGATGTGGTTGTTGGTACGCATTGTGTAGTCACGTCATGTTTGTATTAGTTGAACTAAATCTGCATGTAAATGCTCTTTGCGCTGTGTTGGTATTGACTCAAAAACTAAGCGGTGGGTCAGAGTGTGATGTACGAGGGAATATATCATTTTACAAAGAAATTCTATGAGATATTTGAGATATGAGAATATCATACAGTAACAGGATAAGTGTTTAAAAACACAAATGAGAACCACAAATTTTCAAATATTTTCAAAATGTGAAGAAAAAAACAAAAAAATTAACTAAGAATTGCCATTAATTTACTTTTATTGTAAGAATTTATTTCAATGAGTGATATGTCATCAACATTTTGCTCCGGAGAAAAATTATTATTTCCTAATGTAACCATACTATTTAGATAAATTTTTAAAAAATATTCAGGATATCGTACATTTTTCATTAATTTAGTCTGCAATTACAAACAATAGTAAACAAAGCGATATTTCAGCGTTTGTTCAATCAATGTGACTCTACAGACGGATCCGGGAAGCGTCAGTGCTGTTCAAACAGGTGCAACATTTGTCACGTCCACAAATAAAGCTTCTGCAAAAATAAAGTTACAATCACAATTCAGAAGGATAAACGTACACATCGCATCGACAAATTATCTCCATTTTATCATGAATTTTAATGCGTAGAATATTTTTAGGTATTTTTAAATTCTTGTTTGCTTTAAGGAATAATGAAAACGCTGGGAATACACCACGGAAGAGGTAATTATGTCATTTTAAAATTATGTTTCCCATGTACAAATTTTGTACATAACCTCCAACCAATAATGAACAAACTTAATAATATAGAACTAATGTTATGTTCGTAAACCCTCAATTGAAAAAGACAATACTTAAATATTCCACAAAACAAAACAAAAATATATTAAATCTTCTTAATTCTTATTAAGTGCAAAGTAAGTTCAGGATTCCACAATTATGAAAACTATTGTCTGTGCTGATTGTATAACATCTCAAGTCTAAGGGATTGAGAGCAATTCATGAAATATTATCATTTTGTTAATCCTGATTTATAATGCTACATTTTAGTTCGGAACAGAATTCGGTGTTTCAGTTGTATTTTGTTAAAGTTAATTACTTATGATATTTGACGAGATTTAAGCTATATTACCTATTTTTGCACCTACGAATGACTAGGGTGAAGGAATTCGGAAAGTCACATGTATCATTTGCTATTCTTGAAAATTTCAAATATCTCACTTGAGTTTGTCTCTCACATTTTGGACGAATTACTTCCCCAAAACTAAAATAATATATTCTTAATTAAGTTGGCGCATTTAAGTCAGGAGGGTGAGGTCACAATACATGTCACGTTTTACTTATAATATTATATTTCAATTAATTTACATGAATGAGCATTATGAACAATTTTTAAATATACTTTACCATATTTATATATTTAAAATAAAGTCTTTTACTTGTCAGAATATTGATATGAATTGATTTTCCATTGACGGCGAAGGCAGGTTTTCATTAATATAGGGGTATTTGCATGATTTTGTTTCTTTTGCCAATATTATATCTCTTCATTACTTGAAAACTGAGCATCTCGCTTGTTTTTTGTACAGATGTAATTGAAATTCAAGTGTTTAGTGAATTGAAGATCTTATGTTGTAGAAGAACATTTCTGTGTTTCTAGTTACACGTAGAAACGGAGTTTGAGGACGTACTGAAGTCAGTTGACGTTGAGTTGTGTACCGTGCATATGTTCCATACACACTCGTGCCCATGAGGGTTCTGGTCAATAGATGAATGCACACGCATACGCTACTAGCGCTCCTTCATTTGACTGCTCTCATGACCTTCAGCTTACATGCCTCACAGCGTTGGGAGAGTGACAGATGCTCAAGTCTGAAGGGCATAAACCCTTTCGCGTAATCGCACATGAAGACACTGGAATGTGCAAGTGTAGGTCATTTGTTTTCATACTTCTCGACGAGATTCATATAAACGCTATGTTATGTTTTACTGCGAAGGAACAAAGAATACAAATTATTAATGAAATTGGAACACGCTCAAAGGAATTAAATGATATTTTCCTCCTTTGTGTGCACGAAAACTGTTTTATGTATACCCGAAAACGGTGAATAAGAATTTTACATTTTGTAATATTCATTCAAACAAATGAAATAATAAATAAATAAATTTTGTCAATTTTTTTGTTTGTTGAAAAATGTATGAACAAACTGCATTGACGAACACATCCCGCAGCTTCGTGGTTGAAAAATGAATTAAGAGATTTAATCAAATGCTCTGTTTCTCAGCTCTGCTCACTGGAGATTCAGATTAAAGAGAGTATTTGAGGATGAGATCTAAAAACTTCATCGCACGGTGAAATAGATTCAAAATTCTATTCAGTATTATTTCCATCGTTTTAATACCATCTCTAATAGTAAAGAAGTATAAATTTCTCTGAAGACAGATGCGGATTAATAAGAGAAGTTTTTTCCGTTATCCTAAAGGACCTAAATCATTATTTTTTCTTATGTTGAAAAGGTAGTTGAACCCGTAACAATATTAGCTCTGACTGATGTAATGCCCATTACACAAAATAAAATTTCATTTCATAATGAAATTCATTGTTAAACTGTTAGTTAATATTGATTCATCGCTTCAATAGTGCGGACAATAATTGTTTTAAAAATACTGTTTGATTTTGCTCGTCCAACCCCCACACATTATGTGCCCCCTTTGAGAATCGGTGAAAGTTCATTTCCTGACAGATTATCGACTTATTAGGATACTGACTGTTTTATCAAATGTATTAGGTAAGATAAAGTGTCAACAAAATGAAAGAGACTTAATTAGATTCAACCCTTCAAAGAGGATGCCTATATTAGAGATTTTTAGTTTTTTCCACTACGTATATATAAATAATAAATAAATAAATTTATTGTCAAAAGAGCAGTACAAACTGCGTATGACCACGTGGAGGGAAAAAAACTAATTTACTCTCCGGAAGTAAGCAAGGGACCATCCCATCAATTCCGATCAAGGGCCCTAAGGCAGAGGCGGATTCAAAAAATTCAGCAAAAATTCCTAGATAAGATAAAAAGTTAGCTGCGAGTTATAATACTAATAGAATGTCAATATGTTTGTAATTTTAAGCAAAAAATTACATGTAAGTTATTATCGAACTATAGATTATTCTGAGTATAGTGCTTAAAAATTGAAATAACACTAAATTCACGATTTATTGTTACAATAGACCCGCCCCTAGACAAAGCCTAGAGAACCTGTATGATAAATCCGCCTCTACCCGAAGGAAAACCGGAGAAAAACCCGGGCCAGGATAATTAATATATACATCCATAATACCTAAGAAATCCCTATATAGGCAACGATAAGACACATTGTGGTTGATGATTGCGTTTTCATTTTCGCTCAGTTAAATTGCTGTGCGTTACCTGATATAATTCTAGCAAAATAAAGAAATTCGAGATCTCTGATTGTACCAATTTCTAGATATAAATTATTTTATCAACTTCAAATTGTTGGTGTTTATTATTAAGTATATATTAAAATATTATACCTAGCAAAATACTTAGCTGGAGGAACGGTATTATGTCCCCTTGTATTCATGGTTTTCGTGAATTATCTTAATCGAGCATACCAAACAAATATAAATATCACTTGCTTGGTGACGATTTCAAATTTACATGAACAGAGAAATGGATGATGAGTGTTCTTTAATTTGACAAACTCACATTAATTTGAAACTTCTACTAGCTTATAATGACATGACTATTCCCAATGTAATAAGAGACTTTATATTAGTACCGCGCTTCTCGTAAGTCAAAAGTCATGTGATCATATTGGATGAACGATTACACTGGGAACACTATGTACGTAAAGCATATCAACTTTTATGTCACAACGCATTCACTGAAGAATAAAGTATTTCTAGAAAGAAATTAATATTGTTTGGTTCGTAGGAATACGATTTGCAATAGATAGTAAATCGATATTCTTACAAATTTGTAAATAATTTTTCATTGACCAATCCAATTTTTTAAAACTTAAAGACACCCCTAATCTAAGCTACTGCATCTCAGAAAAATCTGAATCATCAAGTGTACGTGTTTACAAATTAATGTTTTACGTCCTTTTTTTGTATTTCATGTACATTTATTCCGATTTTCAAAACAATTATTGATTACTTGGTTTTGAATAGTTTTAATTAACAAAGCTCGTTCCTCAATTCAATAAGTTCACCCAGACAATTTCTCATTTGCCTTAAAAGCACATAGAGGAGTTCTCATGGCGAGTAATTCTAATCCAACTTTCATTGATTCCACTACGAGAGCAATATATCATTCTGTCCAATGCAAAGCCGCAAGACGGTGCAAGTTAATGCTCGAAAAACAAACGAAACGTGCGGTGGGGAGAGTTCGGGATAAAGTACGTGTTCCCTGTTGTTACGGAATAAATGAGCTTAAGACTGTTGTATGAAAAAATGAATAAATGAAGTGTTGCAGAAATCGTGGAAAATTGTAAAAAAAATAATTAAATCATAGAAATTGGTGATACACTTTTTTAATAATTCATTCTCCGCAACCGAGTGTTGTAGCGAATGAATAATATTTTATCGAGTTAAGAACTGGATTAAAAGAAGTTTATTTTTTCGTGGAAAAGTGAAATATCTTTACAAAACGACAAAGTTGATTTTTATGTAATATAATTCATTATGTGTACAAATCGTAGGGAGAGAAAATACTAGTGATGATAAAATGCCAGATTCCCTATTCGGTCTATTCCTTANATATATATATATATATATATATTAAAAAAACAATATATACCTATTGGTTTCAGGATTTCGTCATATCATCATCTAATTTATAATAATTTAAAATTAATTTACTATAATTTAAACATTTTAAATTATAGTAAATTAGATGATGATATGACGAAATCCTGAAACCAATAGTTGAGATCCTTTACGAAATGCAAAGGATTTTCATTTACATCGTTCAATTTTCTTCACGTAATAAAAATGGCGAGGAAATGGTGAGGAGGAGAATACAAACATTATTCGAATTATGAATTTTATTGGTCCACATACCCTCTCTATCTTAATAATTATAAAACATATAACTGAGTTTTAACATTATTTACTATATGAGATTCCTGAAACTAAACTACATATGAGAAAATGAAAAAAAATGTGGAAATTTATTTGATATAGCAGTATGATGCAATACGTCTTTTCCACTTAATGATTTTTATATAAAATAGTATGATTGATAAGGAAAACAGAAAATGGATTCTTTGAGACATCAACAAATTATTTCCACTCCAATATTTTTCGTTAATTCTCAGAAAATAATAAATTCGTTGCAAAACTCAGTTATTAAGAATACTTGATCCTGTAACGCATCCGAGAAAAAGTTATTTCAACGACAACATTATAGGTGGGAGATAATTTAAAGTAAAGGGATTATATGCAATTTTATTGCTCTCTTAAACAGAGGAAAATCAATCCGTTGCTCCTCTTATAGTTGATAATATCAGAGCAACAATTTTTCTTTCTTTCTAAATATCTACTTAATATATTATGAGGGATATTGACGATATAAATTACTCTGTATACTACTAGTGTAACAATAGATACTGGACGGAATAATTAATTATGGAGTTTCACGTAGTACCACTAAGGGGTTGCGGTGGTCAAGTAGTAGTGCCTTTGCTTCTACTCTATCGCTGAACGGTAGTGTGGTTTCATCTCGGCCAAACTAGTAAAAAAACGTTTTCAGTTGAGCTTTCCCTCACATTTTCCAGGCAAATGTCAGTTTGATACCACACATTGCCCAGCAATCTGACATCCCTCCTTCCCTATTCTGTCACCCAAATCATGGTTAGGTGAAAGAGCAGGTCTCATAACCGGAATTTTCCCATAAACATTTAAATGAAATAAATATTATCTAGTAACTGTCGTCTATTTCAAGTCTGATTTGTAATATACTTACAATTGCGATTCACCATTCGATTAGTGAAGTTTGACTTTTAGACTAAGACCAACATAGAGCAAAACTTTGACTCATTTATTTCTATAGCTCCCCAACGCGTAATGCCTTCGATTAGCTTTACCCATATTTATTGTCAGGATACCAAGAATAGACGTAAATTAACTAAAATATTACCTAAGTCAGTATCGGTAAAATGAGAGAACTACCGACAGCGGAAGTCTTTGCTTGCTTGATACCGCTGAACGGTAGTGCGAGGGTTTAAATCCCGCTCAGCCAAACTAGCTGAGGTTTTCAGCTTGGGATTTCGTCCCCTCTTCCAGAGAAATGTCTGTTCAGTACCTAAAGATAACAAGTAACCCAACATCTCTCCTTATCAACTCACCTACATTACGGTTAGGTGGAAGAGTATGGCTCTTGGCCTGAACCCCGCCGTAAGGTATAAAGTAAATAAACAAAACTACGATGTAAAAATATCGGTTGGAAACAGATACTTGGATTTCCAACACTGATGGCATCATTGTGACTTCCGTTCAACTCCAATATTAAAACTATTTTTACACATTTTACCTGTAAGTCTGTGACATATCCTCAAGCCCTTATTTGGGTCTCACCCGAGGATAGACCTCAGGTGACCTGCATATTTGATGAGTATTCGTTTACAAGACTTAAGTTTTCACATTTATCCCCCACATGTAAGGGACACATAAGAAGGGCATGTATCAGTATTAATCATGTTGTGTTGAATGAAAATGAGAGACGGGTCCGGGTATCGAACTCGGTACTCCAGCTCACAGACTGGCGCGCTACCACTGTGCTATCTTGTACCCGTTCGATCCCCAGCCCCGTCTCCCATTTTCATTCAACTTAATATGAGTAATCTGTTACCTGGCGGTTTGGTTAACACCAGTTTAAGAGATTTATATCTGTATCAGTAAAAATAATTGCAATCATTTTGTTTGATTTTTGCAATAGTTCTTCGCCAATTGTAGCGTTACCCAAATGCGACGTAGAGGGAGTCCATCCATTTGTTTGGTGCTAGCGTAATGAAGAATTGGGAAGCGTTCGAATGCGGCCCTTCGTTACACATGGAAAGCATCCCGCGTCGGTTGTGGCTCACCAGGCAGCGTTCGTCGGGGAAGAATCGCTCACCCATCGCTGAGTGCCCTCCTCCACCCAAGATGTTAATCACATCTATTCAAAAGCAATTCAAATTCTTCAACACAACGAAACACGTAAGATAACAGATTATGAGACGATAGGCGATTAAAGTTGTCTTTTTTGAAGTTATTTCACTTCTGTATAACAAAAATATTAAAATAAGGGTTGGTGGTTTATTTGCATGTTTTTCGTTTACATAAAAAGATGTAGTTTAGTTGATGATAAAGGAAAAAAAAGTAGCAACAATGCAAACCATTTATTTATATTTTTGAGCTTTTATTGAGGGAGAAAGACATTGGTTCGTATGCATAAAAACGTAGCACTTGCACGAAGTACAAGTTAAAAGCTGATGCTTGTTCTTGGAGTAGAAGCATTGTCTTTGAATAGGTGCACATAATCCGAAAGCTTTATGGTGAAGTAGGTGCAACAAGGAGTAGTAAAACGTCCCTCCATTAGACGCAGTTCACAGCCATTCCTTCACCCTCACCATCGGCCATAGCAAACACCCTTCTTTACAGAAATGCAATTCTCTTTTTACTCCAACGATACTGTATTGTATTAATGATTTACAATTGTAAGAAAATAATTTCATACGGTTTTACGTAATTGCTACAAATCATGTGTTCGTGGTCAGGTTCAATAGTTTTAAAATTTATTTCTGAATTGTTGCAGCAAATATATTATTATTATTATTATTAATTTTGCTGCGTTCTTCCCAGCAGTATATTAACATGATTCAATAAATATACATTGCAATCTATTTTTCCAAATTAACATTAAATGACACAGTAATAACTAGTTTCCTCATACTTTGAATTCATACTTGTTAAATTGGTTTTCTAAATACAGTGTGATGTGGCCTTCACTCCGTATTTTTTGTGGTATATTGGTGATTCTATACACCTAACATTGTGTGTGGATTATTATTTCCTGTCAATATGACACTAACGTTTTATGTGCCTTTACTGTAATAGATTGTTAAGCACATGTGACAAACAACAATAGGATTTGTTCAGATAGCAAATAATATCTAGTGAAATACTCGAAATTTTGCTATAGGTTTCTATCTCTGATCGGATAACTAATGGCCTCATTCTGTATTCTGCTATGAATTCATATATCACGTTCAAGTTTTGCGTGAATTATATTTGCAACAAAAATGGACTAAACAGGAGGTTGAATTTACTATTCACGTTCGATTCCTGAAGCAGAATTACAGAAAAACAACACCAGTATATTTCAGTAACATTATTCGACAAAATACATTATGATCGTTTATTTTTAAAATAGTCATTCCATTCTTTTTATATACGTATTTATCGGTTTACAAGTGTAACAGCATTAATTTTGACTATATTTGTTTTATGACATTAAACATTTTTCCTACATTTCCAAACTGTCCTTTTTTATATTTTCTCTGAGTAATTTACAATTAAGATGAAAGTATTTTAAGTTGTTAGGCAAGCTATTTTTATCTAAAAACATAATATATGTTCGAGTTCTATAGGGGAAAGAAACTATAATGAATCTGTTTTATCCGGTTCCTTAAAAGTATAAGACAATATTAAAAACGGAAGCTGAAACTAAGGAAAAGTGAATAATGTTTCAGCAATCTTATTTTCTTCGTAGTGTAGAGTACGTATACTGTATATACGCACGAAGTAATGAAAACTAATTTTTAGTACATATTTTATTGTATAATTAAATACCCTAAACAAATCCCGTAGAAACACACTATCTTTTCAATAAGATTTCAATAGAATGCATCAAGTATGGTTACAAGTTAGAAGGAAAAATGAATGAGCAATTGAGACATGTGAATGGAAAAGATTTTAAGTGCGAATTATTTTTTTCGTGAAAAACGTTCTCGTTGGCAACGTCAATGTTTTAGTAATCCTTGCAAGTGTCTTCTGTTGATAGTTTAATTGCGATGGCGTTCAAGTCAGTTAGTTTGTTCGTTAGATTTGGTTGCGTTTCGACAACTAAGGCCATTAACGGTAAAATTATAGAGTGGGCGGATTCATCATCGCGAGACTGAAATGTTTTATACAACGGTAGTCGGGGAAATAGATATAATAATACTTTTGTACTATTTTTTTAAATAATTTATTTTAAATATACTATTTTTGGGGGCGTTGTTTTTGTTTTTTGTTTTTTTTCAATAGGTGTTGGAATTTGGAATATTGTCTATATTTTATTTATTTGACACAATGGTTTCAACAGAATTCCTTAAAGTTAGATAAAGTCTACTTATTTCAAGCAACGTTGCTTGCAATTTTAAACAAGTAATCTACGATGATTTCTCCATAACTTTCCGTTATCAATTATGGTGTTTAATTAGTTCTTTTCTGTCTCATTTAAAATTATATTTTTGGCACTTATTCCATTTACATGCCTCAATTATTAACTTCAGTGTCACACGTGTATGCTGTGATTGTACCTCCACATTGAAGCCAACCCTCACGCATGATTCGATGCACACGTGTTCCAGTGTAGGTCAACACCAGCTCCTCCGGCTCATCGTCATCTCCTTCTAAGAGCAGTGAAGCACTGCCTTCCACCAGACGCAGGAAATTCTCACATGTCGCAGGCAGCAAATCGCTGTACAACTAACACCAAGGCACTTCACATCTCACGTTCTGCATTAGTATCTTCGCTCAAATACACAACAACCTTCATTTGCAATTTATTTCTCTATCACACTCTTTTAACAAGTCGTTTCCATTTGCCATTAAACTAATATTCATCCATTGTGTTTTTTTAAATTATTTTATTCTGTTGTATAGACCCATTGTGTACATTTTCATTGATTGAGAGCAAATGCACTGTTTTGCGAGTATTTCTGAGTTACAATTTATTCGTCGAGAGAGTTCCCACCCTTAAATTGATTAAAGCATAAGCAGAAAAATTTATGTTAAAATGAATTGGAATTCTTCCACTTCCTACTAGATAATGAAAGACTACTGTATCTCTTATTATCAAAACCGCTGCATAATATATCTTCATTATTCACTAGGTTTCTTACTAGGTGTCTTTCAGTATGTTGGTTTATTTAATTGAAATTATTCCATTTAGGTAATTTATTACATTCGTAATTAATTTTTTAAATCCATTTTCTCAGTTTTTAGTAGTTTGTTATCTTTTTATCCGCAGGAAAGTTTATTTAATTAAAATTATTCCGTTTTTTACTAATTTAGCATTGACATTTGAAGTTTATAATATATTTTATCAATTTTTTTCTTTCATTATATTCTTTAATAATTATGATTATTAAGTTTGAATTATGTATGTAATTCAACATGGATTATAGTACATTTGAAAGAAAACTACTTGAACTAATCACAAAAAGTCTGGAGGATAGAATGATAGGGAACTAGTTAGGCTTAGGCTCCTTTTTTCGCGTGAACTTGTTAATTGTTGTTGTTGTTGTAGATGGTAGTACTTGTCCCTTCAAAATTCGTGAACAAACATGTAGAACATATATCATGTTTCAGACGATCCAAACAATGGAAAGTAATGTGATAACATTCTTGTCACATTAATTTTAAGTTTGTTTTGGTGTGAATTTCACTATCAGAACCTGACAAATCCCTGACCGATATCAAATTGGAAAATGAATTGTGCTACTGCGTTTAGTTGAAGTTCCACAAGTTTTGGAATAGAATGTTCAACAGTAAATGATAATTATGACAAATACGCGTTGGTGATGCTTAGGCTACGGAAAAGAAAACATTGCCTGTATCTTACGTAGAAATTAACTTACCTCAAACATGAGAGATCCAACGTTTCGTTTCCCGACCATGAAATCCATAGTGGCAAATAAATGCTAAAAAAATAACACATATTGAAAACATTTCTTCACAAACTGAAACTTAATATATAACACACTTAATGAATAGATGGTATTGGTGATTGTTTGTTAGCGTAATTCAAAATAAAATGGACTAGTGTATTCTCGCCAAACATGTGTTTATTATTAGAAAGGAAAAGTGGCAAATGACCATTTGCCACTTTCCCATGTCCGGTGGAAGATTACTGAAGATGACAGATCTGCGGTCGAAAGTCGGCTATATGGTTGGCGAGACTACACAAGTTATTTTTATTTTAAACTTAATGTAACGTAATAAACTTATTAATAAAGTACATAATAATTGTGAGAGAAATATATTCAATATTATTTACTAGTGGAGAACCAATCAAACCAAGGTACAATTTATCGGTTTTTCTCATAATATTAATTCCTAAACTTCCAAGAGGTACTACATTGTATAATTCCCTTATTTCAATGTGTCATGTTTCTTTGTGTGTCAGTTTTATTATTTTGCCTCCATAATGTAATGTGGTTCATCCAAATAAGACATTGATCCTAATGATGCCAAATGACCAAATTTTCGGGTACTCTTTATGTTGAACTGAAGATTGCAATACTAGTCGAATACTTCTAGACAGTGTAACATGGCGAGATATTTCCAAGTTTTTGCCCTCGAACATTCCTTGTCAGTTGGCATCCGTACTCTATTTTGTCAAAGTGCTTTAACGGGAGTTATGCACTCGTTGTAAGATGTGCATTTAGATGCAGTAAACCACTAAGATATGGTTTTTGGATTCTCCATTAACTCTCAATGAATATTCAATAAAAAAATAAAATCTTTACGTTCGATTCATTTTTTACATTCAACATGAGATATAATCTTAGAACCCAAGATAAAGACCAGGATGTGTTACACCACGATTCCGTTAAGAATTGTTTCCAGTCTCATTGTGAAGATGGTAGCTCGAAGAAATTTAAATGTGGAAGATGGTTGAAGTAAGTTACTGCAATTATGTTTTGAATTATATGTTTTTTGAAATGAATTTTTGGTAATATCTCTCATGAGAAAAGGTATTTCCCTAAGAATATAACGAGAAGAGACGGAAAACCAGATCATGATGTGATCCTTCTCACTTATGTAGAATTACGTTTCATGGTGGCGAGTACGAAGTCATGATGAATGGCAATGTACGACTCAACAATAGGTTACAGAATTTCTAATGTATATGCATTACATATAATGCATTACATATGCATGAGGTTCTACGTATGTCGGGAGTATGAGCACCGCGGAAGTTGTATTGCAATTCAAGATTAGGTATGCAGTAAGCAATAATTATGCATAGAATTAATTTCGAATAATGCATAAAATTAATAGAATAATTCCGTACATTAAAAGTTCTAGTAAGTACCATAATAAAACAGGAGTCGTATTCTTTCTTCTGCGTGTGCTTGTAAGATGTATCTACATGGAACTCTATTATGCGTTTAAGTTTTCATATCACACACCAGAGATAGTACGTATTTCTCTTCGGATAATACAAGATAGTTCTTCCTGAAGTAAAAAGGAAGGACAAACTGTCACCATTCACATTTCTAAATGAAGAAAGGAGAATTTTGGGTTTTCTATTACTCTAATATCATTTAGGATTTAAAAATGAGATATTTGTGAAATATTTATACACCAAAATTATATGATATTAACTTAAAATAAGTAATCACCAACCGGTTGTTCACAAAAAAAATATTGCTGGTCCGAAGAACATTGGGAGATGAACAGCAATTTCTATACATCATTTTAAAATAATAACATTTTAAGACATTCATCTGTAAAGTTTCCGTGGAATTAACAATTTTTAAGTTCAATTTATTTTCGGTCAATAGAGGATAATAATTATTGAGAAACCAACATCTTAAATTTTTATTTTAATTAACCTTTTCTGACGTTTTAAACATTTTCTTGCCCGAATATTCAAAATGTGAGGAGATATCTCAATGTTCGTGAAATATTGTAAAAATTGCATAATTTCCAAAGATCACACTTCATCCCAGTTCACTGTTGAAATCTAAATTTAAATAAATCCTTTCTTAGTAAAATATAACATCCCGTAAGAAGTTATTATCTCTATAAAAGAGGTGTTGTCCTAAGTGGCTGACTGGTTCACTAATACTCACTCATCAATGAAGAGCAAAAGATCTTACAAATATGGACTTGAAATTCTTACGGGATGTTGTATTTTACTAAGAAAGGATTTATTCAAATTCAGATTTCAACATAGTGAATTGAGATGAAGTGTGATCTTTTGAAATTATGCTACTTTTACAATATTTCACGAACATTGAGACATCTCCTCACATTTTGAATATTCGGGCATTTTTCGATATTTCCTTTTTTTTTCAAAATAATATAAATATTTCACTTCTTTGTCTCTCGCGCTCACATCATGATATATTACGGCATGGTGTATTTCCGCAGTAGGTCTCGAACTAATTGAAATAATATGTCAGTTTTGGTATGTAAATGATTTGAAATCAAATATACAGAAACAAAATTCTAAAATTTTCTGTATATCAGTTTTAAATGAGTGAAAAGAGGTTAAAATATTTGGTGAGTCTCCAAACTCACGGAGTTCATCAACGTCGATATTCATTATCGTAGAGAAAACCAACTATTTAAATACGAACTTAAAATTTTGACAGGATGTTGCGTGTTATTCGATTATTTGGAATGAAAGGATTTTTTAAATTCCAGCTTAATATCACATGCTAATTAAAACATCCTCATGTAAAAATAACAGTATGTAAAACCTGTTATTTTTGTTGTACTGTATTGAAACGAAAGGTAAATCATGTCGATACAGCAAAACTCCCATGAGGAATCGGACATAGTCTGCAAGTACTAAATATGAGCATTACTTGATAGTAGAGTGAAGTTCTTATATACATTGACTAAATAATGTTCTTAAAAATCTTTAAAACATTATTTATATGCTCGCGTTATTTAACATTATGCATGAAGTTGTCCGTGTGGTATAAAGGTTGGCGACCACTGGTTTACATAGTCCATTATTAAACGCCCAAAAATATTTCTGCGCACCGTGTTGGCAAATGTGCATTTTTGAATGTACTTCAGTATTCTTTACTTCGCGATATAGCATTGAAAGTGATTGATTTTTTTAATTATAGCGACAAGTTTGGAAAATTTAAACTCAAGACCTCATCCAATATTTTGCAAGGAGCTGGTAAACGTATTTAACAAGAACCCAAGCGCAGATTTTGCGTCATAGTCGTGCGGTAATACCAGTCAAAGGGCTCACTATATCTTGAAAATAGTATGGGATGATTATTGAGTATTTTGGATTTAAGGTAAATGACGGTAATAATTTAATAATTAACATGGAAATCAATTTTTTTCAAAGTAATTGAGTAGTGGATACCTGTAACCTGTAACCCATTTTATGAATTAATTAGATTTTGAACAGTCTTTATTGAATCATTAGACGGTAAGTAGTTTCACCTGGTAGACAGCTTAGAAGCTTACGATGAGTCGAATTATATTCATACTCGAAAACTAACTATAAAAGAAATAGTACATAGGTATTTCGTAAAAACACAATATTAAGATTCTTCCAAACTCAAGAAAGATATCGTTGTAAAGTTATCTTTGTAATAAGTGGTAAGTACAAAGATAGTAAAAAGTTAATTTCGTATTTCTTAAAGGCAAAAACTCTTACTAATACTAGTACATATCCTAGAAAACAGAACGAATCGTACGTCTATGCTCACAACTGCCTCAACAACAAAAACCATAAAACTAAATGGAGAATGTGAAGCACATTGCATTATATGGGCTTCAAGGTCACCCAGTGCCAGAACGAAGATAAAATCCTTTCAAGAATGAGCAGGGGAAGAAAAGTCTGTATTTCGTGAACATAAAATGACAATTTAAATTACAATTAATACAACATACTTCGTTACACGTGAGAGGTTCCAGTTCATGCTCTAGTTCCAATAATCCTTCTGCGCTGTGGGGTAAAACATTTTGTGTATCTGCAATTGTTTAGTTTATATTATTTTATTTTTAAATTAATCTTTCCACCTTTCTAGTACTGCAGGTTTTTGAAAGATAATATTTTGATCTTTGTCCTAATATAGAGTGGGCACACTAGAATTTTTCTTTTGCAGTTCTTTGACTTCCTTAAAAAACGAATTTAAAATCTGGTAAAGCAGCCGCTCCAGACAATATTCCCCCAGAGCTCATAGAAAGCGGAGACAAGACACTTCGTCAAAGATTACATGGATTAATCCTAAATGTATGGGATAAGGAACAAATACCAACTAAATGGAATGAATGGATTATATGTCCAATGTTTAAAACAGGTGATAGGCTGGACTGTGAAAACTACAGGCCAATCATTCTGTTGAACATAGCCTACAAGATTTTAGCAATCTTGGTGAATAAGAGGTTTACCGACATTGTTGAATGTCAACTTGATGAGACCCAGACAGGATTTCCAAATAAAACAACAATAGATAACAT
Organism: Laupala kohalensis; assembly: GCA_002313205.1. Taxonomy (NCBI): domain Eukaryota; kingdom Metazoa; phylum Arthropoda; class Insecta; order Orthoptera; family Trigonidiidae; genus Laupala; species Laupala kohalensis. The sequence continues at coordinate 195,898 of NNCF01128137.1, read as the reverse complement.
CTTTATGATCAGGCAAATTTTTGAAAAATGCCATGAATATACGTAACATTGACCTCTACAATATTTTTGTGGACTATACTAGAACCTTTGATTAAATTAAGAGATAAAATACCTGATTGCCTATATCTAAAGAAAGTTCCATCTAAGTTCGTACGACTAATTATGCTAACATTAACAAATAAAGTAAGAGCAAATGTGAATAATGAGCTCTGCGACCAGTTTGATGTGTTATCTGGTGTCAAGCAAGGGGACTGCAACCGTCTTCAACATAGTAATAGACACAGTCTTGAAAGAAACGGGTACGAGAGGGAACATTTCCACACGTTTAAAGCAAATCATGGCATACGTAGATGTATTAATGACCGCAAGGACCAAACAGTCATTAACATAAACTTACCATCTGCACCTCTCAAATTATTAACTGCACCTCTCGGCCTTGTAAATGAAAAGAAAACGAATTCTGCTATGCTCCAGTAAAGCCAAAAGGACTGGAAATCTCAAATAGAAGCAGTTAACTCATTCAAATTTCTGGAATCCATTGTTAATGATATGAATGAGATTGACGAAGAAGCAAAATAATCACTCTGGGCAATAAGGCATATTTGCCAATGCAACGTTATTTAAGAGCATGAAAATAAAATTATATTGGACAATTATAAGGTCCATAGTAACATATGGTACGACCAGTGAAACACGGGTGTTAAAAGATGCAATTAAGAAAAAACTTGCAGTATTTGAAAGGAAAAAACTCAGGAAGATGCTAGGTCCTACAAGAGAAGAAATTGGCTTCTGGAGAATTAAAACAAATGCAGAATTAAACAAACTAATTCATAATAGAAATATAATAAATTGCATTAAATCTCAAAGATTGAGCTCGTTTGGCCACGGGGAACAAGGAATGGGGGAATAATAAACTGTTAGGAAGGTATGGGAATGGAAACCCTCATATGTTAGACCTCAAGGACGTCTACAATGATTTACGTAGAATGAAAGTGGATTGGAGAAAGAAGTCGTGAAAGCAGATTGTTGAGAAGGCCAAAACTCTCCTGACAGAGTAGTAGAGCCTGATGAAGAAGAAGACACACCCTCTCGTAAGAAAGTAACTCACAATGATAGAAAACATGAAAACTCGTAACACTCACGTTAGTAAAATTCTCGTCTCAGCTGCCAATACAGCTCATTATCCACAGTGGTAGAAAGAAAAAATTATCATCAAATTCACAAAAGGGCGGCAATTTTCCAGAAGTACGTCTGCTGACGTGTTAGCAATTCGAAGACTCAAAAACTATCAAAGGGTAATATAGATTCGCACCTGCGTTTCGTTGAGGTACTCGTGATACTCTGTGACCATGTGCAGGAAGAACGAGGCGTCGTTGTTGGGGAAAGAGAAGACGAAGTCGTGCGCTATGTGACGAACCAAGTCGTGGTCGTCTCCAACGAAGTAGTCGCCGTCCCAAACCAGCACCCCCGTGCGCACCTCGTACAGGCGGGGCCCGTGCACCTTAAAACGATCCACAGAACGGAACACAAATTATCTATAGTCAACAACATCATGTATTCTACAATGTAAAAGAATTTATTGATTTTAATTAAAGTTAAATTCGTCTTGTACTTTATCACGCCATTGCTGTAGTACTTTTTAAACAACTTATAACAATTTCAAAAACTATTTTCTTGCATGATTGTGTTGTCTTATGGCTCATATTAATTTAGTTTTATGTGTACTCAACATTGGCACGTTTGTGTACATAAATTCTGTAGCCCCATCCTGGCCCGGGTTTTTCTCCGGTTTTCCTTCGGGTAGAGGCGGATTTATCATACAGGTTCTCTAGGCTTTGTCTAGGGGCGTGTTTATTGTAACAATAAATCGTGAATTTAGTGGGTTTTTTTCAACTCTTATGATTTTTAAACACTATTCTCAGAATAATCTATAGTTCGATAATAACTAGAAAATGTAAATTTACAAACATGTTTGCGTTAAATTACAAACATATTGACATTCTATTAGTATTATAACTCGCAGCTAACTTTTTATCTTATCTAGGAACTTTTGCTGAAATTTTTGAATCCGCCTCTGCCTTAGGGCCCTTGATCGGAATTGATGGGATGGTCCCTTGCTTGCTTCCGGAGAGTAAATTAGTTTTTTTTTCCTCCACGTGGTAATACGCAGTTTGTACTGTTTTTTGACAATAAATTTATTTAAATTTATTTATTTGATATTCACATTTTCATTGAATTTATTTTAACATTTCTCGAATTTGAAATGAAAAATATGGTATTGTCCTCACCCTTCTAGACATGAAAGATAAATGTAATATATGCAACTATTTATAGGTATTTTTACATTAATACTTTACTTTGATTTGGTGTTTAGGACAAATGGGATTCAAAGATGATAACGAAAAGTTTATTCGTTTACAAGAAAATCGCATTCGAGTTGCAATATTTAATTTCTCATTTGTTTTTGGAATTAATTTTATTAATATTAAATTTGTTGTAATAAGTAATGTAAGTCTATATGTAATTTACCACTGCATATGTTTCATTAGTATATTAAGGAAGTAAACCATCGACAAAAACATCAATTATTCGATTACATAACTGCAACAATCACACTTTGACACAGTTTTGTAGTGGTAAGTACATTCAAACTACAATGAAAATATAATATATATATAATTTTAATATTCTTCTTTATTAATATAAAATTTTTGTATAGGCAGAAAAGTATTGCAGTGAGTGCGTGTTCGACCATTATACGAATAGCCCTTGGCACGAATCTATTATCTATTCAGATACATTATACCTCGGACTATTCTGTCCAACGTACATTAACTTACAACATTATATGAACGAACGAACTAAATACTCAAAAATCACTAGTACATAATTTAAGTTACAACTAGATTAATCTTGTTACACACTGAACGTAGAAAACTTATTATATAGCATGTTATATTCATGCACTCGTTCCGTCCGTAACAATGGAATAGCTGCCAACTATTTTCAAAGAAATTATTGATATATTTTGAGTTAATATTTACGTTAACATCGTTTTAAATTTTTCTGTTTTAATTTTTATTGTTAAAATTTGTTTAAGCATGACCACGACTCGTATCGAAACATTGTGTATTAATAAATTTAAAAAAATATTGTGATCGTCCAAAAATAGGAAGTAATTTGTAATTTATTTTGTTTAACTTTTTCAACAAAACTTCGCAGCTCCTTTTTCCAGAAATGAATCTCCAATCGGTTATGCAAAACATGAGATATGTTAACGCTGGTAGCCAAACTCATCATTCCTGGAAACTCAAGTTTTACAGTGGTAGAGTGTGCATTACAAGCTTTGCTACGTGTGGTAGGAAGGGGTTCTATCACCCCCAGGATACGTTGTGGAATTACGGAGTCGTAACGTTATCATTCATTTTCTAGTTTCTTAATTCTTTTTAATGTAGTCGAAGAAGCTTTAAAAGTTTCGAGGGAAAAGGGGGAATAAATACGGATAATAAATTGTCTCTCGCATAGTGTTTAGAATGCAATTGTCATTAGAGAGGTAACATCAACCACCTTTCTTTCACAGAGTTTCACTTATGTCATTGGATTTCTTGCCGGATGAAGTTGTACCAAATAGTTCCGTTTTGAAGAAGAACATGTCAAGAAATTCTCGCATTCGAATATTCTCCATACCTGTTCAAAAACCAACCCTAAAGAGGATCATACAATCAGCCACATAAAATATTATTGATACATTATAAAATATATCTCAAAGAATAAATTGCGATTTAATTTTGAAACAATCAGCATTGAAAAGAATGTATCTTTTCCTATTTTAGTAGTTTTAATACTGATGAATTGTCATAATTTGTAATGCTCCCTGATAAAGATTGAAGTAAAACTTCCCTTAACGGACATTTTCAATAGCTGACATTTCTCTATAGTGCATATTTTTGCTTTTCCCGCCCACCTATTTATTTTAAGTTACGGGAATCTTCCAAACACTGCTACTCTGTATAACGGACACAAACAACATATGACTCTCTTTAACGGACAACAAAGTGATAATGTGCCCCCTTCCTCATAACGCTCTCTTTCACTTCGTATTATATAGGTATTTATTTCTACTACGGTTCACACAACATTCTGTTCACCGTCTCGTTCACTTACAATGATGCATTCTCATGTGCAAATATGGACGTTACGGTAAGAAAAGGTCCTTTAATTTCGACGACATAACTAGGGATAAACCCCACGAAGATCAAAATTACAACCAACAAATCTATACAAATTAGAATATATTCAGCAAATGATTGAACGACAGTTATCTACGTTGAATATTGAGGTGCATACTAGTATTGAATAATTCTGTGTAGTAGAAAATATAACAGCTAATAAAGAATACTACAAAAAGAATTACGTAATTTTTCCTTCACAATTAGATTTTGGCCAAGAAACTTATCCTATTTTGGGTATGAAATTTGGTCTGCGGTATTTTGTCAGTAAATTAAAAATATATATTTTGCTGTCCATTATTTTCGTTACCCACATTCCATTTGTGCATATATGCTTTTCGACTTTAATTTCCCGAAAAGAGACATTTCTTACTAGCGGACCATAGCTGGGCAGAAAAGCGTCAATCGTTAATAAATTGAGTTTAAATTTTGTTGATTTATGAAAATATTAACGCTTTTGTTAACTTCCGTTACATTTATCTTCCGTTAACATATACCCCTTAATATATTTAAGCGTGTTTCCGACGATGAGTGGCGCAGCGCACCTGTCGGAAATTTATCTTTTCTCCCATCGTCTGTTATTTGCTCAAGACCCCTCGGCAGTTTTTCCGGGAACTGTCGGTCAATGCTCCAACATCATATGCTTTTGCCGCTATGAATTATGTTAAGTGCCCAAAACCTCAGTGTGATGCCCGCGCTATGCGAAGGAAAGGTCTGGAATAGGAAATCAGTAGCTTTCAAGGGCACATCGTGTGACGCTAAATCGTAGGAACAAGGGTCACTCAAACACGGTGATGCGCGCTGTGGCCATGTTATTAATTTCGCACTCAGATTCGTTCATTTCCTGTAACGGACAAATTTAACGGTCCTATGAGTGTCCGTTATAGAGACGTTTCCCGGGTGTTTGCAACGTGAACATTAGTCCTCTGTTTTTCTTGTCAGTTGTGACACGCAGAAAAGGTAGCATTTTTGTATGTATCAATCATGGAAACACGAGGAATTGTATAACAATTTCTGTTGGAAAGAAATGCTCTTTTTCAAGAGAGTGCGATGTAAGGGAATTTATAAGCATTTTCACACGTTAAGGCGTAAATTAGTTGAGTCTCTTTCATTCCACAACCTTTTTGTATTTTGAGGAAAGTAAATATGGAATGTTCAAGCAAAACTTGATCAACGATATCATTTCAGAAAGTAAAAATGTTTGCGTACAAATAAGAGTATACAAATAATTTAAGAGTCTGGTTTGAAACAGGAAATGTAACTTCATAATTTTAATTACATTCTTTACGTTAATTTGCTTATGAACATTTTAACATTCTTATACTTGGGAAATATTCTCATATTGCTTGAAGTATGTTCAAAGACAATTTTTTTCTAATAATTTATTTTAATTTAACACTATATTTTCACACAGTCCAAATGAAAAGAAAATTATTTGATCTTATTACCATGAATAGTATTAATATTTTATACAACTTAAACATACCTATTATTTGTACATACGTATTATTAATACAAGTCTTCTATTTAATATTAAGTTTGTATAAAATAAAGTAATATGCATAGAAGAATTGACTCAGGGGTTCTTACTTCAACTTATCTGTGTCTGTGATTTTATGTGTAATATTTCTGAGACGTTTCTTATGGTAGCTGATCTCATCTCTAATATTTTTACATTGTTCCAATCCTTTACTTGACTTAAGTTGATTCAATGTATTTAAACTACATGATAATCGCTGCTATTTATGTTATTATGCTTAGATTAATGAATAAAACGTAAAGTATAAAATCACGTTGTGTGTTAATTGTAAAATTGTAAAGATATGACACGGTGACGGTAAAAATAATATCAAACATTTTAATTATAATGATGTGTATTTGCAATATAGGTACTTGTATACCATGATGTGGGTAATTAATATACCTATTACTATATTTTTGAGAGTTTTATTCCTCATGTTAAATCGTAAGATATAACGCAGTAATTATTGTCATATAACGCAGTAATTATAAAATAATTATATCTAAGATTAGTTTATTTAATTCAGAGTAGAATATATTATTTAAATAACAAATTACGATTAAATTTATGATCATTAATTATTGGTTGAATTTTTACTTTTTCTTCAGATTCAAATCATTTGTATCTCTTGTTTCAAGTGAATGCTTGATTTTACGTGCTCTTTAGAGTAAAATGTCATAGTATATCTGTTAACTCAGAAATGTTTTAAAGAGATTGTATATTGGTGGGATATAAGAAATGACACTTTAATTTTAAGTGCAGTTCTTGTTACGAAATTAAAAATTCATTTTGTTCCAAACATTTCAAAAAAACAAACAAAATGTTGTAATTGAACGTGGATCAATATCTCCATTATTATCGATAGATGAAATTGGTAAACTCCATTAGAAATAAAAAAGTTGGAAATGAATTCGTAATAGAAGAGGTTGCTGGCGTTAAGATTATGAATATTGATTACTCCAACTCAGAGTTGGTAGATTGCGTGTAATTGAATTCCCTGTTTGCTTCAAGACGGATTCAACTGGCAGATATAAAAGTTTTCAAATCCATACTGTGAAATTAAAAATGATTTGTATAGATTAACTATTATTATTCATATAGTATTGTGAGTCTTTATGACTTAAAGACATTTTTTCATTTTTTTTTTTTTTTGTAGTGAAATCGGTAAAGTAGAAATTATCGTCCTTTTTTTAAAATACAAATCTTAAAACTATGCTTTAAAGATATTTGTCACTGTCATTGTTATGACAACGGTCGCAAATCGTGTAGATTATTTATATCATACAATAAATTTAAAATAAATCATGTTTTTATTGTTTCTAGGAGATAACTGACAAAAGAACAATTAATCCAATTATCCTGAGTTTCAATACCGAAATCCTATCATTTGGAAAACGATTTTGGAAAAGAAATGTGTACGTACCATGATAAGCAAAATAGCATTGAGAAAATAACAATGAAAACGTGCTTGTGTCTGATATACCTACACATATGTATGTAGCTAGTTGTACTACATTCAAATTCATCAGTAAAAGTCACATTTTCCTTACGTCTTATATTCTGAACTAGATCAAACCGCACTCGTGATTCAAGTGAAACTTCGTAACACTTCTTTGATTTGAAATCAAGAAATTGTTTTCAATCAACATTTTTTTACTAACCAAGGAAGCAAAATATGAACTTTTGCAACTTATTTTCTAACTGGAATAGTTTTCTATTTTAACTTGATATTGTATGCTGGGTATAAATAAAATTGTGATACCATTGATTCAACAGCTATACGTTAAAAAAATAGTTTGCATAAACAAATGAAGTGCTTATGCTACTGATTCCATCCCAATGAATCCGATAATTGAATTGTCACTGTATTAACGATTTTTGTTACTGTATGGCCTCAGTATTGTGATTCTCTCCCTCTTCAAATTCGAATTTTTGTAATTTTTACAGATTATAATATGAACTAAGAATTGGAAAAATAAATTGAGGTAAGTCGAAAATACGTGTACTTTTATATCCTGAATCAAACATGTTAATACATACAGATAGTACAAAAGAGAATTTCATGTAAATTTAAATCTTATTATACGAGAGATCTGTTGAAACTAATATTCCTTTTCCTAACCGTTTCAAGCAATGTGCCTGTATCCCTTTAACTGCTGGAAAGCTGTTTAAAATGAGATCCTGGGGGCCTTCGGATGTTCTCGGGAATTATAGGATCTGGAGAAGCACTTCGAGTCGAAGAAATATGAACTCATCGACAACCTATCACAATGTGTAGCTGGATGCGATTTCCCGAAGGAAACGATCCCAAACGTCTAGTGGAAGAATGGTTTGTGAAATGTATTAGTCATAACTCCAAGTGAATGATTCGTGTTAAAAGTTTTTCTCTTCTCTGAATGCGATTTCTATTGAAATATTGAAGATGGCTGATTACATCCCGTATTTATTTAATATACAAAACAGAAAAGTATGTGTGACTTGCGCACAGTAAATTTCTCAAAACGGTCAATTTTATATTTCTTTTTCTTTTTGAAATTTAATCCACCGATATTTTTGAGTTGACGGGAATACTTAATCAAAAAGCATTATTTTTGTAATGAAAGACGAGTTTCTTTGATGTAAATTTCAATATCGTTTTAAAGTTTTCAAATTTTACTATTTGCTTTGTGCATATGACTTTATTGCTATGTGGATTGCTTCTAATTGGTATTTACTACGTAATTACATATATTGCGGCATTTATTGTACTGCGTTATTACATCTGCTTGGTAGCATTGTTTTGCACACTCGATATTTTTGCAAACAGAAAAGAACGTTTCTGATACATTGTTTTTCATTTCTGTAAGTAGTTTTCACAATATAAATTTTCATCTTGTAACACAATTTTAAAATACTTTCTATTGATTTTCACCTACCCTTCTTTCGTTGTTGAGGAAATCATCCCACTCGAAATCAAGCATTCCTTTGATGAGTGGGGGATCAAACTTTTTCGACAATGCTCCATACAGCCTCTGCAGGAAAAAATTATAATTTTCTTAATTACAATGAATAAGTCAACACTTTTCGTTATAAGTTACCTTGATTATTAGACATCAATATGGAGACTGCAGAGTAAACCAGGAAGGAAAGTTGAAGAAAATACTCAATATTTTCGCGAACATAAAAGACGAGCAATGTACTGTGAAGTAACGTTTCTGATATATTATTTTTTTCATTTCTGTAAGTAGTTTTCTTTATATGAATTGGAACAAGCTGTAGAGCTCAATATAGATATGTGTAATTATGAAACTATGTTTTACCTACTGGATAAGTCAGCTAGAAAGCTACCATATATTCTTATTTGTATTGAAGGAGTAATGGTTGTTTCACAAGTTACTCAAATGATCAACAATTTGTAATAATTATATAACAAATATAATTATATTAACAAAAAACACTTAACGTATATTACATTATATAAAATATTTTTCTAATTATTTCCAATACAAAAGATGTTTGTGTATCATGAATTACTGATTTGTCTATAATAATAGCTGAGTGAACACGGCGATGCTCGGGAAAATAGATCTATACTGAAGAGTCACTGTTCATCTCAGTTACATGGAAAATTATGAATTCGAGACTCATATTTGTCGTTTTCGAGTATTTCTTCGCCACTTTTCCCACTCAACTTCCAGAGATGCTCTCTGGGGGATGAGTATTCACTTTAACCACGTCGGGAGTGTCTCCATTCACCACATCGACCCAAAAAACCACTTAAAGGCGTGTGAACCTCCGTGAGGACTGAATTTGTTCTTTGACAGCATTGTAGACTGATATTTTCCCTCTTATTTTGAATGTCTGTTAGCAAACTTTTATCTGGAAGTACTCAAAATACGAATTAAGGGGTGAGATGGATTCGATTGTGATTTTTTGTCACGACCGAGTTAGTGCTAAAGGATGCTATTCATGTCTCTTCGGTTATTTTTTGTCACTTCCTTTTGTTGAGACAGGTATGAAAAATGCAATTTAAAAATGGTATATTTGTAAATAAAACTGAACTCCGGAGAAAGTAAGGAATTTTGCTTCTGCTTCTTAAAGAATGAGCGCAAACCATAAGCTTAAACATATTGACATGCCTAAAAAAAAAAGAAATTCAGTGATATATAAGAATGAAATAAAATTCAACAAATTATAATTTTCTACTTTACAAATGGTGGAAGAGTAAATATTTATTCGCAGCGATTTAATATCCAGTCGAAACTCGAGCTACAAAGGAATGTATTTATGAGTGTAATTTAAATCGGAACGACGAGCGGTTTGGCAGAAATATCATTTAGTCAAAAAATAAATAATTGCTAGTGAGGATATGATCTTTGGTGACCATTTTTGGAAACAAGCTGCACATTTAGCCACGAAGTCTTCCTCAAAGTTGTGGTAAGATAGTTAAAAAATCCTTGCCTCTGTTTGTACAATTAGAAGCGAAATGAATCAAATTCAAATAAAATAAAATTACAAATATTTTCATGAAACTCAAATGACTCATGGTTACGTACGGTTATGCATTTCTTTTCTTATCGATTATGCATTTCTCACGAACATACATAATGTAAAATAGTGTTTCAACGTATTTCAACCTTATTGATTTGGTAGATTATATTTCGAACAGATCGCGTACTTTATATACTAATCCACATCACACAGAAAAAATTGAAAATTTTTGCCTCATTACATTCTCTACTTAGTTTGAGATTCTTTCATTACAAAATTTATGAATGATATCCGACTCCCTGCTTAGATATTTCGTAATATTTCGGCCAACGGAAGGTTTCTCATTAGATTCGTGTCAAATTGATATTAATAAAATTTGGTGTAATTAATGCCAAAATCATTGGATATACTCGGAGGTTAATGTTTTTATTGAGTTATTTTTGAAAACAAAATTTGCTTCTCAGTTAAACGACCTTATATATTTTGTTTAATTCTTCATTTGGATTTCAAAAAAATACTAATCTTTTGTTTAATTTTAAATACATGAAGTGTAAGGAGATGCAGGACTCGCATAACTACACGAACAAATTAATTTTTTATCATTTTAATGGTTCTACAGCAAATTAAAACATAAATTTTTATATTCAAGATTTGGATTTAATTTTATATAAACAAACTAACACATCACTTCCTCCATGTTTTCAAAATATTCCCACGGTAACTTTAAATTGATTTGTTAAACTACTTACCATTCTGCTATTTCAATCAACTATCGTTTAAATATACTTTATTCCTAGAAGACATGCACTTTAAAATATTATTTTGATGTTTGTATGATATTTTGTTACTACAGGAATATTGTATTTACACTAAAACACACACGAAATTGCATTTTGCTTTCAGATACAAATGTGTAAAAATATGAAAATTTCATTGACGCGGTTGTACCGAGTTCTGGTTTAAAATTCAATGTTATCTGTGACGATATAAATGATAAAAATAAATTCATTCGTTGATATCATAAATTTGATTCTCTTTGAAGTAAAAGTCTGCTAGTCTCATAAATTGTTCATGATTCCATTTTATTATATTTTATCTCTGGTTAAACCTGCGTAACAAGTGTAAAATAGTTTGAAAGAGAATACATTTCATCAAATTGTATTACCTTATTCCACAAAATAACTTCAAAAAAGTATGTAAAAAATACCTTCACAAACATAGAAATCTCTTATATTGCGGTGAACCTCACCGCCAGGTAACACATTAATCATGTTACGTCGAATGAAAATGGGAGACGGGACCGGGGTTCGAACCCGGGACCTTGAGCTCTGCGCGCTCATGCGCCT
>NNCF01128137.1:167251-184238 GCA_002313205.1 Laupala kohalensis | reverse complement strand
AAGGTCCCGGGTTCGAACCCCGGTCACGTCTCCCATTTTCATTCGACGTAACATGATTAAAAAATACCTTATAAAGTACGCAAATCATTTGTGATTTGAATAGTTTAAAAACAGTTCTGAGATCTAAAATTGTATAGACCGCATACAATATCAATAAGTTGAAATAGTGTGTGAGACAAACAATTCTGTATTAACATCATGAGTCAAGAAAATTAAGAAATTTACAATTTGCCAAGTATTAAAAGACAGTCAACAAAACTCAGAATAACTTAAACTAAAATAATTTTTTAAAACAGTTTAATCTGACATCTGTCAAAATCAGCACAATTTGCGGCACAGTCCAACAGAACCCGGAGATGGCTCATAGTTGATCCATGAAATGGTGAGAATAATTGGTTGTTCTATGCTGCTATTTCGTTTGGTGTTAAGACTTTTACCACACCACTCTGGAATATTCATGGGGTTTAAAGTCATATAGTTCGGCTGGACTTGTGAACATTTTATTAGTGTGGCTTTCAAAAACTATCGATAATATTGATTTGCAATCGATAATCCTAAAGTAAATGAACATTATGAATATAAAGAGCTAAAATGTCATTTCAGCTTTTTTCACAAGAATGAAAAATACTATTGAAATATATTTTCTTATTTGATATTCATTAGTTTTAGAAAGAGGAACGATTTGGTACTAGTATTGTTATTGTTGGGATAAAATAAAATCAAAATATTTGCGTGATGATAGAGCTAACCAGAAAGAACTGAGACATCGTGTTTGTTTGTACCACGTTACAGCATTTGTTTTACAGGATTCCAACTTGAAGCAACTATATTCTTTCAATATAATTTTCAACGGAAAATGGACAAATGATAGAGATAAATTAGAATGTGCATATGAACCAGTATTTGTGATTCATTTTAATTACTATAATTATATTGAAAATTATTTTATTATCAAAATTTTACAATTATTTTTAAGGCTTCGTAAGTAATTTCTTCTTTTTCATTGATAAGCACGACATGACAAAAGCATTAGATAGTTTTCTGAATACATCGATTGCCCACATCGAAAACTATCGTTTATGGAGCCCTAGAACATTTCATTGTGCCAATTAACATTCAAGAGTAAAGCTATTCTCACTTGTGCTTGATACGGTATTCAATTTCTACAAAAAAATTACGAATAATATCAACATAAGTAAAATTCATGGGAAGTGAAGAGTAACACTTTATAGGAGAGAGGCGAAACGTTTTCGAGGGGATCGTCGAAGATAGCGTACGTTCTAAAACAACATTTCACGTATATTATCCATCCAATGATAAACAACCCATAATCATAATAATCTAATAATGCTGTTAGTGTTATTGGACAATATGTTTGTGGGCCACAAAACGACTCTTCCGCGAATTTCATTTGTATGATGCCGAATGCTGTGTAGCTACTAAAGAGTCACGTAAACTAATCACCATGGAAAGTTTTTTTTTTCGCACTTCGTATGGTAAATTAAAAAGGTGTAAACAACATTCAATTACAACTATTACGTGGATTTTTTTAATAGCATCTCATTTTATCCGTATTTGACTTCCCCACTGCAACAGAAAAAAGAGTAGTTTAACACGTAGTTAAACAACAGCAAAAGAGTAGTAAAGTAGTTTCGCAAAATAATAAAAATAACAACTATGATAATAAAAGTCTGCATTCCTCATTGATGTCACCCATCCAGTAGACCACAATCTCAATAAAACTGATTAAGGAACATTATCTAAATATCCCTCTCTTGCAATAGAGTAGACTACAAAGAAATATGCAGGGTTCGTTCCATAGGTATATAGATAATACAGCAAATGGTTTAGTTAGTAAGAATCCAAAAACGTTCCTCGAAAAATAAGACAAAATTCAACCAAAATAATCACTAAATAGAAAAAAAGGGATTTTCGTAGAATTGTGCGCAGGGTGTAAACTTCAAAGATTGGCACAGAAAGAGAAATGGCGAAATGACCCCTCACTCACTATGTACGGGATGTTCCTGGGAAATATATCATAATAAACTATCAAAAAGAATAAAAACTGCGTAAATAAAAATTAATAATTATTATTCTAATTAAAATATAATTCAGAAGTAAATGAGTTATTCGGCTAAGTAGCTATATCCTACAAAGCGACTTAAAGAGATTATTCCGTAAGACCTATGTTTCACTCTTCATATTAAACTAATAGCTTAAAATGAAATACTATAATTACAAAGAATATTTTTTGATTTTGGACTAATCTGAATCGTATTGTTTTACTATAAGCTAGTTATTTAAATATTTTCTTTAAAATAAAAATTACTTTTCAATGCCGTCAGTTCTTAAACGGTCTCTCAGTCTCATAAGGAGCAATTGTTACAATGCGTTCCCGAAAAATTTGGTTCACTCAAACTTTCTTAATATTTTTTTCTTTAATTGAACTAGAACGAATTATATTATTCGCAAGGGTCCGGTTAGTTGAATGTGTTTCGATGATCGTTTAATTTGTGAACTATTTGTTTTTCTATCGAGTACAGTTATTTCGCAAATCAGTGTGCGAAATCAAAAATGTTTTGTCAATTTTAGTTTGATTAGTGGAATTAGTTGGCGGCTCATAATTCATCTCTTCCTATTCCAAATCCACCAGATAAAGATGTTTCGGTTTTTATTCAGAGCAGTTAAGAAAATGAAACTCCACCGATGTCCGATGTCAAAGTTGGTGAAAACTTCAATCCAGAAGAATATTCGCCACCTACATTGTTCAGTCAAAATAAAACAGTAGAAAAAATTTGGCTAATTTTCCTTTAAGGAAGTTTTGTCCGGTTGTTTTGGGCAACAACAACTACACATTGCATTAATAACGATCACCCGATGGATTGGGAAAACGCATTAATTTTGGACAAGGAAGTTAATTATTACAAACTTTATATATCAGAAATGATATTTATAAAAAAATACACACGGGAATTTGAATTTACGCACATACACTGAAAAACTATCTGGTTTGTACAATACAATATTATAACACGTTTGTATTTCTGCTTTTTGTAAACATATTTTGTATATTTCTGTTTATATCATGTTCATTTGTCCTGTTGTTATGTTTATTGTTATTACTTGACCACCTGACGACGGCGTAAATCCACGTCGAAACGTAGCGAGTTATTAACGAAAAATTAAAAATATTATTCGTCCTTAAAAGGTCGTAAGTTATTAACAATTTGTTTAAATAGATTACATAATGGTAGTTAATAGTAGTAGAATTCCCACTTTGAGTTTCCTGGAAATGCAGAAGATGTAAGGGAATAAGAAGGCGAACACTTCCATCAGGACATTAACACATGGAAAAGAGATGTCAAGAAAGGTGCGATGCTCATATGAAGACACGAGTGCTGTGTTTTGCTCGAGAGACGACAATACTGGGGGGCAAAAATCAAGGACAAGAAAATTTAGCCCATCGAAGAAAAAAATTAGAATGTAAAATACGTTTTTTCATCACATTTTTATTTTCTTATCAATGTGGGAAGTCAGTATTGCTAAAATCTAAAAATATCACGTTTTTAAACAAAAAATTACATTTACTTTGCCCTTTCTCACAATGATTAGCTACTGTTAAGTACATTTAGGCCATTTTACCACAACGTCAAGCCATAATACGTGAATACTCTTTGTAAAAGTAGGTAATCTTAAATTTTGAGATTTAATGGAAGTGAAAGTGCGTACGTTCAAAAATATTGATTTGTGAAAAAATCTTACATAATAGAGAAAATAAACAAATCTGGAATCACAATGAAAAATACTGTTGAACCTCCTGTAAAGAAACATTTCCCAAAAAGTTAAAAAATACAGCAAGTGTGATATATTGTTGAACACTATATGAAGATATAATAGAGCATTGTTGTAATTAAAAAACGGGTTGAATTAGAAGTGTCCAGAATTTTGATTCATTTTCAAATCACTTCATAAACACCAACGGGAAGGAATTCATCTCAATGTGTATTTAGTAAATCTTCCTTGTATTTCGTAGTTTACTTGATGTTACGCAGTGGTGTAATAGGGGTGGAACGACATTCTCTAATTTTTTCTTAAAGGGAACGCGTTTTGGGGCAACTTTTTGAAACGCGTACATTATAAATTTAATTTATCAGAACGTGATCCAAACGATTCTTGAACCAAACGGATAGCATTCTGATATCGATTTGCAATTTTGAAAAGTTGAAATACAATCATTGAGCAAACGCTTTGATATACCACTAAAATATACTTTAAATGCGTACCGAGATTATTTAGGAAATGGTGGTCGTTCAATTCCTGTAGATTTGGAGGAATTGGTGACCTGTGCGAAAATGATTGCGTGTAGTTCTTCAGAATGCGAACGTGGTTTTAGTTGCATGAATTTAATATTGAATGGTCAGAGGTTACGTATTCTTATTGACCATGTCTCATGTTTATTATTTATCAAACTATATGGCCCACCTTTAGACTCGTGGAACTCAAATTCATATTTTAAAACTTGGTAATGTAGTGACAGATCTGCAGCTGACCAACAAACGAAAAAAGCATGCCCGAAAAATTATGTACATGTCCCGTATGGGATATTTTGTAAGAATAAAATATAAATAAATAGGAAAATTATAATATGTAATTGTTTAAAAATTATTATAATAAAATGTAAAAATTATTGTTTATATTTATCCATTTAATGATTCCCATATACCAATTTTTAATACTTGAAGGATCGGCGTATCGGTACCTTTTTTTATTTAGCAAAATACACCATTGATGTTACACGAGACAACGAGTTGATGAGAGATTAGAACCCTCCGCGTTCGATAACCGCGTTCTATTGTCACTTTCGATTGTTGCAGTCGCCGCGGTATCAAAGCCAATCAAAGCCAATACCTCTGCGCAGTATCGGGCGCGCTGGTAAGCGATGGAGGTGATGAGTCCGTAGATGCGTAGGCAAGGCACGTCGTCCGGATCATCGAGGCGACAGCGAGAGCACGGTTCATCTCCGTCTGCGAGACCCGATGCGCGAGAAGTGTCTTCGCTCGACTCCATGGCGTCGTTGCTTCGTCCTTCTACGCCACCGCTGCCACCAGGCTGCCACGGACGCGGCAGACGTTGCCACGGAAACGGCTTGTATTATTAAGTGGAAGATAAGAGAGAGGCGAGGATGTGGCGGAAAGGGGATTTGATTGCGGGAAGAGAACTTGACATTTCCATATGCCGCCGTTAATGGTTAGCGGGGAAATAAGGCAAATGTAAAAGGAAAACAAAGATATATGATGACAGAAGAAAATAGAAAGTGGTGACCTACAATCGGAGGGGATCTCTTGGCTGAGGAGTTACTAACAATGAGAGTATTTTGTACTGTTCCATTCACGGAAATGAACGTAAAATGACACGTATTATTTTGAAAATAACGCTCATTTATTAATGTATGACTTTGAGAATGATAATTAAATTAATAAATTATCATTTACAATGTCATACATTCGTCCTGCTGATAGGACGCGCTTTAAATGGCTTATAGAGGTTTCCTCATTCTGAGGATAGGACCGTCATTACTACTACGTAAAAGCTCAAACAATTCTAAGGCAGTGCAAAAAAGAAAAGATTAAAGAATCCCGATTCCAACATTTCTTACGAAATTTTGAAAATGTTGGTGTTTGTTACCTAAAAATGCACGCTTAGCTTGTTAAACCAATATTAAATACTATCTATATTAAATATATATTAAGTTCATATTAAATATTTATCTTAAGTGTTTAGTCCACATTGGTGATGATCGTGGTAAGTCACATCACGTCTGCTGGAAAGGCTGACATTCAACAGCAGGACTTTGGCAAGTAGGTTATATCATTAAAATTATTTTTTATTCCGTCCATAAATCCGATTCTAGTGCTTAGAAATCATGTCCCGAAGTTCTCCAAGTTCTGAATTCACAAAAACAAGTTCAAGTTCACAAAAACATTCCATTCCAGATGTTATTGAATGTAAATTTAAGAGCGAATGTGTTATGCACACGGTTGCTCATATTCAGAATAAATCATTCTTTAGAATAAAATAATAAGAGCATATTAAAATAACTATTAAATTATTTCACGTGCAAAAATAACGAATAAAAATGTATTTTTTTATTTGGTGAACATTGAATGACGAATAAAAAATTATTATTTTATTTGATTAAAATTGAATGACGAATAAAACGTTATTCTTTTATTTGACAAAATTACTTGTGAAAAGTTACTCTTGCTTGACGATGGATGATATTCTTTTATCGCGCTTCCGTCGAGAATGAATTATTTTTAGTAATGCCATACTAAACGTTTCCATTTTCTTGTATATTTTTGTTCTTGGTACAATGAATATCAAATGAATCTGCACTTCCCTGGGTTGCAAAGAATGCATTAATCGAATGAGAATGGTGATCATACAGACGAAGGAGTGTGCAATAATTTTCAATCACTAGTTTTTCTTTGGTTAGTCATTCATCGAACACAAGTACATTTTCGAAGTGAAACCTAGGAAATTGAACGAGAAAATGCAGAGAGTAAACTATTACTTAATTTGTAAATTAAGTATTTAGTTAACAAGTTAATTCAAAATTTTTTAAACACATTAATTGCAATAAGAATTTTTTTTTTTTTGACATTCAATACACATAAATAAGCAAAAAATTTAAAGAACTACAAGAGAAAGAAAAAAGCCCGAAAATCGAAGATGACAAGGTGGATGAGCGAAGAATAATAAGAGTTATTTTATTAAATTAAAAATGGGAGGAAAGAAGAAATAGAGATGAGGTGACGAATATGATAGAGAGAAAGAATGTGGAGGAATCTTTACTTGAAATTCAACTCAATTTACTTAAGAAATGCAGAGAATGCGAGGTGGAACAAACGAGGGAGAGCGGACGGATATGATGCACGGGGGTTCTTAAGGTAAAGGGTAATAAGTTGCGAAGGGAATTATCGAAGAGGAGACAGAAGAAGATGGATGAGGCAGAAGTGTTCAGAAGATACATAGATAAACAGATTTTAAGATATGTGAAGGAGGCGATGAAGCAGGGTTAGGAAAATTGAATAATAGAAAACATGTTGGAAACTCCTATTCGAATTCGCAGAGGATATGGTGAGAAGGAGAATGGAGTAGAAATATGGGCAAGGGAAGACATCTATGAACATGGAAGAGATGGGAGATAGAATACTGAGAATGTTACTTGGAAGTGACGTAGATGAGGACAGAGAAGAAGTGAGCTATGGAAAAGATGAAGGAAGAGAAAACTGAAGATCCTGACTGAATTGATGAAATTGATGAAGGAATTAAGGGAAAAAGGTACCAAGCAAATATGGGATAACCTAGGCATTGTTAAGATTACTATAAACTTTTATGGGGATTACTGGTTGAAGTAATATAATGTTTGTACAAAAGAGATACCTTCCAGATGTATGGAAATTTTGAGAGTAATATCATGAAATAAAGATATGAGAAGAGACCGAAGCATACCAGAGTCTTATGGACCAAAACCTCTGGTGCCCCCCAAGGGCAAGAAATTTGATAAATAAATCACAAAAAGTCTATTGGATTATTTGGAACGGCAAGGAAAGATGGATAATAGACATTATGGATGAAGAAATACACGGGCACAGAAGATGCTGTTCTTCGACTTAGATGGTCGGAAAGAACGAAAGAGATAATATTTATGGAAATCAGAGGAGCATTCGATAATACTTATTCGGACGTAATATTACAAACAATGAAGAATTTACAACAGACATGTTGGACACCATTAGTTTAGATATCATACCTCCCAGACATGACATTTTTCAAAATACCGATAGAATGCAACTACGTTCGAGGATATACTGACACGTGACAACTGGTAGGTTGACTCATAGGAGAATAGAAAAAAGTGTTCCACTAAAAGCATGGTTCACTTTAGGCGCACGTACCTTATATGATTTTTAATGTTTTCCGAAATTTGAAGAAATCATTGAATAGTGAATTTTTTTAGTCCAAGAATGAATTTCTTTTTCAGTTCAAACCTCCTTTTTCAAGTTTTTCTTGTTGTTCAAATGCGTAAGGGTTGACTCGGAGTATTACGTATTTCAAGACACTGGTTTAAGGGAATGGTTTCAAACGATCGTGTTTCTCAAAATTTTAATACGCTTTCATATATATCATACATATTATATATAATGTATAGTAAAATGTTTTCTTCACGTTTTTAAGGACTGTTACTATTTTTTTCTGAGGGAGGTACCTTTTTCTATTTTTCATTTGTAAACTGAAATAACCATGGAACTAATTTTAATCTAGGAATAAAAAATGGAAGGGGGAGGTTGGAAAATATGTTTATTTTTCATCAATTTTCATTCTTTGCGCATAATTCTACAACCTTCAAGCCAAATTTTATTGTTTCTCTCAACATTTTCAAAATTTGCATTTTTGGAAAGGGAGGGGATTCAGATTAACAAAAATATGTATTGAAGTCTACAACGAATAAAAATTCAAAACATTCGTAAAATTCGAACATTGGTAAGACTGAGGTTATTGCCAAAGGGGAGCGAGGAAAATTGTCAAAGAAGGGAAACGAATTTATATTCTAGGCACAAATTATGCTTTTATATGGTCAATTAATTTTTTTAAAAAAGTAACATGCTAAGTTTTGTTGTTGTCGAAGAAACATTTTTTTTCATTGTTTTCTCTCTCCCGAATTTTATTGCGTGTCCAATCACTTTCCAATCCATTTCTAGCAAAATCCACAAGACTGTCAAATTAGGATATAAGGGATTTTAACGAAATTATATAACATTCTTATATATGAAATCAGTAGTGAAAATTTGTCATTTGAGATTAGGCGGGGATCTCGCAATGGATACCATTCGTTCAATATATGAACATTTCCGTGGTGTAAAACCATTTCACATGCTTTCTTCTTACGTTCCTCCGTTTGCAGCATAGAGTGAGAAAAAATTAAGTAGTGAAAGGGTCATTTCTGGCGTGGTCTACTATATTTTGGTCATCTTCCGGTGCCCTAATCATGTTCAATGTTGCTAGTAAACTTATTACTATCTTTCATTTAAAAGTAAAATAAATATTCAGAACATTATTTCAAAACATATAACGACATATGAGTCTTAGAAATATCGTAAAAGGTTATGTGAATGTAATTTCGTTCCACACAGAAATTGATGTATTTTCCTATCTGCAGTGCGTTTGCTGTCCGATGTATTTTATCCTTTCATTTCAGTTTACCAAATCTCTATTCTACGTCTGCTTGGTCCATGCTAAATATTATTTAAGCTTCTTGAGATTGCAAACTAATGTGTAAGTGTAGCAGACAGAAATTATTTTACTGCCTCTGTACCAAACTTTCCAGCAAAATACCGCTAATGCGAGTGTAATGCATACTAATTGTACTTTACGTACAGAAAATTTAAGCAAAATTGTTGGAGTTGTTTTTGAGAAACATTCAAAAAAGTACTTTGACCTTCATGTGAAGTACCCTTTGTTTTAAAATAAAATAAAAATTAGAGGACGTGCATCGACAAGTAAATTCTACTGTAAATACAAAATGCGAATTAAATTGATTCATCCATTTGTTCAGAATCACTGCGCACAGACGGACGGATACACGGACAGACGTACGGACGTTCAGCCAAATACCACTTTTTCAGAATCAGAGATCGCCAAAACGGATATTTCCGTCGAAATCTCTCTTTTAGTTTATTAATCGTGAACGTTTCTCTATACCACGTGTATGAGCAAGTAACTTGACTGACATCAGTGGTCTAGTGACAGCGTCGTGTCTCCCACGATACCTCTGAACTCTAGATCGTGCTCGATCGGATGTTTTCACTCACTCCAGACAATTAATTATTTGAAACCAAGTATCCCAGCATCCCAACAACTAACCATCCCAATTTCTCACCCCCGTCACGGTCAGGCGGTAGGGCAGGCTTCTTGGCAATAAATAAAAAAATACGAGTTATCTATTATTTTGGTATTTTTATTCTTGTTACAATTGATAACTCAAAAGTCTATACTTTTTGTATTGCAAGGAATAACTTGTTTTAAACAGAACACTGTTACACTGTGAATGTTTTTCAAACAATATCTGGATATTAATAAAAGTAATAATATAAATAATATTGTCTCGAGGGGATGTATTATGTGTGTGTAAATGAGAAATCAATAGTGTTTCCTACGATGAATCTTAAGGCGTGGTGTATACCAAACCATAATATATACTACCTACTGGAACGCTGAGTAATACGGAGATCAGCGGGCGAACTCGAGCCGGTTACCAAGCCTCCCCCCACTAGTCGGGAGTATTGCAGGAAGTGGCCAAACCATTGCGTCGCCCGCGGTACCAACAGACACGTGTGTCATTCACAGAAATTAATATTGTGCACAGTGATGTTATCTCCTTTCTACCACTTTATCGAAACAGCAATTATAATCGTTAATTAAAATGGTCAAAACGTGTGTCGCCTACAAATGCAATAGCTCTTTCGTTGCGAATAGTGGCTTATCATTTTATAAGTAAGTAGTATGCAAAAGAATTGGTCTTAACTGATGACCCTTCACTATCTTTTAAAATTATGCACAGAAACACAAAAATTAGTATATGTTAAGTAACTTTTTTAGTCCTAAACTACTTTTACAAAGTTGAGTAGATTGTTGATGTTTTACTAAACGAATGTAACGACATAGCGATGTATTCGAAAAGTTTGTCCTTTACATAAAAATTAGGTTCCTTTATTTTCAAAGCAGTAAATATAGTAATTAATATTTAAGTTTATTTTAAGGTTTCCTCGACATTCTGACCTTAAAAAGAAATGGATAATAGCTACGAAAAGGAAAGTTTTCACCCATTCCAAATATTCAACTATCTGCAGTGCTCATTTTGAAAAAGCACTTTTGAGGAAAGAGAAATCATTACATTTTTAACCGTCTCTGCAATATTTGATTTTTAACTTCATCTTCAGACATCACAATCTAAATGGTAGAGAAAAATTTAAATATTTCCGATAAGATTACTTAGAGAGAATCCATAAAATAACCATAAAAATCCATAAAGCTTGTTTTATTTCAAAATATATGGGTTAAGATTGGTGAACTCAGAGTTGGTACTTTCATAGTTTTATCAGTTCTATTTTCAAATACTTATTGTAAATACATGTAAATATAATAATGATTTTTTTTATTACTTGTTTAAGATATTATAGGATTAATCTAAATTAAACCATGAACTCGTAAAAGATGAACATCTTTTATAATATTATGCTCATGGTTTTAACACTCAAATACAAGGATTTTGATAAATTGTTGTAACTTTAATAGTCCCTTGTCCCACTAAAACAACTCCACTGTAGTAAAAGAAACAACTGTTGTGAATAAGTGAAAAAACTTCAATGAAAACGGTGCCGCCTTCATAGGGTTATGTCGAGCCCCCGACTCTGGTGGGGGAACTGTGCCAGGCAACCGACTCGCACACCCGACACAGAGTCGGCGTTCCAGTAGATGCATATTTCTATGCACCAAACGCGCTGTGTCGGACGAAGCTGATGGCATAAAATGGAACCCAGAGATATATTAACATACGAAATAACTGGCCTACGCGTCGCATCTTGATTTAATGGTTAAGATTAATGTGTAGTGCCATAATTTATCTAAAATTGATTTAATTTGGAAACTTTCGAGTTCCGAATGTAACTCGTAAAGAAGGAGTGAATAATAGCGCATGTAATGGGTTATGGAAATATGTCATAGAGGTTGCTTCCACAACTCTCTCCCGCTGTCAAAATGTATATTGATACATGAACAGCGGCACATAGAATTTTTGTGATAATACTTACCACTTGTTCATGTGCATTGTGAGTATTATATAAGATTTAATACATATTTTAGAAGAGTTCAAAGAAATCTCTCTTAACATTATTATGACAGGTCATCTATGAATCTAACACTTCTGGGATAACGAAGCGACCAGTCGGTTATGTGAAACTTCATTATAATATAACTGTTTTTAATGTTGCTTTGGGAGGTCAATTTTAACGCCTATCTCTGTTCCCTTCT
This sequence comes from Laupala kohalensis, assembly GCA_002313205.1. Taxonomy (NCBI): domain Eukaryota; kingdom Metazoa; phylum Arthropoda; class Insecta; order Orthoptera; family Trigonidiidae; genus Laupala; species Laupala kohalensis. The sequence continues at coordinate 172,145 of NNCF01128137.1, read as the reverse complement.
CTAGAGTTCGCCCATAAGCTGTTTCTTATAATTTTTACAAAGGTCGTAATATTACATGATGACAGTTATGTGATATGCAATTAAGATACATTTTGAAATGCGTGTTATAATTACTGCTAAAATGACTGACAAGATGTACATCAGGTATTAAAACATCATGTTTTAAGTCACAATTGTCTGTGATTTCACTGATGCCATTTAGGATGGTTATCTTAATTCTCAATTACGTGTGACAAGTGTTTCAAAGGCTTCAGTATTAGATTGGGTTTAGAAACATTGTTAATATTATAGAAACATAAGCACCTAATATAGGTTATCCAAAAGTCTCACATCAAGAATACTTCGACGTATGGATGTTTCATTATAGAAACACATTTATTATGATTATATCTTTAAATTATCTACTTGCAAATACTAAAAGTATTAACTCTAAAACGATGTAATTAATAAAGGTTTGATCGTTAAAAAATGAAAAGTACATTAATACATTCTGAATTGTTTGTAAACATTTTATATCACTTAAACCACTTCAGTAATTTCCTTCTCTCATGTGCCACGATAAAAGTTAAGATGTTGACTCCAGACATTCAAATTGTATTACGAATTGTTCATAATTTTTCATTCAATATTTGTTAGTGAAAATCTGAAGAAACCGTATTATATTAGAATTAATCCATATATTCATAAACTTTTCAAGCCATGAAATATTCAATAAACAATTTCCAGTGATACTTAATTTTTAAGATAAAACCTCAATTAACCTTAAGAATATCAACATTTACTGTACAATATATTTTTTTATAAATTTTGTATATAAATACATAAGATAATAATTACATTCTAATTATAAACAGTACAATGTGTACTCAACATTGGCACGTTTGTGTACATAAATTCTGTAGCCCCATCCTGGCCCGGGTTTTTCTCCGGTTTTCCTTCGGGTAGAGGCGGATTTATCATACAGGTTCTCTAGGCTTTGTCTAGGGGCGGGTCTATTGTAACAATAAATCGTGAATTTAGTGTTATTTCAATTTTTAAGCACTATACTCAGAATAATCTATAGTTCGATAATAACTTACATGTAATTTTTTGCTTAAAATTACAAACATATTGACATTCTATTAGTATTATAACTCGCAGCTAACTTTTTATCTTATCTAGGAATTTTTGCTGAATTTTTTGAATCCGCCTCTGCCTTAGGGCCCTTGATCGGAATTGATGGGATGGTCCCTTGCTTGCTTCCGGAGAGTAAATTAGTTTTTTTTTCCCTCCACGTGGTCATACGCAGTTTGTACTGTTTTTTGACAATAAATTTATTTATTTATTTATTTATTTATTTATTTACAACCACAATTCACATTTGACTTAGTTATTTATTACAGCAAAAAAGGCATAACCGTATTTGTCTTTTATTCTACCAAGAACAAAAAAGTGTAATTTAAATTATGTATTAATATTTTTAGAATGAAAGAATAAACTATTATTTGTTTAAGGATCAAATAAAAAAATAACTGGTTATTCGTCAATCAGTATTGCTCGAATAAAAGAATAGTATTTTATTCGTCATTTATGTACGTCAAATGAAAGAATAACTTTTTTTTTCGTCATTTTAAGTTTGTCGAACAAAAAAACAACTTTTTATTCGTCATTCAAAGTTTGTCGAATGAAAGAATAACTTTTTATTCGTTATTATTGACACGTTAAATAAAAGAATATATTTTTATTCGTTATTTTTTCTACTAAGAATAACGAATGATTTTTCAATTTATCATAAGATTTTTATCAATTTATTCATAAGAATAAGAATATTGCCAACCCTGGTTATACATATTGACTTGAGAGGTATCCCTAAACAAGATAAATCATGTATACTAGGGTTATTTAACAGAGAGACTATACGAGTTTTCTGTGACGAAAACATATTCAAAGGATAGCTTTATATTCTTAACATACCACTATTACGTTTCCTGCTACTCTTTAAGTACGTACACAACGCCAGGTTTCCGTCACGGAATTAAATCTTTACTTAAATAAAAATTAATGTATGATCAATAAAACAAACGTTAAAATACTCTGGAATGTTGAAACTTAAGTTCAAAGAAATAATAAAAAAAGAGACGAAACTCTTGTTACAAAACCTCGTGACCGATTTCATAGATAATAAATTTATTTTGCTAAATTTTATTCTTCAAAAACCCTCATTAAAAATGCCATTATCGTTATTGAGAAAAGTATAATTGTCAAAATACAATTTAAAAAAATATTGTAATGCACGGTGTAATATTCTTTGGGTCGTTTATTACATTTTATTTTTTTAATGTACGCGATGCACGTAGCCTAAGTTCTCGCCTTAATATTTATTCTATACCTATCAGTTAATAATGTAGTGAGTGATATCCAAGTTAATATTTTCACATCATCAGCACAAGAAAGTTGGATTTTATCATTCAAAATGCCACGTTTCTCTCGAAGCACTAAAGGGCAGATGATTCAGAAACGAAATGAATCTAGCCCACGCCTTGAAATTCATTTCCTCTTGAAAACGGAAGACGTATCATGCTCATCTTCTGCAGACGTGCGTTCATTCTCCCAACAAAGGAATGGTCTCTTTTCCAATGGAACAAATTCAGAGGCGTCTATAAAAGTGATCTCTTCATTGCTTTCCTCAAGAATAGGTGATGAAATTCCAACGTCTCGCCCAAGTCGATAACTCAAGTTGCATTCACCTCAATAGAACTCACGTAACAGTGATTAAAATGGTGCCGTTAAAAGTATATAAAAATAATATACTTTTTACATATACTCTGTTAAACTTTTAAAACTCTTTTCAGAAACATTTTTTATAACTATTTCTGTAAAACGTTGACTGAAGTGTGTTAACATTGGTGAAACAAAAATATTTCAAGAAGACGTCACAACATGAATATCTATGATTTTTTTTCTCTTGCTCAAGTACTACACAAAATATCTTAAAAAATGTATAAAATTTACGAAGTTACCCTTAACTTACTGCGTTTTTAGCTATTAAAAAAATGAATTATTTTTTCTCAATGTAACGATTAACTTTCATATCTTAATACTGTACGTATATTACACACACGATGTATTACTGAAGATTTACTTTTACATTTAATTTAATTATAGATATGTATCAAATTTCAAAGCAGCTTATTTCTCATGGAGTTTTAAAACTACACACACTCAAAAAAAGGAAAGTTATTTATTTTCCAGAGATGTATCTCCAGAAATCCGTATGACGACATTTTTTAGAATTTACAATTAAATTTTTATTTCACCATTAATACGAGTCTCTAAATCGAAATGGAAAAATAAGTAAAAAATATTATTGGAGTCTTGAATCATTTTTAAATTCAAGTTCCTTTTATTGTTTGATAAGAGAGACCACATGAGAACTTGAACTATTCACCGGTCTGAGAATACTTACATACTTTAATCACGTAAATACTCATGGAAATATATTGTAGGCATCCATCAGACTACTAACACACTCTTGCATTACGTTTATAAAACCTTTTATTTATTTTTGCATTACATTTTAAGAAACGACGAATCAGAAAGTGTCCAGATTTACATGCACCGTGTAATACTAATGCTTTTTTCTTGTCCGTATCTGAGCGGTAATTTGGTTTGACTCGTGCATTCGTCTACATTTTCTGAAATTATAGGAACGCCATGCATCGGGTGGAAATATATTTCTTTTCTCGACATGCAATGTTCTATAATAGTAGGTAAGAAGCACTGGGACTACTGTATCCTCGGACAAAATATATTCTTCTCTTTTTATACAACCGAAAGCGTTTTCACGGTGTCATGCAATGCAGTCTTAATATGGACATAACGAGTTAATCTGATTGGTGTATTCCCACATGTGGAAGGTCGGTGCGGTTCTGCTTTTTTCATCCCTTTCGTGCTCTCTGAAACTTTTCTTCAACGTTCCGTGATCTTTGTGGGTCAACCACTGAAGACAGACTGGGAGATGAGTAGAAATTTCTGGATTTTTTATCTTATTACTATTTAGCAGTTTTAGAGGTATGTGGGCAATAGATGTTTAGTGGAGAAGGAAACTCATGCCCATATAATGCCAAAACTATTTGAAGGGTGATATATTCATATTTTAGGCTCTTTACTTATCAAAATCTGATATAACAGATTTAGAGGGAACATAATATTCTTTAAATTTATCTTAATTCAGAACGACAATACAAGCGAAGACTATTGGAGTCTACGATGAAATATTGACCATACAGAGCATGCTGACAACTGCCGATGGAAACAACAAACCACCTGATGAAAAGTGATATAATAAATATACTACATAAGGTGAAAGGATTCGTGTGGTTAATGAATTATTGTGACATGTAAAGGAATTTTGGTGAATAAATAAAGAACTATGGTAACAAAATAAAAATTTGCTTCTATAACGTGTCACTAGAAAGCCTGTTTCAGTCATCAAAATTCTTTTCAGAGATCCTGATACACTGAGCATGAATGAGAGTGATGGTACATATATTTTAATAATGTTTTCACTCGATACACTAATAATGCTTCTCTTATTTTAAAACCTTGGAAATTCAGGCAAGAAAACGTAACGCTTTTGGTATCTGAATAGAGTTGTAAATTTAAAGAAAATGCACTAAACAAACAATTAATTTGTTTTCGTCAGTCCCATCCATCCTCAACACTATAATGTACACCCCTGCTTTTGAGTCACTCCGAGTCTTCTTCTAGTATTACTAACTTCCCCTACTAACACCTCCACGAGGGCCAAGTCGTTGGTAAACCCTAACCGGTCCACCTACTTACAATAACCAATGAAACACCACGCTACGGCGCGACAGCTCAAACACACACACACACACACACATATATATAT
>NNCF01128137.1:105004-167159 GCA_002313205.1 Laupala kohalensis | reverse complement strand
TCTAGGAATTTATATTAAAAGCTCGCTAAGTTGGGAAACAAATAGACGAAACGCGTAAAAAGGTTTACTCCACCATCCACTCTTTAAAACGGCTACGTTTTATTACTGCACTTTGATTACTGCAACTTTCATTTCACTAACATGACGGAAAAAATGAGACATAAATTACAAGTAGCTCAGAATTCATGTATTTGTTTCATTTTTTATCTCAGGAAGTATGACCATGTGACAGAATTTTTCAAAAAATCCAGGACACTCTCACTCGAGGACCGTCGAACGCTGCATTGCCTATCTCGTCTTTATAAAAATATAAAAAATGGACTTTTGACAGTTTTAGCAAAATGTTTTAAATTTTTGAAACTGTATCGCGCGCGAGGCTCACATCTCCTCTCTATTACTCGGCATGGCACAACTCTTTATGGTAAATCCTTCACAGTACAAACAATACGTTCTTGGAACAAACTTCCTGCTCAACTAAAATCTCTATCAACTTTCTCTTCTTTCAGGCGACGTCTTACAGAGTGGATGGAAAACAATGCCCTTTAGTATTCCCACGTTCTCTGTCTATTTTTCCTTTCATTTGTATGCTTTCTTTCCTTCTTTCCTTCTTTCTTTCTTTCTCTTTCTTTCTTTCTTCTTTGACATCACACTGTCAGCAGTGTCTGCAGTACGTGCTAACACCGAGTTCACACCGTAAACCTAGGGTGATTCTGCATTTTTCATATCACTTTCCGCACGATATGCGCTGTGCTCAACAACATTGACTTCTGCATCCGAAGGAGGTTATGTCTGCCTCACACGTCGCTTTTGATACTAGGCCAGTCGCTCCTATGATAATAGGCACCACTGTGGATTTCATATGCCACATTCTCTGCACCTCTATCTTTAAATCTTTGTACTTTATTAGCTTCTCAGCTTCTTTTTGCATTAGATTATAATCTGATGGGATGGCTACATCAATCAACAAGCAAGTGTTCAATTTTTTATCTTTAAGTATAATATTCGGCTTATTGGCTAATATTGTTCTATCAGTGTTCACTTGACTATCCCATATCAGCGTTTTATTATTATTATTATTATTATTATTATTATTATATAAAGCAAGGGTAGTGTGATCAATTTTGTCGACTGTACAACAGTCCAACACCGAGCCAGATGATGTGATGTGTCAGATTAAGAAGACCAAAATAAAGGAATATCAAAATGAGAATTTCAAGTTCAATGTAACTTAAGAGTGAAGAGGAAATGTAAGATTTAGCAGCTGGAGTCAACATAAACGTTCGGGACAAACAAAGATTCTGTGGAACTAATAGAAAGTAGATGTAAAGTATTCAAAGAGACATACGATACGTTTTCTCTAAAAAGGATTTATGAAACGGATAGTGGGAAAGACACATGGCAACATTATTATTGCTGTATTAAATCATGAAATAAATTTGAAAACTTTATTTAAAAAATGACAAAAACATGTCTTCGATAGAAACAAGGCAAGGTAGAATAAAGAAGAAAATAAATTGTAACAGTTGCAGGCAATTATATTTCGTAAATAAATAAATAATAAAGCATCGAGAAGGAGAAAGGAGGAGAAGGACGTATTTTGGTGTTCACTAGGGGAAAGGTCCAATGAAAACACACGTCTAACTAGACATTTATTACATGTAGTCAAACAAGTTCATTGAATTACAGCCAAATCAAATATTATTACACCATAGATACAAATTTCTACTACATGATTCCATTTTATTACGTCATTAAATTTAATCTATTAAACTATTAGCTTTGACGTAACTAACAAACCAGTTGCAGGCGGAACTCGACCATCGAGTTGCGAGCTTGAAGACTATATTCCGAAATGCCATTAATGATGAGTCTATTGGCCAAGTTGGTGTATAAAGATAAGGTTGGTGAGTTCCTAATATCTCTCGAGTTGTGACTGGAGAAGGAACTGAACATTGCTGCAGAGCAGTAAGCTTTCATTGAAGGTTTTTTTTTTGCTTTAGCGAGAGTGAGTATCAAAAATTGAAGTGTACCACCGTTTGAAAGCATTAACTGTGAAGCGTTATGAACCTGCAATACACGACATCTTGAATGATGTTATAAAGTTTATATAATATTATTGAAGCGCATGCTCAACAAAACCCATAAATATTTAATCATAAAAACAAAGAATATATTTACAAAATTTAAGGAAAAATGCTGTACATTCGGGTGTTGAGCTTTCAAAGGACCAGAAATGTGATGAAGGTTGTTGAGATGGGGGTTGAGTAAAAGAAATGCCAACAATAAAACATTAAAATAAGGAAATCAATGAAGGAATACAACACTGGAAATCAAGATAAGTTGCTAATAATAATAATAATAATAATAGTAATAATAAATTTAATGTCAAAGAAGGAGTACAAACTGCGTATAAACACGTAGAGGACAATAAACTAACTTACTCTCCGGAAGCAAGCAAGGGGCCATCCCATCAATTTCGATCAAGGGTGCTAAGGCAGAGGCAGATTCAAACAGTTATACAAAAAAATCCTAGATAAGATAAAAAGTAAGCTGAGAGTTATAATTCTAATAGAATGTCAATATGTTTGTAATTTAATGAAAAAATTTACATATACAAATTATTATCGAACTATAGTGTAAAAATGAGTATAGTGTTTAAAAATCATAAGAATTGAAATAACACTAAATTCACGATTTATTGTTACAATAAACACGCCCCTAGACAGAGCCTAGAGAACCTGTATAATAAATCGCGTCTCCCGAAGGAAAACCGCGCCACATAACACTAAATTAATATGAGCCAAACGGCAACACAATCATGCAAGAAAATAGTTTTTGAAATTGTTATAAGTTGTTTAAAAAGTACTACAGCAATGTCGTGATAAAGTACAAGATGGATTTAACGTTAATTAAAATCAATAAATTCTTTTACAGTGTAGAAGCACTGGTGCAAGAGGTAGTTTTTAATCGCGGATTTGAAGAGATTCAATACATAATATCTTTTATATTCTTGGGCAAGGAATTATATAGAACGATCCCCAAATGATACGGTCCTTTTTTGGCAAAGAGTCGTTGACACTCTAGGGCGATGAATATTATTACCATTGCGAGTATTGTGTTTGTGAACGAGACTGTTTCGTATAAGCAAGGGCGGCACTTCAGTAATTCGGTCTTAACAAACACCACCGTTTCATAAATATAAATGCAGGGAAGTGTTAAGATACTTAATTCCTTGAATAAAGGTTTACAAGAGTTTCGGGAGTGAGATTTACAAATTATCCGAACTATCCTCTTTTGAATTCTGAAAGTTTGAATACTCTGACCAGAATTGCCCCAGATGGTAATGCAGTAACGTTAATAGGAGTAAACGTTTGCAAAACATACGCAACGGGAAATACGTGGACTAACTGCCTTAACTAATATTCGGAATCCGTAACACAATTTGCTTAATTGGGAATTAAGATTGTCAATGTGACAATTCCATTTGAGGTTGTCTTGAATATGGAGACCTAAGAATTTTGTATTTGTAACAGTTTTTAATTGTGTTCCGTTTAAAGAAAGAGAAACCTGGGGTAAAGATTTTGTGATACTATTGTGAAATGACATAGACACTGTTTTGTCAGTGTTTACAATGAGACGATTTGCATAGAACCAAGTCGAAAGGTTAGACAAAACTTTTTGAGCATTGGCGTGTTTACATAATAAATTAGTGTCATCAGCAAAAAGAATTTTGCAATCTGATTTGGATGATATGTCGCTCACATACAATAAAAAGAGTATAGGACCGAGAATTGAACCTTGGAGTACTGCGCAAGTTAGTAGCTTAGTTTCTGAAAGATAACGCTGAAGTATTTTATTTTTAGTATAGGATATTTCGACCTGTTGATATCTATCTTTTAAATAAGAAGTTAACCATTGATGTGGAAGTTCGCGAATGCCTAAAGAATGCAATTTTGAAAGGAGAATTCCGTGATCGATGACATCGAATGCTTGGGATAAGTCAAGAAAAACACCCTGAGGATTTTCTCCCCGGTCAAGAGATGTGGTAACATCGTTTAAGAAAGAAAATATGTCGCTTGAAGTGGAAATGGATTTCCTAAAACCGTGTTGATCGTCAGAGAGAACGTTATTTTTTGACAAAAAATTTAGAAGAATCTCTAGAACAATTTTACTAGGGTTTTTGAGAAAGTGGGTAGTAGAGATATTGGTCGGTAATTTCCAATATTAAGTTTGTTTCCTTTCTTGTGTAAAGGTTTCACTTTAGCTCTCTTAAATATGTTAGGAAACACCCCTTCTGATAAAGAACTATTAAAAATATTTATGAGTGGATTTAATATAGCGTGAGACGAAGATTTAACAATAAACTCGTGTATATCATCTATGCCTGTTGAAAACTTGTTTTTTAATGAGCTGATGTTTCTCATGACGTCACTGGCGTTAGTTTCGGAAGTGAACATAGAATTGGGTACGTGCTTGGATATAATTGGAGGACATTGATTTGGATATATTGAGTTCGTTATTTTACCTACTTCTGAGAAGTAAGAGTTAAACAAATTAGCAATGTANAAGGATTTGATACGATTGATGCTATGATGCTACTGTTTGATATTATGAGGTGATAACGGGATGATGTGATTCTCCAAATACCTCATGGATCAGCCTAGACGGCGTTGGATTGATGTTGATTTGATGATTTGAGTTGACGCTCAGTTGATTGAAAGACCGGCAGTCGTGGCCAAACGATGTGCACGTGGCGGTTTGACTCGGAGATTATCTCGTGAGCCGATTGCTTGATGATACTAACGAGATATACGGTTGTCGGCTGGAGACATTTCCAGCACAAGTCTTCTATTTGAGGTCGAGGAGAAGTTGTCGGTGTGGGAGCCGAATGAGAAGTGAAGGACGAGCCATTCAGCTCGTCCGAGGCATGTTCAGAGCGGCAATGGTCGGCGCGCCAGCGTGACGTCACAAGTCCACCGTGTAGCAATTTGCGGTTATCGATCGTCCGTCTTGTTCGATTGACGTGATACGTAAGTTAAGTTATTTGATTTGTTCTGACGAGAAACCTTGAGTTCCGTGTATTTCGTGATGATTTAAAAGACTCGTTTCTTAATACCATGTTCTACTTCTTATTCCCCATTTCATTTTTTAACTCAAAGGCGTTTTTTGTGAATTTTTTTTGTGAAAGCTATGAGTTTTCAGAAAATAGTTCATAGAAGTTCCACAATCGAGATATGTCACTCATTTGCACTAGGAGCGTCGAGTCCATAGATTGTCCCCTTATCCTATGTTGCATTTTGTAACCAAATCGCTACAATATACATTCCTATTTTATCATTCTAGATGGACAGAAAAGCATTAGTGTTTTAACCGTTAATTAATGGAGTTTACATTTGTTTAACTTTTTAACTTTTAAGCTAATTGCTAAAACCATTCACGGTTATTACCTTTTACTTCATTTATTTTCCCCTAACTTAAGTTTGGTAATTTTTTAAGCATTGTTCCCACGGTGCACCTGCTCAGAAATTGTCCGATCTCGCATCGCCAAAACGGATGATGTGTATTTGCTCAACGCCGTCCGTGGTGCCCGTTATTTCCCTTGAAATGTCGGTAAATGCTTGGTTGCCTTTGCCTAGATGAATGTTTTGGACTTAATACCTGAGTACGATCTGAGATTCCCACGCTAAACATCGTGGGTGTTGCGTGAAATTGGAAATCAACAGTTGTCTAGAGGGTATTAAATGTCATAAGGATACGCAACATCGTGGGAACAAGGTCTACTAAATTTCGCTCCATGGACATTCAATAAAGTTTCACATTTGAAGTAGTGATTCTAATTGTAAATGTCATGCAAAAAGGAAAAAGATTCTGTAATTTGAAGACTTCTTCCTTCTACCCATTTCTGCTCCTACCCGCACACTTGTCGACTGACTGAATTCAAAATCTACTCAGTGAATGGTAATGAAGGGAAAACGCACCTTATGTATAGTAATCTTGAATGAGAAATATATTCTCTTGCTACTTTAAATACAGTAGAGAAGAAATACAATAAATATGACTTACATTTTTATCAAATTCTTCTACCTAGCCTAGTCTACCTATCATACAGCAAATTATTGGGAGTTTTACTAACTACAAAATCGTTGATTATTTGACTGATATTACGTATAAAATATTCAATTAACTTTTAACCGTTAACATTAGCTTCCGTTAAATTTTGAACAACAAACTAACGCTTACTGAAGGTGATTTTCTGAGTAACGGTTAACGAAGTTAAGTTCCTGGTTAACTTTTCCCATCTGTTTATCATAAAGTGAGATTTTGAATGTATTGTACTGAGTGAAAAGAGTACTTTAGTATGGTGATAAAAAATTCCAACTTACAAAAATCTGCGAACAATATACTTCTATGTTTATCATTCGACCCTTAAAATTAGGCACGTAATACATGCTTTTACTTATACGTTAATTTTGAGGCGTGATCCCTTATTGTTTCCCATTAGCACGAAGGAAGTCGCGTTACAATTTATAACATAAAATCTCACAAAATATTCATCCTTCCGACTGTATCTTTTTTCACTTCTTGCTGAATCTGCGATTCATTTATACTTCTCAATATCTTTAAAAGTGAAATGATATATTATTTTTAACATCTTAAACGAAGAAATCGGTCATTCATTCACATTGTTAACGCGTATTTTCACCCAAATAAAGAAGGTCACCCTCGTTTAGTGGACGAAACCTTCTCAATATCCGTTGACGACTCGCGTGCCGTTCGTGGCGAAAGTGTCAAGATATCCGATATCAACAAGCAACGAGATTTAATTCGCAGCGGAATTCCCGTATCATCGAGATGTTCTGCTGAGACGCTTTTTCTCGTTAAATCTGTGAATTTGAGCGTCATCGTCGTTCTGCGTTGGTGAGTTTATCCCTCTTGAACTGTCCCTCCGATCTCCTTGGATACTTCCGCAGCCCACCGGCGATGATTCGCTTTCAGATCCAAAGAGCGTGCATCTGCCGAAGGTTGTAAAGGTAACGGAGTGACTCAAAGAAATGTAATAGGGAAAATATTTAGGAGTTCGGATTTATTTTAGCCCAGAGTTATCGTCGAGTTAACATCTTTGCAGCGCAGTTTGAAAATGGATTATTTAAATTATTTTCTGTTAAAATGTATGAGATGTTAATATTTTTCAGGCATTATAATCATATCATTAAAAAAACAAGTAATAGAATGATTATTGTGGTTGTATTGATATTATTTTCTTTCATCATTTCACACGGTATACTTATTTCAATTTAATGTATGGAAAGTAAACATAACGAAAATGAAAGGTCCTACTTCTGCTCATTATTTAAAAAGATTTTTTGATAGTTCCCGTTCAGAAAAACACGGGAAAGCACGGAGCTTTTAACATTTACAAGAAAATTCAGGAACATGCACTATAGTCATAACATCGAATACAAAGAAAAAGTAATTAAATTTCCAAAGTGCTTTACAAGTTTACAATTCTCTAAGAATATTGTTTATTATTTACATACGTATCGGAGTTATCATTTTTTAGGACTTAAATAAACTAACATCTCTTTTAAGTAAAATAATCAAGTAGTCTCTTTTATTGATATAATTTTTAAATGCTGTTGTCTTGAAAAGGGAAAAGACGATAGATGAAACAATCAGAAATAATAAACGTATATTTTAATATTCTAAAGTACGATACTTCATTTACTTGATTTGCTCAATCCGGTTGCCCGGAAAATAAACGCAAATTTTCTGAGTCATTTGCGAACATGATGATGATAAATCATGTTACGTCGAATGAAAATGGTAGACGGGACCGGGATTCGAACCCGGGACCTTGAGCTTTACGCGCTCATGCGCTTACCGACTGCGCCATCCCGTTCGCCTCTCGGGTCCGTCTATCATTCTCATTCAACTTGTGAGCGCGTAAAGCTCAAGGTCCCGGGTTCGAATCCCGGTCCCGTCTACCATTTTCATTCGACGTAACATGATTAATCTGTTACCTGGCGGTGAGGTTCACCGTAATCTAAGAGATTTCTATGATGATGATAATTTCTATTGTGGAGATCAAGGTAACGGGAAATCGCACTGTGTCTGTGAGCACAGATCGGACTATTACTAGAGATCATAACGGGAGATGGTGATTATCTTAGTTATTTATATAGAATGAAACTGATAGAAGATGTAGAATGCCGATGTGGGAAAGGGAATGAGAGTGTACCCTACACGTGGAGATATGTGACANGAGCCGGGAATCTTCCGGGGTTTAGGTCTGGGTGGAAGTGGTGTAGTGGTTAACACCCCTGCCATCAAAGCAGGGGGTCTCTGGTTCGATTCCCGGCTCGTCGCCACTTTTACCTGACCGAAAGTTGTCGGAATGAGAGTGTTTTGTATATGTTGTTTGAATGTGAATTTAATGACGAAGAAAGGTGGAAATTAATACGTTTGATGAAGAAGGAAGGAATATATATGATGAGTTGCCATATGTTTTTACAAAATGAAACAATTTATCATGAGTTTGAAGAGATTATTAATGAAATAATGATGGTAAGTAAAACAATTAAAGACGCGCTACGATAGTGTGCTTTTCCACGCAGCTGGGATAGAAACTGTGGAGTCCACAGGCTAAGAGGAATTCCCGTATCATCACTTAAAAAAACATTACATAAGAGAGACGTGTTGACATCAGGAATTGTAGGAAGAGATATAAACCGGGTAGTGTCTCGGTGATCTGGCACCCGGGAAAGATAAATTAAAATGAAAAAAAATATTGTAAGCACAGAAGTGAGTATAAACCACTATGATACCCATACACAAGGTGCTGGGAAATACTTTTTCGAATATTGGTAGGAACGATGCTTGATGGAAACACATGTTTGCAAAGCTTAAACTAACATACCAGGCGATAATAGGTAAACTCAGGATCGGACACGCAAGACTAACCTAAAGTTGTATAAAGAGTGTAATGTGTTTAATCTGTGGAAAATAACCTCGTAATTGTTATTAATAAATGACAGCGTTAAGTATTGAAGTAAGAGAAATTTAAATGTATCAGAATGATATAGAAAACTGTTGAAGTTTTGTGTTATTTTTAACCCTCAGACTCCCGGAAATTTTTTATAGCACTGACTACCAGTGGAGTCCGTATGGACCCCAAGGTTCCTAAACCTTTGTTTTTCTCGGAAGGAAAAAAACTTACTTTTGCAGGAACCTAAACCATTTTTCTTGAAAATTAATTTTTAATACACATTTTTCATCTTCTGACACATATTTAATGTTTATGTACGATTTTTCATGAAAAAAAAAACTTTTCATCTCGCACATATGTCTGCTTATTAACTTTCTGTCTTCTTTCCATGGACTTATCTTTCATTTTCCTCTCTTCAATTATCCTTGATTCTTCGATCTTCTGTTTTATTTTAATTTGAATATTTACCAAACTTGGTGAAATTGTGTGAAGCGGTCTCAACGAGACAGTACGCTATTTGAGGTTTTTACCATCACTCGCGCGAACGCAAATTCATGTAATATGTGAAAGTTCTGTGCGGGTAATTGCTGTTCGCTGAACAAGAACATTGAGACAGCGGAGGGATATTTTTGTCGAGAGAAAAAGAAATTCAACTTGTTGCTGATTTTTTTAAGAACTCAAGAAAAATTTCATAATTATCTGTAATTTCCTTGAAAATACATGTTTATTTTTTATTCTGTATGAATTATTTATAAATCATAATCATTTATTTATTCATTATAAATAAAACTTCGTTAATAGATGTAAATATACCGGAGACCAACTTCAACTTCCGGGTGTCGTTGAATGAGTATCTAACACTAGAAAATAACTAATGGCCATCTCCTGCTCACTCATTGGGCACTGTAGCTTCGAATCGTCTATTCGTCGGTGTCTACGCCACCTGCACTATTGCTGTAAATCTAACATCTTGTGCTTTTGTACGCTCTGATACTGACAATTTTAGGATGAATATGACTGCATCTCGAACGTAGAATTACCACCTTTACTTGCTTAGTAAAGGATAATATACTAACCTGCGGTAGAAGATCTCTATCAAGTATGTCAATTTTTTTCGTTGTCCATGATTTTCCATGATTCGCCCTAGATTATTCTTACTATATCATTCCAGTTTTCAGTTGTATTTTACACATTTCTTTGCATTTAAAACATTTAGGATGAAACAATCGAATTGATGTTACGATCCGTGAAACTCGAGCTCGTAGGAGATGGACCGGACTGCTGACGCAAAACATCACATCCATACGACTGAACCATTAGTTCAAAATACCAAATCATTTCATTTTCTAAAGTCCTATTTTCATTTATTTCAGTGTTTTCCTCTCACTGGTTGATTCATGGGAATGTCAATTCGTTCATGATAAATCTATTGGCATTCGTTCAATCTGTGAAGGTAGTATGAAGCAAAACTTGATCATTTCACCAGATACGTCACTTTTCCGAATACTCGTAAGACGGAAAAATAATAGAAGGTAAACCCCCATCCAATAAAAAAGCGTAAGGTTCCTTATGCACCTAAAATTGAAGATATGTGAGAAAAGTATGTCGGTGTTCATGTAGATTCCGTTATTATAAACTCGCACTTCAAAAGTAATTCTGCGAAGACAAAATTCTTTCACTGGTGGACGCAACCGGGTTCTCAGTCAATTAGGAAAATGCATTATTGTCCCACAAGCTGGAG
Organism: Laupala kohalensis; assembly: GCA_002313205.1. Classification (NCBI taxonomy): domain Eukaryota; kingdom Metazoa; phylum Arthropoda; class Insecta; order Orthoptera; family Trigonidiidae; genus Laupala; species Laupala kohalensis. The sequence continues at coordinate 156,432 of NNCF01128137.1, read as the reverse complement.
ATTGTAGTTTCGAAAAAACTGCAGTTCTAAAACATATCACGCTGATAGAGTCAAAGGTTTTCTTGTGTAACTTTACACGATATTAAAGTGTCGAAGAATGGTCTACAATTATCTAACATCAACGAACATTTCGTGTAAAGTAACAGCAAAACAGTTCAAATGCGAAACCATATGCTATTCATAATTAGAAAAATATGTAATACATTTTGTTCCCGGGTATGTAATTCATTTTGTCCCCATCAATAGTCGGTGCTATATTTTTGAAAAAAATAATGCAATAATTCAAAATAAATTAAGAAAAGGATACTGATGTTACAAGAGGAATGAAAAGAACGAAGTCATGGTATATCAATCATTTTCCTTGAAAACGGTCCCTTTTGTATGTCGCGAGAGATGCTCTAGGGTCCGTACGGACCTCACTGGTAGACGGAGAGTTAAACGGGTCAATTCAAAGAATGAAATCTACACAGTGCATTTTACTTATTTGGTTATTACAGTGTTCATTTGCTTTTATTTTATAGGGACATTTGTTTAAGAAATGTGATAGTAAATAATACAATTCACTTGGTAATTGTGGAGCTTTAGCAACATTATCAAAGCATGATAAATTAAACGGCGTTTCTATGTTGCTCATTGTTTTATTGGTAGTAGAAAGCTTTTTCGGCTGCATAGCAACCATCGTCAGTAACATACACTGAAAAATATAAATGTACATAAAATGACAATAATAAAAAAAATAAAAAAAAAATAAAAAAAATAGATACATAATATGAAAGTATATAATAATTGGGTGAAACAGTATTTATTTTTTATTTTTATTTTTATTATTGTCATTTTATGTACATTTATATTTTTCAGTGTATGTTACTGACGATGGTTGCTATGCAGCCGAAAAAGCTTTCTACTACCAATAAAACAATGAGCAACATAGAAACGCCGTTTAATTTATCATGCTAATACAATTCAATAAATATCCCCTTATTTTATTGCTATGTGGCCTGTCATTTACACACCTTAATAAAATTGTGCGATGTTTAAGTGATGTTTAAGTCTGAGAGAATTTTGTTTACTTTCTTCTCAGTAGAACGTACCTACCTAGTAATCCGATTCTTATAAGACAAAAATATAAGAAAAAATTAATTATGCGATGGTTGCGAATCATAAAGAGGAATCATTAATAACAAGAATTGTCTGGTATCCTGTATATTCACTGCGAAGAAAGAAATTTCGATGATATTTTCTAATGTAATATAGTATAACATTTATATATTTATGAGTTTTTATTTTGCACAAAATGCTTATGTCAATCTATGCAATCTATTATTTTATTATATTAGTAGGGTTAAAATATATTATATAATTTTTTTGAATTAAAAATATTTTCTTCACTTTAAACAAAATGTTAGAGACAGTTAAATCTACGTAATATATTCCTTAAAAACTTAATTTTTGAATAAAGATAGTTAACGCATTTTACAAAGATTTAAAAAAGAAACTTATCACAAACTTCATAGTGTTCTAGAAGCGCTCTGGAGAGAAAAAAATGCAAGAAAGAGAGTAGGACGTTTAAATCCAAGAGATCTGTGTAGAAACCAATAATAATCTGTGTAGAAATACAATAACAAACGGGTATGAACACCATTTTATTTTACATTTTGAAGTAAACAACTCAGTTCAAATCATATAATTAAATATTTCAATTTTATCTCACCTTCAAAATATTTTGAATGTTACTTAGTTATCTTATTCAATTTAATGGAGGTTGAATAGTGTAAATATTAATATGATGAAGAATGCGTTCAAATAACCGTTCTAGTTATTTCGTGCGGATAGCTATCATAATAAATGTTTTGACTGCTCCAAGCATTTTAAAGGTAATAATGACCTTGCATATCTAACACATTACAGCTACGGGCTGCTATTTCACGCAATTTCAACACAAAATTAAAGGGAAGTGTACACAATAAAATAATTACCGATCTCAAAATTCGTCCTTATACAAATATTTGCATCACAATGATATAAACAATAATACTGAACATATAGTTTACCTGTCGAGAAAACATTGTAAATTATACACAGATCGTATCACTCAATGTCCATCTCACTAAATGCGTCAAACTGGCAGTATGAGAATTTGCATTTAAATATTTTAACCTATTTTCACTAAGAGACAAAGTTATTTACTTTCACGTTTTCATAAAGCATTCCTAATAATATAATTGACGTTACACTTGATATAACGTTTTTAATTAAGAAAACTGACTTAACGATTCAATCAATGATTCTGTTGCGTGAGTGAAATATGTGTTTTCCTAGCGTGCTTCAAGAAGAGATGAAATGATCCATATTGGAATCAAGGCTATTCTAGTATCTTTTCAACGGTATTATTGGTTTCTAGTGATCTGTCGGGAAAGAGAAAACTATTAATTTTAAGAAACCTCATGGTTTTTATGGCTAGTTTATCTATAAAATAGATAAACTTAGTTAATAGATAAATAGATAGATAAAATAGATTGGGTCATTCTGGAAATTTTACTGATTTCTTTCCGGAGATATCACTCAATTTTACTAGGTCTCAATTGCACTGTTATTTTAGTAAAATAATATTATTATTACCATTCACAAAATATTTTTGTCACTATATAATACCAGAAATACATCCATATATACGATCATACATTCAAATATTTCATTTTGGTAACTAAATTACACCAGAAATACACCTTTACTTGTAAACGCTTTTCTCACATTTACGTATAGTTGATTAACTTTTCATTAGAACAGGCAATTATCGTAATAACTGTTTAAAATACTAGTTTAAGATGTGTAGAAATGTAATAGAAATATTGCTTTTATTTATTCCATTTAATATCAGCCATTATATGACCTTAATGTTTAAGAATTTGATATTTTTATACTAGTTTGTATGAAAAATGCAAAATTTTAGATATTTTTGACGTTTCGTTTTCTTTCAGAATATTTGAAAACTGGAAATGATCATAACTTCTACTGCGTTTTGATACCGTTTAATGTTTCCATCTTCAAAGCTACTAAACTTTGATTCAAACAGTTTCCAATGGGTCAATTTTTAAATTTTTGTATTTTAAAAAATTTAATCAAGTAGCACGTCATATTACATTTCGAAATTGTATTAAAACGTCTGACGGAGAAAGGAAATCTGTGGCGATTTCAATATCGATTTCTATATTTCAATTTCGAATTATAAGTAAATTCCACAGTGAATCGGATTCCGCGCACAACCCCAAGAAGCTGTTCAATAATTCAATCAGTTCCTTCAATCTTGTTACTACGATAATCGATCCTACTCGTCTCTCCGGTTCATCACGAACATTGCTAGACCCGATAATTGTCAAAAGGAGACTCGCGTATTCTTCTCAAGTATTTAATGTGGAATACTTTGTTCAAATATTGACTATTAAAGATAAATTAAAACTACGTTTATTCAAAAGATTTTTATACATTTTAAAGAAAAATTTTTAACAATTTAAAAAAATGTTTTACAACGGAAAACGCGGGATGACGCGTAATATTGTGAAAACACCAAGTATGAATTCAATGTATTTTTTCAATTCTCTTGAAGTATTACAACTCTCGCAACACAAGGGATCTGAATTTCTTCCAAACTATAAAATCATTATATCATATCTCTAAACTGAATAACATATCACCCGAATTTCATGATTATTTCCGTAAATATAAATACATTCTTAGAAAAGTATTTTATGCAGCTAAAGTAATGGAAAATGATCGACAGATACGAACAATCGGAACAAAGCCATGTGGAATATTGTTAAAAATTACACATCCGTCAGAAAATCACAAAGGAAACATTTCCTTGCTAGACGATGACAAAATCGTATCAAATCCAAAGAGCATTGCAAATTTGCTTAATATCGAAATTCACAAGTAGGTAAAATACCGAAATCAGTAATTCAAAACCAATGTTCGCAAAATACATCCACATACATAACGCAATACATGTTCACTTCCGAAACTAACGCTAGCGAAGTTATGAGTGTTATCACTTAATTAAAATATAAATTTTCATCATGAATATATGATATATCTGAATTTATAATAAAATCTTCCTCTCGCGTTATATTAAATCCACTCACTCATATTTTCAACAGGTCCTTGTCGGATAGTGTGTTTCCTGACTTTTGAGAAAGGTAAAGTAATTCTGTAAAAAAAAAATTAAAAAGAATGCGATGGAAACTATCGACCCATATCCCTAATGCCTACTTTCTCAAAATTCCTTGAAAAACTCATATATAAAAGCCTTTTATACTTCTTATCGAGTAACAATAATCTCTCAAACGATCAATTTAATGATCTAGACGTTGGCGAACCCCAATTAAAATGTCAAGCGATCAGCACTGTTTCAGGAAATTCCTATCAGCGAAAATCGCCATGTTTTCTTTTCTAAATAATGTAACCATTTTGAGCGATAATCCTTGAGTTTTCTTTTATTTATCGGAAGCATTCGATGAAATTGATCACATAATTATTCTCTCGAAACTGCACTCCCACGGCATTCATGAATTGGCACATCGTTGGCTAAATACCTTCTTGAAGATAAACATCAGCAAGTCGAAATTTCCCATGTTGAAAATGAAGTTTTCCTATGTCAAACTTACCTTTAAGAAACAAAGCCACTTACTTGTGTTGTTCCTCAAGGTTTCATTTTAGGCACTATCCTCTTTTTATTGTACGTAAATGAAAATTCATTCACCACGCCCGATTGCAAAATGGTTCTCTTGCTGATGTAAACATTTCAATGCGCAAAAAGTTATATAGCTCTATCGCTCGCCTTAATTTGATTCAAATTGTCTCATCGTTAATTCTGATAAAGCAATATCCATATCATTTCGCAGTAATGTAACGAAATCTTTTCCTCTTACATAACTTTCGATAAACGAAACCAAAATAGATATAACAAAATTTTTAGGGCTTCATATTCATGACAGCCTCAAATGAAATTGTCGCATTGAAAATCTGAATTCCAAACTAAGCAAATTGTGCTATGCATTCTGAATTTTAGTCAACAATGTCAGTCAATACTTTTTTCCTGCGGGTATTTTTCAAATATTTTTTCTCATTTACGGTACGAAATTATGTTTTGGGGTCAATTTGCTCCGAGCATTCAAACTTTTAGAATAAAAGAGAGAATAGTTCGGATTATATGTAAATCTCACACCCGAAATCCATGCAAACCTTTATTTAGATAATTAAATATTCTCCCTTTCCCGTGCATATACATTTACGAAGTAGTTGTGTTTGGTAAGACAATTATTAAAATCCCAACCCTATTTTAGAAGAAGTAGTCTATATCACGAACACAACACTTGTATTAAGACTTATACGCATCGTTCTGGCGTGTCAACCACTTGGCGTGGCCTGCCAAAGATGTACATGTCATTCAGAAATAAGTTTGTACAATTCGCTTCCCAAAAATATATAAGACATATAAATAAACTGAATGTATTGAAATCAGCAGTTCAAAGCTTTCTCATGCGCTAATATTTCTATTATGTGAAAGAATTGGCAAATTTTAATAAGAAAAATTTATGAGTGTTTCAATTTTCCAATAAATATTGTTTTCCATATGACTTAGGATGGTGTAAGTGACGTAAATCCCTCTTATACTTTATCACATCATTATAATACTCTTGATACTGATTAAATTCCTTTTTCCAATCCTGTTTATCTATAATAGCTTACTTCTAACTGTACGCTACCTTGGCACGGCTGTGTATATCATATCTGTGGCCACATCCTGGCCTGGGTTTTACTTCGGTATTTCTCCGGTTGTGGTAGATTTTCTATGGACGGGAATGTCATCAATATTTTTTTTTATGGAACTCGAATATTTATTGCACAAATATTTACAATTCATTTAGAATAATGAATGGATAATAGTACGTATTTAATAAATATTATCTGTTTAAATATTAAATACGCCACTGCCCTTGGGACTTTGATTGGAATTGATGGAATGGTCCCTTGAGTGGCTTAGTTTATTATCCCCCACTTGGTCATACGCAGTATACAACTGCTTCTTTGACAAAAAATTTTATTTGTTTATTTATTACACTATAGAGAAGGGCCCATATTTCAGCTCTCTAAGTTCAATAGTTTTGAAGGTAGTGACATTGAAACATTTCAAAGTTTTCGGGAGATTGGGCTAATTTCCGAAACTAAAAAAAATAATAAAAGCTAAATTTTGGATTTTTTAACCGTTTTCATATAAACTATTAGATGTTAAGTAGTTTTAAAAATATAAGGTTTTTAGTTTTCATGTATACTAATAAAAATAGCAATACTCAAAAATATGTAAATATTTTGATCCATGAAGGATAGATTATAGTTGATTTCACATGGAATGACCCTTGAACGCGTTGCAGTCACTACACAATCCAACAGCAAATTATCAGAGGGGGAGAAATAGTTAGAGAAAAATTTATAAGTTTTAAATGTTGCATTACCATCAAATTCTTCACCGTGATTTTTATCTTGCGAACATGATTTGTGTTTTATTCAAAATTAGTAATGAAATTAAATATTGTATATTTTAACGCAGTGAACGATCAAAATACTTTTCCACAGTGTAAAATGAAACTCTCTCAAAAAAACATCATCTATTTTTTAAATGTAAAACAAAGAAATTAATTCTATTTTGTTTAAAAATCTATTAAAACAACTCTGATGAATTCGCAATTTTTACAGGTTTTTGAATTTGTACAATGTCTGGATCGCTTTAAACCACATCATGCCTCACTTACACCGAACAGCCACAATTACGACAGTCTGAACTATTTGCGGTAAGGACAATACAGCGTAAATGACCTCTTGAAGTCGAACGAAATGGTTGCTTTGTCTCGTTGATTATCTGTCACTAACAGCTCCTTGTTGATGATCCCAGTTCCCAGATCTATATTCTACCTAGAATTGCATGACGCCTGTGTATTCCCCAGTTGATATAATACGTATTATTCCTTAATTTTAACATAATATAGCATTAATTTATACATTAATAAATATATAAAATAAATTTTACTGCAAAACATTTTTTAAAAAATATTTATGGTTTCTATTGTCAACACAAGAAATAAATTAAGGAATAATGAATTTTCATAAAGAGTTCTTTGTTTCACATTCTTTTAATGATCAATTTGAATAGATAATTTGCTTTCACTCAATGATTTAATCGCAATCCTGAACATCCCCTTTAGGCGATAGGAGATTTTTAGGACTATTTCAGTATGCAGATCTCATGTGAAGGCAGTACACGTTAAATACCAATTTGATAAACATTACCTATATTATTGTTTTATTTATAGACCATCTTTTTTTATAAACAATTTGCTTTGGAATCTTAATTCTCAAATTTTGTTTATTTAGTGAAACTTCTTTTTGGAAACATACGATAGAGAAAAATAAAATTATACATTTTTCTAGTTTATCTTTTTACATTTAACCTTCCAACGTCGATGCACTCTGTTGTATCGTGACAAATCGGTCTACGGTTATCTGATGAACTTATGTACTCTCAGTTTGAAACACCTGAAATGTATGTTATAAGCCTATTGTTGTTGTTTTTTCGCGAAAGCACTCAGTAGTCAATGTGTAAAGCATTGATGAGTAAATGCCTAGCACAAGAAGGAACATAAAGCAGGAACAAAGTGTATGAATTGCAGAATAGTCATGTAATANTATATATATATATGAGGGAAAGGTACATATCGATAGCACTATACTACCCCAGCTTACAAATAAAAGTATTTTCTTTGGTTCGTATATGGATTATTACGATATATTTTATCACGACTAAATTTAGCACATTCAATTTTTTTATTGCACAACGGTATTTACCATGTGTGTTTGATGTAATCTCGTCAGATGTTTTCATATATGCAATTGTTGTGTGTTAGCCATTGTAAATGATTACGAGTCTGAATTCAACCTCTATTTATGCATTGTACCCCACACTTAACACCAGTTGCCGGAACTCAGAGCGGTTTGCAGTCACATAAGAAGATATAAACTTGTGAGAGAATGAGGGAATGGAACCTATGAAAGACCGAAAACGGGATAGAGGGAGTTTATTAATAAGAACATGACCCAAGTCACAGCGAAATGGTATAATCTACTTTAGAAAATTACATTTGGTGTCTACAGCGTTGATAACTAGTCAAAAGACGGGAGTCAGTTAGTCAAAAGGTCGTCATCTATAAGCAGAGGGAAATTGTCATTAAGTTATGATGTGATCGGTAAGTAGAATATTTTTCATTATATTGCGTATACCTTTAGATGAAGTCAAAAAATTTTTTTTTGCAAAATCGGAGAAATTTCGTGGGAAAATTCCATAAATGTGCATTTTTGATGAATTTTTAGTGCATCGCTACACTATTTTTTTAATATCTCCGGTTGTATCAGTCATGGAAAAAAGTGCAAAATACTCGTGAATGAATAAACTATCGAACTGACTCGGTACAAATACATTAAAAATGAATCCTTATCTTAAAAAAAAGTATATTTGTGTTTGTTACTAAATATGCAATAAATAACGGAAAAGTCCGTAGATTTTCATGAAGATTCAAGGAAACGTGTACTTTTATGCTATAAATACGTGGTTACAATTTCAAAAAGGAAGTTGGATTTTTACGGTCACAATCTTTATTTATTGAAAAAGAATCAAATTGCCACCATTTTACGCAAAATCATCGTAGGGCAATTGGTTCTTAATTTGTAGGGTTTTATATGTAGTTTCTTGTGAACATAGCAAGAACATGTTGCTTTAACTAAAATGCCCACTTTAGGATTTTGAAAGAAACTTTTTTTTAATTATCACGTTTTTGCCATTTACTATGTAGCAAAATGTAAAAGAAACTATTTGAAAATCGGGAAAAAATCTTTTATCTTCCAAAATTAAGTTCTTTTTTAGATTTAAGTGCATTAGTTACAGAAAAATTGTTATTTTTTTGTTTATTTTAACACTATTGCTAAAACCTTTACAGATGTTTCAGCAATGCTAAAAACTATCGCAACATAAATTATAATTTATTGAAAAGTACTGTACAAAAAAAAAAAAAAAAAGACATTCTAACACGTGGTTTCTAAAATGTCATTCAAAATGTTTCGCTGTATAAATACTACGCAACGTAGTATATAAAATCGTTTCAAAACCTTAATCTTTCTCAAGATATACCAAACGTTCATTTTGAAGCCGTGTCTATATATTATCTTATGTTAAAATAAAACGAAATTTAAAAGCCCTGAAATCAGGAATAACTAATGACAAAATTTTAGTTCTGTATTGTAATTGACGAATAGATAATTGCATAATTTAACAACCTATTTTCTACTCTCCAACAAGTGACTGAAATTTAATTTTCCCGATGTGCACCTAGACGCAACACGTCAAAATGGTATCCGGTGATTAGTTTTAACAGGTACAATTTCAATCTGTAAACTAAGTTCATTTATACTCATAAACGTATTTGCTTAATTTTTTCACTATTTACCTAAAAATGTAAATTGCATTACAACGTTTATTATCGCAACGTATTGATCAAAGAGAAATGTTACAGACTGATTAATATCTTTTGTCCTCACAAAGAATATCAAGTTTTGTTTACATTCTCCAAATTACTATCATTCAATGACTCACAATCCACATAATCAGTCTATTGACTATGCAACTTTAAAAGATACGTCATGAAGTGAAGGCATTTGAAATGTATGTATCTGCTACAATATTTAAAAAAAATACTTTTTTTACTTCCAAATCGCATACCACGCACAGCACAATTTTCAACAAATTCAATTAACACAAACAAGTAATATAAGACAAAAACACACCATGGAGTTGTATAATTCCAAAAATTATCTTTATTTAACATATACAGAAACTATTCATTTTAAAAAGTTTACTCCTAAATAAACAATCATCAAAACATATCATTCGCCCATGTACAGAAATATGTCCTTCCAAAAACCATACTTGCATTATTCCAACATAAACATTCCATAACAAACACAGTCATTCAAAAATATTTACTCTTAATATGTTACCATTACAAAGACACACAAATCAGTTATAAACATATAAACTCATTATTACCTTGACGAAAAAATTAGATCACTATTTATATATGTTTACTAACATTAAAATTATTAAGATCATACACTTAAAAGTTCATAACACAATCAGTTTCAAACCTGCAGATTCATCTAGGTTACCTCAAGCAATTACTCACATACACTACTCTAAATTCAAAACTTATTATATCCTGTTTTTTTTGACAATCTCTTCAAAAAATCACCCAAGATACAATGTCGTACGAAACATGGAGGTAATTAAACGAACATGAACTACTCATGTGTTATTTAGCGAAAACATGTGCTATGAACTATCGTCAGCTTAATATTATTCATTCGTGACAGACCATAGAAAGTAATAGCGACTGAAGCACCTTTATCCCCAGATGAGTGTAACAAAAACGCCAAAAGTATCCCACGGTCACCTTAGATACTAAGTATATATATCAATTACTCACATCCTGAAATAAAAACTCGTTATATTTCGAAAGAATAGCAAAAAATAGTTAAAAACATATACGTAACTGCTGTCGATGTGAGCCGTCGGTCCACGTTCTGACGGTGAGATACAGAGAAGGCTCTCAAGTGTTTCTTTCTTTGTACTTTTCTTTTCTAATTACCTATTTTTTCACTTTCATCGCTTTCACCTTCCTTACTGACCTTCTCTGTGTGCTGAACGCTCACCTATGTGTTTTGCCGTGCATGGCGACCCGAGTCGGAGGGAATGGGAATCCTGGTGAGTTGAGGAACTTCTGCGTGCACTCCAAGATGCGCCCCAATACACTCGCTTTGGCCTCGGTCTCTTTTAGACGGGCGATCGGGGGCTAACCCACCCCCCGATCAATCGGCTCGGACTAGGTCTTGGACTGAACTCCATGGTGAGAGGGGGTGCGTAGAGAGTCCTTCTCACTGGTAGGCGGCTTTGGAGCAACTACTTAAAAAACCCTGCGTGTCCCCGCTATATCCCCGTGACAACTCTGGCACCCCAGTGAGGTGACTCCGTGGTGGGTGGGAAACACGGGGATGAAATTTAAATCTAATCATATGGAATCTATTGCCCCTAAAACTGTCCCACAACCTGTCCCCTTTTAGTCACTCCCCTCCATTTTGCCCTCTTCGTCTAGGAAGAGGCGATTTGTTTCAGCAACTGTCGATTTGAACAGCGTTTTTTGCAAGGAAAGCGACCGGCCGACCAAGCCTTTTTTGTAATAAGTTGTATTGAGGAAGGTAAGACTTTTAAGTCTCTAAGTGCGGTCCGTCTTGCTGAAGCAATTGACGTAGAAATGGGAAAAATGCAGTCTGTCGTACACCAGCGGAACCGAGAAATTCTGATCGAGGTACGTACAGACAAGCAAATTGATTCTGTAAGATCTTTGAATGAAATTGCCGGACGAAAGATAAAGGTACCAACTCACCCCAGTTTGAACTTGTGCAAAGGAGTGGTTAACCACGATGATTTTTCACAAGAATCTGACGAAGACCTTAAAGAATATTTTCAGCCGGAAGGTGTCATTAATATTCACAGAGTCAAGAAGAATTTCCTGTGGGTTCTACAACCTGCGTGTTCGCCAAAATGTGCCAAGTCCTCTGCGCTGCTTCAAGTGCCAGAGATTCGGTCACATATTGGACCGCTGAAAGTCATCTAGCGAAATATGTGTTATTTACGGTAAACCGTCGCACGTGTCTCCGTGTTCTTCGCCTCCATGCTGTGTGAATTTTCAGGAAAACTGTCCTTCCAATTCAAATATCTTATGGAGAGGGACATCCAGGGAATCCGCGTTACGGATAGGGTGTCTTTTCCCGAGGCCAGGTGTCGGTATCTGATTAAGAATCCGGTCGCAATAACAAAATCAAACCGGTCAGCGCGAAGAAACCACCTACAGCTTCCTTTAGTTGTCAGGTGGATTTCGAAGATATACAGAAACCACCGATATCAACTCTGGAACTCAGGCCAATTTTGACGACTCTTTCGACTTGAAAGCGGAGATAATTATACCTACAAAGTATAAGCTTACACAAAAACAAACGTCTGTGTCTACCTCTACATCAGCATATACTTCCGTTTCTACTTCTACGAACACCGGGAAACCGCAGTCTGCTGTTAATCGATCACTCCGACGTCCATCTCGGGGTCGTCCTCGACAGAGACCGTCCAACAAAGAAACGTCCCGGAAACCTGACTCTTTAGAGTCAGACTCCAATGTTGTCGGATCAACTTCCTCTAGTCGCCGTCGCTCAAGAAGCAAAAATAGTGGACTTGTTATGTCCATGAGTGATCATTTTACCAGTGATCACAGTGACTCTCCTGGGGAGGAGACCACAGAAGTCTGGCATTAAATTCGCCCAGAGGAAAGAATCCAAACATCGAAGAAAGAGCGGATAAACTCTACACCTTGACTCTTCTTTCCTGGAATCTGAATGGCATTCATGTCCGTTAAGATGACCTAAAACTCTTACTGTCTCGTCGTTCTCCTCAAATAGTATGTCTTCAAGAAACGCATCTCTTACCAAAACACTCGTTTTAGTCTCGTGGCTATACCTGTTTCTGAGGATGTCTTCCTCTGTTCCTGGAGATCTTTCTATCTCAACGCTTTTTCCGCGTTCGCCTCGGTACTTATTTATCATCAAATCTTCCTTTGGAAAACGGTGTCCCACATGGTTCAATCTTAAGCGTCTTTCTCTTTGCCATAGCCATAAATGACATTGCGCCAGTTGTTCGAGAACCGGTATATGCATCTCTCTTCGTTGACTACTTCACCATCTTTTGTTTCTTTTAATGCTGCAAGACCTTCGTTACCCCGTCCAGCGGGTGTCCGTTTTAAACAAATGCTAGAGGAAAATGTCATCACACAACCTCCTGCAGTAAAATCCCCTCACACTTGTACACCACCTTGGTCCTTCGTGAAACCATCCTTCGACTTTCCGCTGTCTCAACTGCCAAAGTTAGACACTCCTGCTGCAGTGTACCAACAGCACTTCGGAGAACTAAAAAGCCTCTATTTGGATCATATGTTCATATAGACTGATGGTTCAGCAGTGAATAATTCCGTTGGTGCTGGTTACCACTGCCATAGTGCCACCCGTTCTTTTCACCTCCATTCCTTTTGCAGCGTGTACACCGCTGAAAAATTTGCAAACCTTGAGGCACTGAAGTTCATTCGGCTATCTTCAATATGGCGTGTGGTTTTCTGCAGTGACTCTATTAGTGCTCTGTGGTCAGTGTCTTCACTGTACTTCTGACACCCATACGCTGACAATTCAGAATCTAATAAGCCATCTAGTATCTAAAAATTTTGAAATAGTCCTCTGTTGGGTTCTTGGGTAGGTGTGTACAATGGGTAATGAAGAAGCTGAGGAGGCAGCGAAGTGGGGAACACAGACCACAGTTCTTGACCTTTTATCTGTTCCTACGTCAGTTTCAAAGTTTGCTAAAATATAGTCTCTTTTTGGGACATGGGAAGCCGAATGGAAAACTCGCGCCTTTAAGCTGAGGAATGTAAAAGACTCCATTAAGACCTCGGTATCATCCCGTGCGAACAGACGTGGAGAAGTAATTCTTACACACCTTCGTATTGGTCACTGCTACCTTACCCTTGGCCATCTCTTACGCGGTGAACCTCCCCCGTCTGTGAAACTTGTAACACAACGCTTACCGTAGAACACTTTCTTCTGGAGTGTCTCAAATATAGTACCAGCCGATGGTTACACAATCTACCAAACAGTTTAAAGGTTATGCTGGGACAAAATGAACCGATTTTAATGCGCGTTTTTAGATTCCTTCGGGAAATTGGCCTCTGGAATAGTATCTGATCTCTCTTCGTATGTTTTTACTCAAATCCATAAACGAAACGGGACTCCTCCTTCAAGTTCTCTGGACGATTTGGATTTGAATTTTATTTTCTCCCCTTTGTTTTGAATCTGTATTTTCTCTATCTTTCTCTGTCTCGAAATTAACTCTTTTCTTTATTTACGGTTTTTATAATGTTTTCAGGAAGTTTTTTTCTTTTTTGATATATATTTGGATCTATTGTAATTCAGGAGGGTTTTAGTGGGTAGGGTTGAATCTTTCGGCGAGCCCCACACGCGGGGAGAGTCATGTGGGCTTTTTCTTAGTGCGTAACTGCATTTTCCCTACCTGTACAGAATTTTATGGCTTCAAGAAACTTTGATGTGTGACGAGCCTTAAAGCCCCACAAGAAAAAATATAACTTATTATTACGAATAATGAAATGTAGACAAAACTGAATGAAAATATCCACCGATTTCTACTGGGATCGAACCCTCGACTTTCCGGTAACCACGCTCACACGATACCCCTTAATCAAGGCGGACGTATTTTTAAACGCTATAGCAATTACCATATATTTGATCATATGTTTTTATTTTGAGTTACACGCGCGTATATTTAGTACATTTATTCGATGGTGAGTTTATGGATATCACTAATACATACACTAAAGTACCGCTATGAACAAAAACTTTTTTTGTAAACATGTACCAGTTTCGCCATCTAGTGCCTTTTAGAGGAAATCCAAGACACTGTTCGTGGAGCCGTCGTTTGAGAAAAAAATGGAAACCCAAGTTTTAATAAATTGAACAAAATTAAAGAAAAGTTATTGCGGTTCAGAGAAATAAATAAGAATAGCAATGAAAAATAAGCTGAAACAAATATGATCGGATGTGTCTATGAAGACTTATACTCTCGTAATAGTTTAAATGCAATTGATTGAGTATTTGTCGAAAAAACTCACTTTGAAGCTTCAGACCCGAGTTGCTCGTCGTATATATACCCGGTCATCGCTTTGCAATGAAGTGTGAAATTAGCGGCGAGACCCAACTGGATCTCTTGATATACAGGAATTCATTCATACATTAAGATAAAATATGTGGACACAAAGTGCTGGGCAAGGTGCTATACTACTTTTGAAGTCGTAGAAATAATAGTAGTAGAGGAAGTGAAACAGAAATAGATTTGTACAGAAACTTGTTAAGCCCTTGTATACGACATATATTACTGCAGTAATATAACCCAAAATCCGAGATAGCCCCTTCTTCCCGCACGGTGCGAGATACGTCTTTTTTGCTCCATACCGACGAAATGTAGTAGTTAAAATAAATAATAAATAAACAAACTTTGTCAAAAAAGCAGTACAAACTGCGTATGACCACGTGGAGGACAATAAAGTAATTTACTCTCCGGAAGCAAGCAAAGGACCATCTCATCAATTCCGATCAAGGGCCCTAAGGCAAAGACGGATTTAACATTTCACCACACTTCTAACAATAGTTTGACACGTGTTATAGTATTAACAAATACCAACAAATATTGTATTTAATAAAACAAGAGAAGTCATTTCACAAGTATATATTATTATCAAGCTATAAATTATTCGGAAAGTATTATTGAAAATTCGTAACTATGAAAAATCTCTAAATTATTTCAATTGGGCAAGAGCCTAGCGAGTCTTTTTAAAACGTTCGCCTCTACCCGAAGAAGAACCGGAGAAAAACCCGTGCCAGGATTGGGCTACAGAATTAATGTACTCAACCGTACCAGGGTAGAGTACATACACAACTAAATACAAGCATGCAAGAAAATAGTTTAGAAATTTTTGTCAGATATTTTGAAAGTACTAAAATAATGGCGTGATAAAGTACAAGATGGCTTTAATTTTTATTAAAACCAATAAATTCTTTCAAGGTTTTGAAGCACAGGTGGAGAAGGTAGTTTTTAACCACGAATTTGAAGAGATCGAATTTAATTATATTTTTATATTTTTGGGCAGAGAATTATATACAACGGTTCCTAGATGATACGGCTCTTTTTGGCAAAGCGTTGTTGATACTCTCGGAAGATGAATATTATTCCTTTTGAGAGTTTTGTGTTCGTGACAAAACTGTTTCGTATAAGCAAGGGTGGCACTTCAGTAATTCGGTCTTAACAAACACGACAGTTTCATAAATATAAATGCAGTCAAGTGTTTAAATATTTAATTCCGTGAATAAAGATTTACAAGAGTTTCGGGGGTGAGATTTAAAAATTATCCGATTATCCCTTTTGAATTCTGAAAGTTTGGACGCTCTGCCCGGAATTGAACCAAAAGAAAAGGACATATCGTAAATGGGAGTAAACTTTTGCAAAATATACGCAACAGGAAATACGTTGACTAACTACGTTAACTAAGATTCGTAATGAGTAACACAATTTGCTTAATTGCGAATTAAGATTGTCAACGTGACAATTCCATTTGAGATTGTCTTGAATATGATGACCAAAAAATTTTGTATTAGTAACAGTTTTTAAATATGTTCCGTTTAACGAAAGAGAAATCTGGGGTAAAGATTTTGTGATACTATTCTGAAATAACACAGAGACTGTTTTGTCAGTGTTTACAATGAGGCGATTTGCATGGAACCAAGTCGAGAGGTTAGACAAACAATTATGAACATTGGCGTGTTTACATAGTAAATTAGTATCCTCGGCAAAAAGATCTGTTTTGCAATCTGATGTGGAAGACGACATGTCGTTCACTACAACAAAAGGAATATACGGTCGATAATTTAACTGTGGGGAACTACGCGAGAAAATGGCTTAGTTTCTGAAAGACAACGCTGAAGTATTTTATTTTTAGTATATGGTATTTTGACCTGTCGATATCTCTCTTTTAAATAGGAAGTCAGTCACTGAAGCGCAAATCCACAAGTAATAAAAGATTGTCATTTTGAGAGGAGAATTTCGTGATCAGTGACATCGAATGCTTTAGATAAATCAAGAAAAACACTCGAAGGATTTTCTCCATGGTCAGGAAAAGTGGTAACATCATTCTCCATAGTCAAGAAAGAAAATATGGCGCTGGTGGTGAAAAAGGATTTTCGAAATCCGTGAAAGGTATTTGTGGAAGTATTAAGTTTTTATTATACCTCCGGTGATCTAGTGCTATATTCTGAGCATTGCATTCCGCTGCTTGCGCATGTGCTATCTGAAGGCAACGTTGAAGCGCTTTCGCATACGACTGTACTCCCGGAATCGATATCTCGTCCCATGACATCATCAAATGTCTTCCGTAAATCAAGAAGGCAAGGTTATTTCCAGTCGTTCTATGTCTGGTATTTCTATACACGAATAGCTTAAAATGTAACCGCTCATCCCAATCATGATGGTCCTGACTGACATAATGGGAAATTACAGACGGGAATGACTGGTGTGCTCGTTCTAGTCTTCCATTAGATGCCGGGTTGTATGGTTAAGTTAATATATGTTTAATCCGCAATAGTTTGCATACTTCTTTCATCAAATTTGAAATAAAGATTGTACCTCTATCTGTTAATAGAAATTTAAAGGACTCCGCGGCGGCATATTACTTGTTCGATAAACGCTCGTGCGACCGTCTCTGCGGACTGGTCTGGGAAGGTGATCACCTCCAGGATATCGAGAAAAATAGTCTTGACAAGTGAGAATATATTTGTTGCCTTGTCGCGATGTACAAAGCGGTCCCACTATATCGAGAGAGATTTTTCGGAGGGCTCTGATGCATCACGCACCGTTTGTAGCGGTACTGCACTTTTTATACCCTTTCTTTTTAACACAGGTTGCAATTGCTTACATAATTCTTTGTGTCCATATAGAGGTCTGGCCAACCAAAATATCTACGTGCTAAATCTTATGTTTTGCTGAGACCCTGGTGCTAACGGGTTGTTGTGACATATCTCAAGAACATACTTGTTCATTGACGTTGGAGCGCAAATCTTTACCATGGGGTCTGGAGGTGATTTATAAATTTTTGTAAGACTTCTTCTCCGTTGAAAATGTAATGTTGGGTCGTGACTTTCTGCTAATACTCGGTCTAGTTTCAAATTGTCGCAGTTTTGATGTTTCTGTGCGATCCTTTTCATATCCCATACTGGTACTCATTCCCTGTCCTGGCCAATTATGGAGAGTACTGGATATTCTATTCGTGACAGGCCGTATGCATGAGTAATCTCTTTCTCCGGATGGTTTAATTGTAAGGTATACTCTGAGAATTCCATTACCCACCTAGCTAATCTTAGGTTTGACTTCGATTGCTCGAGTAACCATTTCAGAGGTTTGTGGTAAGTTCTTAGAATTGACCTATGCAGGAGTATACATGACCCACATAAATGGCTCTTTGCCATGCAAAAAAATCCGGTTTTCGTGAAAAATTTTTAGTCCCTTCCAGCTAATAGTTTGACATGACATATCATTAGTCCATATGTTTCGGTAAAAAAACAGGACTACTTTCGACTTGCGCTTATTGAAAATTCCCTTGTCAGTAGAGCGAGTCTAAGTGTTATGAAAGAGCGGACACTGACCGACTCTAAGCGATG
This sequence comes from Laupala kohalensis, assembly GCA_002313205.1. NCBI lineage: Eukaryota > Metazoa > Arthropoda > Insecta > Orthoptera > Trigonidiidae > Laupala > Laupala kohalensis. The sequence goes on along the minus strand of NNCF01128137.1, from coordinate 137,961 downwards.
CCACTCGGTTGGTGAACAAAGTGCAAGGCGTTGATATGGTGCACAACTGCTCACTATTTCCTGTCTCGTGAGTGCCTCCATTTCTCTTTCGATTCACGGCACAATCAAGAAAATCAAGAAATAATTTATTTTAATCGTTCCTTTTTATGTCTGTATAAAAATAATTTTGTCAGCACTAGTAGCAAGTGGTACTCGTGTCATTTCGTATGAAATTGGAAGAAATTGAAATTTCATTACTCAGAATTAGACACTATTTTGAAATTCTTTAGAATATTTTTGGACATGAAATTCCAGTTTTTGTATGAATGAATAATTCTTGTGTTTGGGCAAAATTTATTGACTATGACAATATATTATTACTATGCCAATAAAATAAACATAGTCAATAAATTTTACCCAAACGGAAGAATTATTTATGCAATTAAATAATGGCAAATAATATCACAATCATCAATTCCAATATTATCAGATTTTACATGGAATGATACATTATTTCACAATAACCACTGTTTCATTCAATCTGATTTAGTGTTGAAACTTTTGAAATTGGAAAATAGGAAAGGTTTTAATATATTTCACACACAAATACATTTTCTTCAGGTTGATATAGATACAAATATTTGTTTCATCATTTCTCACAAAAATGCAGATCTGTATAGCGTGAGGGAAATTCGAAATTCTGGGGAAAACTCTATTTTACCATGCGGCCGTTCAAAATGATGTGCCCGATATATCGTTACAATTTCTTGCATTGAGACGCAGAGTAATGTCACGTTAAAACAAATGAATAAATCTTATATATGAAGAACTATTCATATGAAATTTATATAAATAATTGTTACTCATATAAGGTCATTCGTGGAAAGACGTCTTATCTCTGGAGTTTTTCTTAGTAGATTCAAAATTGAAATAATAGAATATTTAAGAAATACAAAATATTTTTGAATAAGAATTTGATTACATAAACATTACATTCAATATTGATAAACGTACATTGAGGATCTCTTCGAATTGTGGAGTAAGATGCAACACAGTGAAATAAGTAAATAAATTAAAAATTGAATCCTTTAGTGTGATTTAAATATAGCATAGATTACATATTTATTTTAAATCTTATTTAATGTTGTGCTGACAAAGAAATCTGAGCCATTTTTGTCACACCTGTCGCGGAGATAGTGTGAGTAATTTTCAACGTTTTAGAAACATTTACCGTAATGATAAATCTAATCCATTTCTAGGGACTTGAATTGCTGGTCAATTAATAAAGAAACACTTAACGAATTTTTCGAAAAATATAGCCATTATCTCCTATTATTAATTATTTTTGTTTGGGGTGACCTTAACCTCTCAGTGAACAGAAGGAAGAATAGGTAATATCGACGTTGCGTAAAGGGACGTATTCTTCCTGTTTCTATTTGTTCCGTTGACAGATCTCTCTGAACCATTAGAGCTTTAGGAGAACAGTCCACAATAACTGTTATCTTAGCTGATAAAATGTAATACAATCAACGTTTAAATAGAATATAAGAATTGAAATGATTTTCCGATGTCTTTAAAAACAGGCAAAGGTTGATTTTCTTTATTTTAAAATATTATTTTATAGTATGTCTTCTGAGTTAGAAAAAAACATTTTTTTGAGTGCTTTATATCCTCATTTTTTGTAAAATATCGAATATATATGAAGATTTAATTAGACATATAGATTTTAAAAATCGAAATGTTCGCCTAATGTTAGTGAAATATTGCTCATTTATTACAGACAACATCGATGCATGTTTATTGATAGTGATGGCAGTTATGGAAAAAGTGTAAATAATTTTAACGATGATTATAAACGATATTATTTTCGAAAACTTTCCGACGAACTTACGATCATTTTGGAACAGATTATTTCAGTATTCATGTACTTTACTTTTGTTTTACCGTAATTTAACTTAAAATTACGTTTGAATTTCTCTAATATTAACTAAAAAATTCTATAAAACACTTAGATTCCCATTTCATTCTTGATCAATGTTTTCCAATATATTGAAAACGAGCAAAAAACGTGTGGATCGTTAATTTTGCTGAATTCATGATTTATCGGATAGCAGTACCTTGTGATCTCGACGTCTGTCTTCACCGACCGGTCAACGGAACTCATACTAAAACATAACTTTCTCATCTACGCGTTTTAATCCTTTTAAGGTCGAGTGGAGAGTCACGTGTTGCACAACACCCGACGTATGTTATTATTACTAATTCTGAAACACAAGTTTAGCTCGTAAGCTTAAACTTTCTGCGCCTTCCTCACAATATTTTCGGGATAATTGCGACAGTTTTCACTGGAATTGACGATGTGTACGCGCTGATAAACCACCATTGTTCGTGCTGTAAACTCACAGCTCAACTTCAAAGAACTTTCAGATATAGATGTGTACACGTTCAATATACAAATAACATTAAAGGTGAAAGGTACAAAAGCAAAATTATAGGAATTTGGAACGAGGTATTTCTGATGAACCAATGTGCTTGTTAATAGAAGCAATGTGTTTGCTAGAACTAAATAATATTACATTAACTACGTTAAACCATGTTAGGAAAACTTAACCGAGGAATGGTTATGTAGAGGAAGAGAGAGAACATTTTTGTAATTTCCAGTATTTTACTTTTAAATGAGTTGAAAAGGGTGAAATAGTTTGGTGCGTTGTCCAGACAGCTTCATTCATCAACGCAGAGCGTAAGTTCTAACACGTTATGTGATGTTGATTTTGAATGGCAGACGCTCACTAAGAAAGGAATTTTCGAAACTCCCATTTTATAAGGGTGATTTAGGGCGAAATGTAATTTTTAGAATTTTTAGGAAAATGGTAAAATAAGTAAGATATTATCACGTATTTGTACGAATATGTAAGCGGGTTACTGTCGTTTATAATAAGTAATAAAGAAGTGTGAAGGGTATCGTAGCAACTACGTCCCCTGTGCCTAATCGGGTCGGACCATGCGATGACGTCTGAAGTACATGTCGTAGCAAGCGATAGTGATTTAATTTAAATTAATTGATTTGTTTTCGTAATTTTAATGTTAAAGAAATGTCAACGCCGTGATATCTCATGTTATCGTACGTCACGAAGGGAAATTTGTTGGTTCTGGTCGGTGATGAGTAACTGCAAAGTCTGATAAATCGCGCCAGTGTGAAATCAAAACGCCATTTGCTCAGTGTCTATCGAGAGATCGATGTCTGACTGCGAACTATTGTTGATTACGACGCTGGCGGTGGAGAGGATGCTTGGTTGTGATGCCGACTATAAGGTCACCAACTCATGCCGAAGTGATAACTATAACTTCAAATTCTACTATCACTTCAAATGGATCCTCGCAAAGAGGCAGACTACGGAGACCACACAAAGTATTTGAAGCAACACAGTTAATCTGCTGGATGGCTATTTCTTTGAAGATCTCATTGTACTTATCTCTATCAATCACTTTTTACTTCTGGTTATATCAATGTGTGATTATTTATTGGGTTAAGTGCCCATTACGTCCTATTATCGTGAGAGGAGACGAGGACAGCTTCAAAAGGGTCGTCCATCTACGTGGTTCTCCTTCGTGCTTTCGCCGACGTTAAAGAATTTACGGGGGGTACGCTTTTATGGGACATGGGTTTGAATAGAACTTACTTATTTTCAACATAAGCGTCGTGTATGAGAGGACACTTTTAGTGTTGTTTCTCTCGACATGATTATTCTGTACCCCAGAAAGCAAGAACTGGTAGATTTTTGCACTTTAGTCGCTCCTGACACAGTGATGTGGGTGAGAGCATAATTAAATCTTATTTGAATGCTTATTTGCTGCGTCCCCTAATAGTACACTAAGTTATTCTGTGCAACCTGGTGAAAGGGCTAGACAATAGGCTTGGCAATCTGCAATAGGTGGGCACTAGTGGCTGGCACGGACAGCGGAGGATTGCCCTTCCGAGCTTGAATTCCAAGATAACGTACGCGCAGGCAGAGGCGTCAGCGCGAGTGGTATTACATCATTCGAATCCCGTACAAACACAGCCGTAGAAACAGCATTAACCCCAGAACTTCAGGAGGAACTACACCAGGGAGGTGTGTATCCATGTAGTTGAGATTGGAAACTAGAAAAATGGTAATTCATTTTCGAAAGCACAATATATTTTGCACTTAATAAAGTGTTAAAAACAGAAGATCTTGCTTACACGCATTCACTGTGACCTAAAAAACAAATATTTTCGGTATGTTTGATTTGTTGTCATCTCTGCGTACTTCAATGGTCTCAAAGATACATTTTTTTACAGAGACAATATCACTTACCAGAACATTTTTTCCTTAGTCTTGTTAGTTTTTTCGTATGAGAAGAAGAAATGACACCTACAGAAAAATAAATATATCGGGTTACCAAAATACTTTAGAGATTTTGGATTCTTTATACGCTTCCAACGTTAAATTTTATGGATAGAATCAAAAACATTTCAAACACGTTTTTGTGGTTTTAGTTTATTGATTCAATCCCTTAATTCATTCAATGGTAAATAAACGTGACGTTAGTTAGGTTTCTGAACCCGTCGTTGCTTTCCTTGTCTTCTCTTGAAGAAGGTACTTGGTTAGATAAGGATCGTTTTTTCCTTTTTCATACTTGACATGAATCCGATATGCATTATACTCTAAATGTGATAATACGAGAATTGGAAATGACATACGTCGTTAAGGTGTTTTTTTTACAATATGTAGATTTGCATTATAGTATCTTAAATAAATAAGCAACCATTCTCAAATGGTATTTTTGAACTCGGATTCCTTTAAAACTTAAATATTCATGAAGAGGAAATGTTTTCTTGCTTCAAGACGCAATCCCATATCCGCATCCGTAACATCATTCATACAGGACCGTAGAAATGACCTTGGACATAAATCATTTCGATATGATCGGACTCTGTCGAATGTGACACTCAGTAGATCGTTTTTGAATGGACTTCCCGGACGATCGCAGAATTGACGCTGCAAAATCAGCATACGTGCCCAAGCGACCCTTCTCTCACATCATCTTCGTCCTTCTCAAGATTTTGAAAAGAAGAAGGATTATTTATATTTTCCTCAAATAAAAATGTCCTTTATTTTACAGTTAGAATTGACAGTCTTTTATCGTCTTAATCGGCAACAATTCTGACATGCGTACTAACAACGTGTCGCTATTCAAATTGTTCAATTTATCGTTATTCTTGAATGTTATTGATTCACAAAACTTATCATGTTTCCACAACAAAAACTGTTGTAGAAATGTACTTAATCTCTAGTAACTAGTTCATTAAATGTACAAAACAGTTCTACTGCATACAATTTCTTTTTACAATTTTCCTCTCTTAATCAAAACATTCTTATTTGTAGTGTCACTTGTGTGAGTACGAACACTAGAAAGGAGGTTATGCATGATTTATAAGCACATTAAGAAATATAACATTTATTTCTCGTAAAATTAATCTTAATTGCAAAAATAAAATTTAAAATACATTTCAAATTTAAAAAATGAATTTTAATCCCTTCAATGTGTTCGTTATGTGTTAGATCAGTTGAATGAAAATCAAAATGCGAATCTAATAAACAACAGCACTATATTGTAAATGATACAGCTTCACGATAAAACGATTTTAAAGTATTTCAAACTAAATTTGAGCGATCACAATTTGATACAAATGCACACTACAGAATCAGGTCATATCGATTTTACTACAAGGTAATCCTCAACATTTTGTTGAATAATTTGAAAAAAACTTTTATAGAATTATTATACTCCCTTATATTCTTAAATTATATTCTTATTCTTAAATTGTGAAGTAAAAGTAAGTGCTGTGCTGGTATATTTTATGTCAAGTTACTCAAGAAGCTATGTTACGAATTTGTTAATACAGTTTCTTAGTACTGTGGTTATACATGAACACGGGAAATGGAAATTTAAAAAAAAGATCTAGTATTCCAAGATAATGAAATGAACGAAAAATTTCATTTTAAACAAACTGTTATATAAAAAGTACTGTACTAGAAAGTAGTAAATAATGTTCGATAAAATTGAAAATTACAAATGTTGATCAGATAATTTAAACCAAAAAAAGGAAAGAAAATCAGAAAATAAATGACAGATTTGGTGTTATTTACTAGTACAATATTTATTCAAAAGTAAGTTTCTTCACCAGCTTAGTCTTCTTATCATCAGTCTAAAATAAAATAAAATACAAAAATATAAGCAACTTGGTAAGGATGAGAAGTACAATAATTAATTGTTGAGGTTATGAAAAATAATTTGATTTAAAAATATTTATGAATATAATGTTTTAAAAATTATTGAAAACAGAGTAACAAAATTAAAGAAGAGTGAATCAATAAATAGAGATAAAATCTAAAACTTAAATGAAAGTATAAATAATTGAACTTACCTGACAAGCCAAGAATCAAATGCGTCGAATGGTCCAATGGGACGCTATTTTAGAACTTCAGGAACTTACAAGTATCTATTAAATTTAAAATAATTGTTTGGATTTGATTTTTCTGTCCAGAAGGAAACTTACTCAAGATTGAGCGATTTTGAGATGTACGAAGAAATGCAAACTGACAGAAATTTTCTAAGGCGTGAAATATTTACATAGATTTTTGTGGGAAGAGCGATCATAACCGTACATTGGCACCTCTTTGCTTCCGAATCCTTCAATTCGTGACGTTTTCAGGTATCACTAGCGCTGAGGCGCCAATGAATGCAGAGTTGATCCGTGCGGTGGGGATCTCATGCGACAGGCGATGAAAATGAGAGACCTAGTCTCACGGGGATGAACGTCTGCGCGAGAACACGCGCACGAATCGAGGAGCAGACCAATGGAAATATGCTCTACGTCAGCCGCAACTAGGGAATTCCAACAACAACAAAATCGTCATACACCGCAAGATCAAAATTGAGAAGGTGAAAGGAAAAGTGTTGTACATCTGTTTTCCTTCAATAAATAATAATAAATAAATTTATTGTCAAAAAACAGTACAAACTGCGTATGACCACGTGGAGGGAAAAAATCTAATTTACTCTCCGGAAGCAAGCAAGGGACCATCCCATCAATTCCGATCAAGGGCCCTAAGGCAGAGGCGGAATCAAAAAAAAATTCAGCAAAAATTCCTAGATAAGATAAAAAGTTAGCGGCGAGTTATAATAGAATGTCAATATGTTTGTAATTTTAAGCAAAAAATTACATGTACAAGTTATTATCGAACTATAGATTATTTTGAGTAGTGATTAAAAATCATAAGAATTGAAATAACACTAAATTCACGATTTATTGTTACAATAGACCCGCCCCTAGACAAAGCCTAGAGAACCTGTATGATAAATCCGCCTCTACCCGAAGGAAAACCGGAGAAAAACNTACAGAATTTATGTACACAACCGTGCCAAAGTTGAGTACACATAAAACTAAATTAATATGAGCCATAAGACAACACAATCATGCAAGAAAATAGTTTTTGAAATTGTTTACTGAGTTTACTGAGTTTACTTAAATACTGAGTAAAAATTATTTTCCCGTAGTAAAATTTATTGGATGGAATAGTGAGACATATATCTACCACATTAATTGAATAATTCGCAGCATAAGTTTGACTCGCAATGTTTGTGGTAGTAGTGCGAAAAAGTGGTAAAAGTCTTATTTATTCCACTTTTCTTTACACCTCTGACAACATTACTAGCTGCCATTGGAGTTTATATTGTAAAGATACGTAAAAATGAACATAATATTGTGATGGGTAGTTTTAAGTGAGCAAAATGAGATGGAGACTAACTATTGTACTTATATTTTCTAAATCTGTTAGACCTTTGAGGAAAATGTCGTGTAACTTGTAAGAAAACTCAAATAAAAATAGAAATACTCAAAATGAAAATACATTGAGTTATACCATTATTCCTTTCATCTACTAAATTGTGGAAAGGAGATTTTTCATGGTAATGAAGAATACTTATGGTAATACATCTATCTTGAATTTAAAAGATTGGATGATATTATACTAACTAATAAACTGATATATAACTATTGATGTTATTAATATTATTTTTAATACATTAATACCTGTAGATGGACTTCAGTACGATTGAAACGTTGTGAAATGGAAAATGGGAAATGAAAGTACAATTCTTTTAATCTAACTGGAAATATTGTAGAGGAGGCATAGAGTGACATTTTTAACCCTGCACCGTGCGCGCCTCCTTCCATAACGTGAGCGCACGGGTCAGCGTTTGGACCGCCCAACATTTTTCAATGATTTCTACAGGATTTCACCGAAAATGAGCAAGGTTAATTTAAAAAATGATTTAGAAAACTTTTTTATATAAAAATAACCAGAAAAATATATAAAATTAACGAAAATGAAATAAGTTGTGATGACCGTTTGAAATATATACAAGTAAGGAATAATGCTCAATTATTTTCAATCTTGTTTAATTTAATAAAAGTGGACAAAGATTAATTATTTTTTATTTTAAAATTGGTATTTAAATAATCAGTAAAAATAATTTTATTCTTTTTCACTATTTTTACTTGCTCCAAGTTAGACGAAAATGATTTTTGATTGACTGATCAGAATCATTATATTGGTCATCTAGTACTATTCCAATAGACTCGTAATTTATATCATCTCAATCAAATCCGTTTGAGTCATTGTCGAACTCCAATTCCATGAAAAGCACTGAAGAATTTCATCAGAATTGTTCAATGACTGAGACCTGTATGGAAACTAATTAGAAAAATATTTACAATTAGTTAAAGACAAATACATATTATAGCTGAAGTAAAATGAATTAAATACTAAACTGACAGCGATATAGCGGAATAAAACAAATTCCTGTTTCATTCGACTTCGTGGAACTGATTGCTGTAAGTATGCGCACGGCGGCGTTAGGACCATTCTAGCAGCACGCTCTCTTGGCAAACAAAAATGCAGACGACAAAAAAGTAATGGAAATGCTGTGACTGTACCAACTAGTGAGCGAATGTATAATTGAAGAATATACAGACCCTTGTGGTTTAATTTTAATGTCTATGTTTTTTGAGAGCAAAAAATCTGAGAGGGCTGTCCAAACACCGCCACGCGCGCGGTGCAGGGTTAAAGAAAGGTTCATGTTGAAATATTTTCAGGTCCCTTAAGCTGGAATACAAAAATAGAATACAACGTTAATGCTTATACTAATATTTAAAGCTATTTTCTTGCTCCAAAAATAAATTTATTGCTATTCTTTTTTTTAAATGTAGAATTTAAAAGAAAAGAAAACTTTAATTTACTTCGCTGAAATATAGAATTTTTTTTACCTTGGTTTTGGAAACCCTTTAATAACAAAATTAAACTTACGCGTTCTTTTATTTCTACGGGTCCCAAGTTCTGAAAGTATACTGATAGTCGATCTTTTGTAAACTATGTTCCTATACCACATATAGGAATAATTTAAGATGCAATGGAATAAAAAAGTTATTAAAACTTTGGTATAATAACGCACTGAGATAAATTTTGTTGGAGGCATACATTTTTTAATTGCAATGCTAAAATTCTTAATTACGTTTTGGTGTGTAAGCAAAAGTGCAGGAAATGATAATATCCTCTACATTAATTTTGTTTTTTCGTCTATTTTATGAATTTATAAATCAATATTCTAGAAATGTTTGGACATATGTATTTTTGAAAAGGTTGATTCAATTACTTTCTGTAGTTCAGTTTCACTTGTAAAATTACTTTTACTTAAAATAAATTATTTATGAACAAGTTATAATGAATTACTATTTTATGAACAACAATGACTACATTCCGCTTCATTCTTGTGTGGATTGGAATTTTTGAACTGGAATTTAATTCAGCGATTCTTTTATTTAATGAATAATAATAATATAATTATTTAAACTATCATCTCAATACAGGTTTCGTAATCATGATATATGTTTCAAATTCAACAATGAAGACTGTGCAAATTAAACAATGTACACAGAAATGTAAACATTCCAGCGAAACTGGGAAAGAAGTAGAACTATGTGGAATTAATTACAAAGTGCCTGAGTCTCAAAGAGATAAAGCGCTGGATCCTTAGACAACTATACTGCCACTGCAGAGAGGAATTCTACAAGGCACGAGAACGATGGTGTGTTGGATCAGTCTTACTCGAAAACAAAAGCAGTATAAGGTTAGTGCCTGTGATATTGTTATATATTTAAATATATTGTTCTACTATTACAATAACGTCGTTGTACTGAATAAAACATAATAGTCAAAATAAATTGATTGACCAAATTTATTGAAAATATGTTTGCAATAAACATTGAACAAGAAAATGACTTCTATAATTTTCACACGTCTACAGTTTATAGGAGAATAAAGTAAGGACCCCGACATTGTGATAAATATAAAAGAATGCTTTAATTTAGAGGTAATTAAAGAAAAGGATTTCATTCATATTCGCTGAAATACAACTTTGTTAAATTTCTGCTTATCTATATTCCGAAAATTCGAGTTTATGAATAATAAATTTATTATATATGAAACTTGAATTGTTCGTTTATTGACACAATACTTAAGACACTTACGAAAACATAATATATTTTTAAAGCTGTTCACCTAGAAAAGTATTAGCTGGAGTTTTTACCTACTGTTTCGAAACGATCGTGCAGGTAGCGGCTTGAAAGCACCTGAAGCGATCAGTCAACTCTCATTTGCAGGTGGGTTATGCGCACGCGCAGTTCTGCAAAAATGACATTCCCGCCTTGAAGATATATTACATTATCAGTAAGCGGCTGGATGTCGCGCTGCCAGGACGGCCAGAGTCCTAACTTGCCACCTGCCACCTATCGTCTGTGTAACCAGAGGCAGTGTCTGTTGTGTTATTGTGAAAATTCGAACTATTAAAGGGTGTAGTATTTCAAGATTAGCACTAGGTAACACTAGTGCTCTCGTTATACGTTGTATGGTGTTAAAAGCAAGCTCTCTCGCGACGTGGTTCAGTTTCCAATCACCATCCCAGCTAGGGCGCTACAGACATCCGAAAATTGTGAGCATGATAATTAATCTAACTGAGCTGTTCTATGGTTTCAATTTTCGTCACATTTATGTAAGTTCAGCTTCATGCTTTCTTCGTGTATGCCATTATATTTATTCCATGTAATGGTGTATCTGTATTCGTTCTCGCACACTAGATAAATTTCTATACTCCATGCTAGAGGAGTTTAAAAGTCAGATGGTCTCATTCATTCCCTTTTTCAGTAATAAGTGGCTTCATAGTGAAACGTTTCATGTAACGCTTCCCGCCAGCTGTACTGAAGAGCTAGTCAGGTCTCGATTAGACGAGCGGATTTTCAATTGCGGTTTACTTTCTAATTTTCTTCCAATTATTAACTCCTACTAGAATAAGAACTTGTAGAAGAACATTTATGATCGAATAATTCTGTTTCGAAACGATCGTGAAGGTAACAGATTAAGTACACCTGAGACGATCAGTCAACTCTTGCGAACAGGTGAGACCTGCTCCTGCGCAGTTTTGCAAAAATGACATTCCCGCCTTGAAGATATATTATTATATTATCAGTTAGCGGCAGGATGTCGCAAGGCCAGGACGGCAAGAGTCCTGACTTCCCACCTGCCGCCTATGTAATCAGGGGCAGTTCAAAATTCACTGCCAGGTTGCGCTAGCGATCAGTTAGGTCTCCCACGCAAGGCAACGTAGTTCAAATTTATATCACAGCGCTGCGCCAAATATTTTCTGCAGACAAATGAAAAATGTTGCCGACAATTTCCTTTGTCAAGTCAAATTCAGCTTTCCACCAGAGAACAAGAAACGACAAAATACGAATTGTATCTTATAAAATTCGTTTTTTGGCCATTTTTTCATATTGAAACATTTTATTAAATTTCACATTATAAATAGTGTGAATTTATATTCTTAATTTCAACTCATTATTAACAGAGCTCTAAAAAGATTCACGACAATGAAATCTTACTTTTTTATAAGCTTATATGAGATTAATTCTGCTTCAACAATAAGTAGCGTTCTTTATTGATTCTCTTTCTGTTCACATTTGTGAAAAAACTGCTCCAGGAGGCTGCTGCTGGGCCGTCTCGAGTTTGCTGTCTTCTTGCAGATATTTGTGTTTTGTGTTAACACCTACGATAAAAAGTATTAACACGATTATGAAGGTAATCATAAAGAATTAGGTCTATTGTTCAAAACGTCTTCAAACCTGTTTCTGTTACAATCGTGTGCTCTCTAAATATTTAGTAATGGCATAATCATTAAAAACGTTTTAATTAACACTATCGTAGAAGAAGTGAAGGTGCATCATATTTTTCATCAATCAAATTCCAAAATTTTGTTTTATAAGCTTTTATTAGTGGAGTAACGATATTCTGATTTATTTTCCTAAACATATTTCAGTACTTTCATCCTTCAATTGATAATAAATGTTTATTTTGCGAAATTCTAATTTTATTATGATTGAGTAGTTTGTGTTCCAACAATAAAAAATGTAAGAAAACAAATCTGATGTAAGATTTTAATCACTGAAATTAAACAATTTATGCCTCCACCATGTATTTTCTCAATCAGCACAAAGTAGTATCACTTTTTAAAGCATTATAAACATTCAAAAGCATCTGAAATTATTACTATATGTGGTATAGCAACAAAATTTGCAACAACAACAACAACAAAAAACGACTCACAGTATACTTTCTGAAATTGGAACCCGTAGACAAAAAACGTGTAAGTCTAACTTGGGTTTTAAAGGGTTCCCGCAACCCAGGTGAAAGAAAATTCTTCTATATTTTAGCGATGTAAAATGAATTTTTCTTATTTTTGAAAAACATAACTTTATGTCGTCGATGAGCTAACGCTGGCCTTGATAAGTATATGTAACTATAAATAATGTAGACAAATAGTAATGCACGTGAGTTATTGAGTTATTCAATTAAAAAACACAAGTTTTCTAGTCATTAAATATCAACTGCAATCATAAACCAAGATAGTATTAAATGGTAACTGAAAATAAAATACTATTCATTATACTGAACCACTCAAAACTACAGAAACATACTAATTTTATGGATATCTCATTGTTTGATATAGGCATTTCCAACGTCACGATTTTACATAACGCTTTTATTATAAGAGTAAAATAACATGTATTCTAGCTTTAGTCTAAAGTTGGAATTCTGAATTTGTTGAAAAAATAAACATAGCAATAAATTTAATTTTGCGGCAAGAAAATAGCTTTAAATATTAGCATAAACGTTAATGTTTAATTCAATTTTTGTATTCCAGCTTAAGGAACCTAATATTTTCTTTATTAATTTGGGATGCAAGTCGAAAATGAAGTTATAACCATGGACACTAGAAGATAAGATCTCTTTTACAACTTTAGTATTTTTAGGAATTTCGAGGAAATTAAAAGAATTTTTCATATAATAAGTATTTTTTCCATGAATTCTACAAAACTCTTGTAGGGGTGCTATTGTTACTACTGGAGTGACCTAGGAGTTTAGAAGATAGAGTAGAAGTTATATTATTTTCAAGCATTGTTCTTTAATTTTAAGTGTTTTTATAATTTGTTTTCCGAAGTATTTCAGCAATTCACATTATTTTCCTGGAAGTTTTATATTTATTCCTCCAAATTTTGGAGCTATATTTTTCTCAAATGGGATTTAACAAAGACTAAGATATATTATGGTGTGATGTATTAAATGTTTATTTCAAAGAGTAACACACCTTAATTGCATCCCTATGAAAATGTTTAGTATAAATTAATAATTCCTTTCCTAGTCACCAGGGACAATAAAATTTGGTTGACAAACTCAGAATCAAGGTATAAAAGTTAAAGAAACGTCTTTAGTAGTTTCGTTTAAGTTCAAAGCATATGGAATAACTAAAAAGTTATAGATTATCATGGTATTATTAAAAACGTTGTCATAAAACGTGAACGAAAAATCATAAATAGGTCTTTCTAAAATGTCCAGTCTCTCTCAACCACTGATCCTTCCAACCTACTTTATTCTCATAATCGGTAAAACAATTTATTATTTGTGAAACAACAGCGTTTATTTTTGTTGTTGAATAAAGCGTAAGAAGAAATTCTGACTTTTCTCTTTCACATACCACACGAAGTAAGTTTCTTGATACTAGAAAGAGTTCACAATATCTCTCATAATGACAAGATTAAAGAAATAATAGTCTCACACTTTCTTGAAATAGGTTTTGCTGAGTGGGCAGGAGAAAGCTTTTATCGTAACATATTTCCACCCTCGCACCTAAATCGTTCGAAAAAACAACGTAATATTATATCTCCCACTTGGCTTTGAGTCAAATAACTTTTACAGTTGGATTTTAACGTAATGGAGAAAGTTTGTCAACAAACACAAAAACAGCCAGTACGTAGTGATATTTAATTGAATGTATGAGAAACTTCAACATATTTTACAAAAAGTTCTATAGATAGAAGAAAAGTAGTCTAAAATAACTTCAGAAAATTTTAAACTTAGGGAATGCCGGATGTTTACTCTCGTTTCTCATCATGAAAGCAGACACGAAGGAAATGAATCGATACCATAGGTCTACATTTAGAAGCAGAGAAATTTGTTTTGTACTCAACCATGCTTAAGAATAAATCATTGAAAGTAACAGAAAAATTACCAAACAAGATGTAAAATTGTTAGACTAGTTTAAAATGAAAATATATGGATGGATAAAAATTTTTACGTTATTCTTAAAGAAATTGTTGTATTGTGTGGCGTGTGTTGTAATAATATTTGCTGATTACTTTTCCTTATAGAGTTCAAACATTATAAAAAATATTTTTCTCTTTTTAAATTACTCACTTCTCTACACGCATACAAGATCTATTTTGAACCGATTCAGTGAAACGTCAACTTTTATCTCAATATTTTGTTATTCGTTGGTGTTCATAATTAAAATCGGATTAACAGAGACGTTTGTAGTAGCTTTAACTTAACCACAGCATTACCAAGGTGATCAATTGCTCTAATTTCCTAATTCTGAGTATAGATGTATTACGTGTTGATTTTTCGGGAATAATTATACCTACAATCTTATATTTTCTTGAAATTTAATAATTCAACCCTTTATTTTCAGCTGAGGGTAGGAATTTCATACATCCCGATATTCAAAATCATCAAAATGTTCTGATCACAGTTGAAATTATTGTAAGTGGATTACGTAATTGATTTCTTCACCGTATTATTACGCAACGTAAGTTTGCTCATTAATTGAATTTATTTCAGTTTGTACTTATTTATTCTACCACTTTGATGTTAACTAAATTGATAAGTGCGACCTATTTTGTGATGACTTAACATACCTGAAAAACACAACGTTACATCAACAGGTTTGTGAATTCATCAGATTCTTTTATTGTCATACATTTACATTGATATACTGCAATAATTACAAAAATATGTCAATATTTCGTAAACAACAATTTAACATTAACACATGTTTCTCAATTTATACCTTACAAACAAAGAAGCTGATAGAACAAAAAAATTTAAAAAATACACTGCATAACTTAGGTAACGTATCTGTAAACGATCTTAAACTTACTCAATCACTCCATTATAATAAATATGGATATTTGTTATCATGAAAACTACTCCCTAATTTGAGAGCTCACAGCACGAAATCGATTTCATGTAAAAGTAGTATTAGATTTTTTGTAGGAATTTTATGAGAAATATCTTTTACAGATATCCCCTACATACCCTACAGTTTTGCGACAAAACGGAGTAAATTGCGAACATGTATCTTAAAGTTTGCATTTAAGAATACGTGGCTCGAATGTTTATGGTTTTTTGAGTTTATAATAGTGAATTATACTGAATAATTATCACATTTCAAAACATTTTACCTATATTTCATAATTTTAGTGTACTATGTTTTATCGGCGTGTTTCTATTCTCTCGCGCGTGTCTAGCGAGCACGTATAAGAATATTTTAGCTGCCAGACTATTTCTTCCCTTTTCATAGAAATAGTAACCAAACGGTTAAGGCTAGTTCAAATGGCAGGTTTTAAGGGTGATCTTTTGAAAACAATCATTAATTCTAATTGAGGCACTGAAATAAAAAGGGGACTTGTCATATCTTTGACGTTTTGAGACAGTAGGGCCTTGCTGTGCACGACAATATAGGATGCCGCTGAACTTTGATTATAGTAAACACTCGTTTCTTTAGCTTCATTTAAAACAACCCAGCTTACCTATTCTTGCTTTGCGTGTTATTGAATTCTGATATCAACAGTTCTGAAATATATAGTTAGATAATTTGTACTTGTAAAATAAATTTTTTGTGTTAAATTACAAACATATTGGCATTCCGTTAGTATTATAACTCGCGGCTAACTTTTTATCTTATCTAGGATTTTTTGCTGAAATTCTTGAATCCGCCTCTGTCTTAGGGCTCTTGATCGGAATTAGTGGGACGGTCCCTCGCTTGCTTCCGGAGAGTAAATTAGTTTATTGTCCTCCGCGTGGTCATACGCAGTTTGTACTGCTTTTTTTATAATAAATTTATTATTATTATTAAAATTTATTTTTAACAGTGCCTTTGTGTCACTAGACAATCTGTCAATGCATTTTCGATTACACATGTAAATCAGTTAAATCATTTTCACTGTTAATGAAGTATATATCAGAATAGCGAAGAAATACATGTTCAGGCTATAAAAAAGAACAGACATATAATACCGACTAGAGCCATTCTGACGAGCAGAAATCTTCTTTCCTTTCCAGTTGATATATTCCTTACCATTAACTTTACTACTCCTTATTACATTTCTTTTCCACTGACCTGGTTTTCTTTTCTTTCTCACATATTAATTACACTGAGATTCACTTTCGTCACAACTCCTCACCATTATCCCGCTAATATCTAACCATGCAAGCTTGCGTAGCAAGAGAGCCATCTCTTGGCACTGAAGAGAACTATCCGTACAAAAACAGGATATATCACGGTGACGAGTCCCCTTCTTCAACTTTACGACTTATTTTCAGGGTCAACGGTATTACTGACAAGTCCTGTTTTGCCATAAAATGATGCGTGATTTCAGGTTTATATACGCCATATTCGTAACTCATACCCACACTGACAAGTCCCCTTTTTGATCTCAGTGCCTCAATTATTTTGTAAAGGATTGATAAGAATTGAAATTATTATGTTATATTTTATGGGTGAGAATTCTTGTATTAGGGCTCTAGTGACCTAAATGTTGGCGATCCCCAAAGTCCCAATTAAAAAATAAATAAATTCATGTATTGTGCTCCTTGTTAGCAACTTACTGAATAATTTTCTGTGGAGGAAACAGGCAACTCTCTTCCCATTTTTTTGTGTAATGCTGGCTGCATCCACCCCTTGATCAATTTTTGTTCCATTCACGTTTGTTTCACCAGTGACAAGCTATAAAAGGGCAACGTTCCTCCTCCTATGCATTTTGTGTACGAGACAGACGGAGAAAATGGTGTTAAGAGAACAACTATGGGATGTCCACAGGGCACATCCACTGACCCACACTACTGGAATATGGTCTTCGATCACGTGTCGTGGGAATCACAGGAGAATCATGTCCATTGTGTCGCTTACGTGGAGTTTTTAAGAAGCTAACAGAGACAGGATGTGCTAAATGTGCAAAAACCTTCAACACTACTACAGACAAAAATAATTTTGACGTTTTTATGGAGTATGTTAATAAAATCACGTAAATTAAGCAGTTGGTTGGTAAGACGAAATGAGATCTGCACTAATAGTAAGAACCATTCAAAAATATACAAACATTCAACAGTATGTAGATCTCATAGGCGTAACCATGACCGGGCTGAGTTAAGAAACTCGTTAATTGATACGTCTCACTTCTTGGATTTATCCTTCCGTCTTTATACTTAGCTGTCGCTATGAAACATAATTAGTATCAACATACAATATTAATTTTTTCCATTATTTATTTATTTACTATTTTTTTGTGGGGCTTTACGGCTAGTCGACATCGAGGTCATTAGAGCCCTAAAAAACTTGTACAGGTGGGTAAAATGCAGTTGCACACTAGGGAGAGTCAACATGACTCTCCCCGCGTGTGGGACTCGCCCAATGACTCAGCCCTACACACTAAAAACCCTCCTGCATTACAACTCAAAACTCAAATACCAAGACTTTACTAAAAACATTTTTTTTAAGAAGAAGAGGAAAGAGGAAAATGAAAGATACCCTAGCCCTAATAGCGTCGGGATCGAAAAGAACAAGAGGTGACCAAGAAAGGTCAGGAAAGAGAAAGGAAGGAGCCTTCACAAGTAAGTGGAAGTAATGCCAGACTCAGCTCGGGGCCCCGTGTTCGCCAAACACGTACTTACTATATATAAGTCCCCTGGGAAGTACTAATTTATTTGTCGTTCTCTTAATCAATAGATTCCGAATATTCCAACATTCAAAATAGACCTACCACATAGTTGTTTATTTAATATAAAACAGAAATATGCGCTCAAAGTTAACAACCAACCTTACCTGATTAATGACAAGATCAAACAATCTAATTAAGTAGGTCAGACAAACAATCAAACTAAGTAATCTAAAATTATACCAAGAAATGTGCACTCGTAAATATAAGACTCAGGTATTTTTAATATAAACACTCAGGTGTTTTTAATATAAATAAAGAATATAAAATAGAAGTTTCTACTCGCAGTTTACAGTCAATGTATATAATGATAATAATCTCCAAACCACGTCTCCCAAGAAGTGTGTAACCCGACGTGAGTCAACCACGCGGACGAATAAAACATTCTTGAATTACGTGAAAACATTAAGAAACGTTGGGACGATCGAACAAAATTTCAAGAACCAATCAATAAAAGACAGTAATGCTAACGTGAACACTGTTACCTGGGGACGAGTACGTCTCATAAAGTATACGGTCAATAAATTATCGAAGACTACAACGCCAAGGCGAGGCCATATCTACATCTATCTATGGTATTTTTTATTTATTTTTTCGTTTTATTCGACCTCTATGGTCCTGTCGCCATGGTACGCCACTGATTTCAAACGGTCACGTCAGTAATTTTGAGGACACACAATATGCATAGCGTATCTACGACGAAGAAGCCCAGATTTTCATTTTCCAAATACTGTGTTATCTACATTCACCATTTCTTGCATGTTACTTGTTACTATTCATACGAAGTATCATTCAAAATTTCAATTACTTCATCGAGTATTTTTTTCTGATTTTCTACATTCAAGATAGGCCACCTTTATTAATACCGACTTTTATTATGTGCATTAGAATCCTATTAAATCACGTTGTAACAGAATTTTTGACTCTCCAAAGAAAACTTTTATGGCAGACAGCGAGTTATAACGTTAAACATCGAATTCATGCGTGATAATCATTCAAAGTTAGAGAAAATTCTTGAAACTTTTTCAAACAGTTAAAGAAAAGAGAATAATTTTTTAAATAGAATCAGCTAAAGAGTGAAATTCTGCCTGTTTCCTTCTGTAGTTGATCTGGAGAAAGGAACTGACAAATGATGAGATTTGTAGAAATTATTGAGCGTAGCAAAGTATAGAATTTAGAAATATGAAATAGAAGCAATTGCGAATTTAATCCCGTCGAAGTGTAAGTCGTCGTCCGCATCCTGACGGGGGATGCAGAGAAGGATCTCAAGTATTCGTTTTCTTTTACTCTTCTTTCCTCTTTTTCACTTAGTATTTCACCTTTATCGCATTTTATCTTCTCTATTGGTCTTCTCTGTAAGTTCAACGCTCACCCACGTGCAACGCCCACTTACGTTCGTGTTGGATAAATTGGGTGTCCTGGTAAGTTGAGGATTCAATGCAACACTACGGGGAACCGTACGCTAAAGACTATCCAATACGCTTCCTTTGGTCGCGGCCTCTACGAGACGGGTGATGGGGGGCTAAATCACCCTCGATCAATCTCCTCGGACTGAACTACAGGGTGAGGGGGGCGCACTGTGATGACCTTCCCACCGGTATGCAACATTGATGCAAACCTCTGCATGTCCCCGCTATACCCCTGTGTCAACCCTATTACCCCCGTGAGGTATCCCCTTGATGGACTCCGTGGTTGGTGGGAAACGGAGATTAAAATTAAGTCCATTCTTACGGCAAATTTAACCCCTCCTTTGACCTCTCCCTCTGGGAAGAGGCAACTAGTTAGAGAAACTGTAGATCTCAACAGTTAGTTGTGAGGATAGCGACAGACAGAGAAAGTCTCGCTTACATTTAAGGCGATGTCTTCAAGAAGATAATACCTTTAAATAAGTGATTTCTTGCCGTCTTGCAAAAGCAATTGACGAATGTTGGTAAGCGCCAGCGGAATGGCGAAATTCTTCTGGAGGCACGCAGAGATAAGCAAATCGAGTTAATTGTGTCAATGAAATTAATAGTTGGTTTGAAGATCAAGGTGAGCACTCACCCCGGTTTCAAAACGTACGTACAAGGGAGTAACCAAACACCATGATTTTGCCAAAAATGCTGCGGAAGATCTTAGGTCATTTTTTAAGCCCGTAGGCATGATAAGCATCCACAGAATTAAGAGGATGGAACAGGGAAAGCTCGTCCACATCTCAATGCTTCTGACACTTGATCGTCTTTCTCTTCCAGAAACCATACACTGTGGTTCTTATTCACTGTGGTGTCCTCCACAAACCATACACTGTGGTGTCCTCCAATATGTGCCAAACCCTCCGCGTTGTTTCAAGTGCCATAATTTCGGTTACACATTGGAGCGGTGTAAATCATCCTGCAATGTTGTGTAAGTTTTGATACGCCGTCTCTACGAGTCATCATCTCCGAGTTGTGTTAATTGTAAGGAGAGTCATCCTTCCAACTTAAACACACAAGAAATTTCTCACGTATTAGGACATCCAAAAGATCAGGGTTACGGATAGGGTACCTTTTCCTAAGGCTAGGAGTCGCTATCTCGTTAAGCATCCTGTCAGTATAATTAAATCCTTTGCATCAGCGGTAAACACCTCGAAACTAGCTGCAGCTTCCTTTGAATGTCAGGAGGATTTCGAGGAACTGCAGAAACCACAGCTGTGTGACTGGAGTTCAGGCATCATTTCATGGTCCTTCCGCCTTCACACAGGAAATTATAGACTATAAAATTAGTACATCAACCATATATAAGGTAGAAGAAATTTCAAAAAATTAAACGTCTGCCTCGCCATCTACAACCACAAACACCCAGATGTCGTAGTCTGCCGAGAAACAAACTTCCCGAAGTCCATCTCGGAGTCGACCTCGGCAAAGAATTTCTCGCTCCCCACAAAGATGATTCTTTAAAGTCAGATTGTGATCTTGTTTAAACTTCCCGAAGGTACCGACTTATTTCTTTGCTTTCACACTCGTGAAGAAGCAGAAATACAGGACTTTCTATGTCCAATAGTGATCACGGTGACTCTTCCGGGGAGAGGACCAATGCGAATTCTGACTTTACTGTCTTCAAGAAAAAATCTAGACATTGAAAAAAGAACAGATACATCAGTATATGGCTCCTCTTTTTTGGAATCTGAATGATGTTTGGAATCTGAAGACCTCATGTATGCAGGTCCCTTTCTGTCTCGTTGTGTTCCTCAGATAATTTATATCCAGGAAACTCATCTTTCTAAAAACAAAAAACTATATTTCTCCTCGTGAGTATGCCTGTTATAGGGTGGACTCAGAGGACGGCCTTCGTGCAAACGATCCATAGCTCTGTTTGTAAACGCTTTAGTGTATGCACAAAAAGTAGCTATAAGCATCATCTTTCAGACAGTATGTATAAGGGTGAACCTTACATCCCTCACATTTACAGTATGTCATATTTATATCCCCCACTTCACTAACGCGGTTCTCGAAACTGCCGATGTCGCCATCCCTAAATCAACATGTAACCCTAGTTGTTGCCCAGTTCCATGGTGGAATTCAGACTGCGCAACGGTGGTCAGCGCTAAAAAGGAAAGTATCGCACTGTCGCATTGATTTTAAAAGGCGCAGAGCCAGAGCAAAAAGAAATCTTCGAGAAAGTAAGACGTCCTCCTGGAAAGCTTACACTTGATCTCTTAGAAGCCGTTCCAATCATCAATCGTGTAGCAGAAATTTCGTAAGATTCAAGGTTCGTTGTCTTCGTTTTCCATGCTCGGTCTCAATGTAAAAAGGCATCGTCAAACGTAATATAAAGTCATTGATGAGGAACTCGTATCACACTGTGAAAGAGTCCTGTTTTTCTCCATCGTTTCTTCAACAGAGCAGAGATGTGTTACTTGATTTTTTCCAGTTGAAGGGGAGGGTAACATAACATTCCTTTCTCAATGACAGAGCTCACATCTGCCCTTGCGTCTTCGAAAGATACAGCCCCAGGTCTGCATCAAATACATAATGCTATTCTAAAACATCTTCCATAAATGAAAATGAAATTCCTTCTGAAATGAAATGGAATGAACTTGGAATGAACAACCCTCACTGCGCAATGGCGTGAAGCCATAACTTCCAAACGAGGGAAGAGATAGATCCAATCTATTTCACTTTGAACAAATTTCTTTGACAAGCTGCGGTTGCAAATTGTTAGAGAGATTAATCAATCGTCCATTTGTTATATATCTGGAATCGCGAAACCTTTTTTACCATGTTGACATTTTCTCTTACCTGGTAAAGGCCTATGACACTACGGTATATTACGCACATTGCATTTGTGAGGTTTTTTGAGTTTGTCTACCTCTGTTTCTGGAGAGCTTCCTATCTTAGAGGTCTTTTGCGGTCACCTTGGTAATCAGTTGTCATCTAGACATCCCTCGGAAAACGGTGTCTCACAAGGTTCAATCCTGAGCGTCACTCTCTTTGCCATATTTATAAATAGTATTGCGTCAATGGTTCGAGAACCGGTCCATGCGTCTCTCTTCTTTGACGATTTCACTATCTATTGTTCGCCCAGCAGCATCACCGTCATCGAGAGGAAACCTGTATCCAAAATATGCTGTATGTTCACAATGATCCAGATCTTTCTCTTGGTGGCCAATGTCTTCCTTTCGTTGGCTCCAAAAAGTTTCTGAGTCTAACATTCGACCGCACACTGATTTTACGTAATCACACACGTAAAATCCATTCGCGTTATAACTCATCACTGAACCTCCTTCGCTGCCTTAAGTGCATCCTCATGGGGTGCTTACCGCGCTTTCCTTACTCACCTATAAGTCTTGTTAGATCAGAATTAGATTATGACTGTTTTGTATATCTCTGCTTCACCATCAGCACTCAGGCCACTTAAGAGCATCCATCATGCAGGAGTTCGCATTGCAACCGGTGCCTTTCGCACCAGTCAAATAGAATGCTTCTCGGTAGGCGCTGGCGAACCATCCCTCAGAAGAAGACGCAGTATTTTACTTAGATCTTACGGAGTGAAACTGATCGGGGTTTTAGATAAACCCACACGCCAACACATGCACTCCTTCATATTTTGTTCATTTTTCACTGCAAGACCTGCGTTACCTTGCCCAGCGGGTGTCCACTTTAAAAATCTGTTGGAGGACAATGACGTCATTCTACCTCCTGCGCTGAAATACCCACATTCTCTCACCCCAACATAGTTCCTCAGTCAACCAACTACCGACTTCAGACTAAGTAAACTTTCAAAGCAGGACCATCTAAACTTTCCTGCTACTGCGTACCAGCAGCACTTCAGAGAAATAAAAGCTTTCTATTAGATCATGCGTTTATCTACACTGATGATTCATCCATGAACTGTTCTGTGGGTACTGTTTTACACTGCCATTTGCAGTGTGTACACTGCAGAGATATGCAATCCTTGAGGCGCTGAAGTTCATTCAGCTATTTTCAATACGGAGTGTGGTTCTATGACCTGACTCGATCAGAGCTCTGTGGTCAGTGTCTTCACAGTACACTTGTGACTGCTTTACTCTGACTATTTCCCCCCAGGGGACATACATCTAGTAAGTACGTGTTTGGCGACTATTTCCCCCCAGGGGACATACATCTAGTAAGTACGTGTTTGGCGAACACGGGGCCACGAGCTGAGTCTGGCATTACTTCCACTTACTTGTGCTATGCTTCTTCCTTTCTCGTTCCTGACTTCCCTTGGTCTCCTCTTGTTCTTTTCGATCCCGACGCTATTAAGGCTAGGGTTTCTTTCATTTTCCTCATTCCTCTCATTTTTGTCTTACCCCTCATTTTTGTCCCCCTTTATTCTTTGTCCCCCTTCATGTTATGTGCCTCCCTTATTTTCCCCCCCTTCCATTTGATGTTTTGATGTATGTTGAGAGATATGTTTTGGTGTGTTGTAGATCAGGTGGGTTTTTAGTGGGTAGGGTTGAATCATTCCACGAGTCCCACACACGGGGAGATTCATGTTGGCTCTTCCTAGTGCGTAACTGCATTTTCCCTACCTGTACAAGTTTTTTGGGCTCCAATGACCTTTGATGTCGACATGAGCCGTAAAGTCCCACAAAAAAAATACACTGACTATTCAGAATCTAATAAACAGTCTAGCAGTATACAATTTTGAAATAGTCCTGTTGAGTTCCTGGGCATGTGGGTATTATTGGTAACAAAGAAGCTGATGAGGCAGCGAAGCGGAGAACAAGAAAGCAGTTCCTGACATTTCAACCGTTTCCACGTCAGACACAAAGTTTGCCATAAGATCGTCTATTCTTAAGACATGGCAAGCCGAATTCGATTTTTGTGTCTTCAAGCTGAGAATGGTAAAAGACTCTGCTAACCCCTGCTCGTCTGTATCCCGTGCGAACAGACGTGAAGAAATGATTCTAACACGTCTTCACATTGGCCACTGCTATTTAACCCACGATCATCTACGCAGTGAACCTTCCCCCATCTGCGAGACTTGCAACACAATACTTACCGAGGAACATTGTCTTTTGGAATGTCCCAAATATAGTACCATCCTACGGAAACAATCTACCCAATAGATTGGACAAAATGCTTGGGCGAAAAGAAACGACTCAGTTATGCCCTTTTAGATTCCTACAGGAATGTGACCTATGGCATAGTATGTGATCCTTATTTCTATGTCANCACATCTAGATGTGTATAAGAGACAGTTCCTATCCTCTTTATGATTGAATATACGGTAATTCAGGAGGGTTTTTTAGTGAGTATGAAGAGAGTTGCGTTGGCTCTCCCTATAGTGCGTAAATGCATTTTCCCTGCCTGCATTTACAAAATATTTAGATATGTTAGGGCTCTAATGACCTTGACGTCGGTGAACCATCAAGTCGCAATGAAAAAAAACGAACATAAGTTTCCTTTTTTATTGTATCCAAGGGATCTGAACGAACATACCCGTTAATGCTTCAAAAATTTTAATTTAATTTTTTTGTGTATAAAATAACTTGATTTCAAATCTTTTAAATAAATGATAGACCTTTTTAGATTTCATTCATAACTTTTAAATCACTATTTCTATCTTATGTAAATACAAGTAAATAATTTTCAACGACATAATGCAAGTCATACAAATAAATGCATAATATTAACAATTACATTCGAAAGTATATACTGGAGAAATAAATTAATAAGTAATAAAGAGAATACGGCATAACGAAGTAAAATAATCATTATAGTTATTTATAAACGTAAACTTCCGCGGCCGGAGTCAATATAAGCTTGTTTGTCTGGGACAAACCGCGTCTTAGTAGGTGTAAGTACCAACGTTGCGGCCATCGTGCTGTGGCCTTCTTTGGGGTAGTATCAGAGTAACTCTAGTCGACGAGGAACTCATGGTGAGCTTCGATGTTGTCTCACTTTTCACGAAGGTTCCGGTCCGCGAAACACTAAACGTCATAGAACAACAGCTTGGACAGCGAGGCTTACCGTAGGAGTGGGCTAAACCAACAGATTTTTGGATTTCATCAACGAGGCTCATACAAACATCAAATTCACTCGTAATTGAATCCATTGGTCAGTTGCAGTTTCTAGATGTTCTCGTAAAAAGGAATAATGACGGCTCTCTTGCGCATAGCGTTTACCGCAAGGCAACGCATACCAACCGTTATTTGAATGCAGAGTCACACCACCATCCAGCTATCAAACGTGGTGTGTTAAAAACAATAGTCACCCGAACCAAAAAAGTGTGTGACAAAGAGAGTTTATACCAAGAAATGGAACTCTTGCGTGATACTTTTCGCAATACTGGCTACAACAACAAGGCCATAAACAATAATGGCTAAAACAACAAGGCCATAACGTTCGTTCGGAAGATAAAGAAAACCGCTAGTTTTCTAAAACCGCCTTACTCCCATATGTGAAAGAGTAACTGACAAGGTTGGTATAATTCTCAAAAGACGTGACATAAGACCTGTCTACAGTGCCCCTGAAAAGTTAGGGTTAACTCTTGTTAAAGTTAAAGACAGGCTACCCCTCTGGCGTCGGCCGGCATTTACTCCGTACCTAGTAAATGCGGTCGCGAATACATTGGGAAAACCGGACGAACTGTGGAAGAGAGAATGAGGGAACACATTAGACATTTCAAATATGGAAGGACTACCAAGTCAGCCATAGCCCTCCATGCGATAGAGGCGGGGTATGATTTTAATTTTGATGAAACTCGGATAATTACTAAGGAGGTTGCCCAGACGGATCAAAGAAGCCATAGAGATTGCCAGAACACCTAACAATCTTAATGTTGACAATGGCTTGATCTTAAGCCGCGCCTGGATCGCTCGCTTGAGCGCTCCGCTTCACTCGGTCTCCAAGCGCAGAGTGACCCCACACCAGCCCCACCCGGTTCCGCTCCGCCCCCCGCTGATTGGCTGCCGCGCCCGGCCAATCATGGCGTAGCCGCCCAACACAATCTATAACACGTTCGACCTCGCAGAGCACGACAGCGACTTAGGTCTGTACGACTCTGACATTACCCTGAAGAAGGTGTCGCGGATTCCTTTGGTTGGTCAACACTAGCGAGCGGTTTCTAGGCTGACAGAAGGCGACATGGGGAGGGTTGGAGCGGAAGTAAATGGGGAAAGGTGAGGTAGGGGTGGGAAGGTTGGTCAGTCCCGACAGATAAACGCCATGTAGGTGTAAGTAGTTTAATACTCACTAGAACTCTACGACGAGGCCGCAGGCAGTAGAGGATCCCGTCATAGAGGTGGCGTAGTCGCGCCTCGGTCGTGGTCTCTTTGGTTATCGAACCAAGGTGCACGAGTCGCGAACTGGTCGCGAGATGGATGGGCCGAAGATGAACCCTCGTCAGCGTACTACATAATGGTCGTAGGGACCGTCATGATCTGAGTGACTGAGCGAGAGAAGTGCGAGGGCTGAGCGAGCGAGTGATATATTTATATACATTCTGACACCCGCGTCACACTGTCCTACATACTCGTACTGCCTGCGACGTGTACTTGTCCTCAATAGAAAGTGTATACGTGCTCTTCACGACAAAGGCCACAGCACGATGGCCGAAACGTTGGTAGTTACATCTACTAAGACGCGGTTTGTCCCGGACAAACAAGATTATATTATAGTTATTTGTATGTAACCTGTCAATTCAAAATGTTTGTAGTGATTTTAATGTGAAGCCTTTCAGAAATAAAATCATTGAAATAATTTGGTCCTAAGAATAATATGACAACAACCCATTCTATCGAATGATCCTCATCTATACGGTGAAATAATAAAAAAAATATCTTATTGAGAAATAAGAATCTAGTTTTGAAACGTGTGACTATCATGAGTGCTGACAGTGCAACGAACGAATTTGTTTCGAGTGATTCCAGGATATTGTGATCACAGCCCAGGACTAAAATACTGACGAAGCTGCCGTCAAGAGGTTTTGGATCAAAATTGGCCTCTATTTTTAGTTGAAAAGAAAATCAATATGATAATAATATGTACGTTTATCATATTAATGCTACTTCTGGGACATAGTGGTCACAAAAATTAAATTACCTTCAATTGGTCCTAAATTAAAAAAACCTCTTCGACATTATTCCCCAAGTAACTGTTCTTTTCTCGAATCTCCTTCGATAACCAACGTCTCATGAACATTTTTAATTAATAAGTAAAGAAACGTTAACGGAAACGTTGTGACGTTAAAGTTACGATTCGCTATGTTTACTGGAGGGCTACCGCTGTTCATACCGCTGCCCCCCGTTGGGCTTCAAACCCATGTTCTTTTTTAGACAAATTGAATTTATAAACGCACAGAACTTCAAAAGAAGGCGAAATTCAGGAAGAGGTCATATTTGACTAATAAAGTTACATGTTTATCAACTTAGTTTATTGCCCCCCACGTGCTCATACACAATTAGCAAATTCTTTTTTAACAATAATGTTTATTTATTTATGTTTCTACTGTTTCATACAGACAATCTTGATGAAATGGTGTGAAACACTTTTTAATACTTATTACTTATTTCTTGATAAATGATTCGAAAGGGTATACGTTGTGTGATGCCTGCTCCTTGTATTTCCACTAATGTTCTATTAGTCAAACTTTGTGAGTCTTGTGACGTGGTCGGGAAACACAAATTTAACTC
Organism: Laupala kohalensis; assembly: GCA_002313205.1. Classification (NCBI taxonomy): domain Eukaryota; kingdom Metazoa; phylum Arthropoda; class Insecta; order Orthoptera; family Trigonidiidae; genus Laupala; species Laupala kohalensis. The sequence goes on along the minus strand of NNCF01128137.1, from coordinate 109,396 downwards.
GCTGACGGAGCTGAGTATTTAGCTGGTGATATCAAAATTTTGCCCTAATATATTTCTTAGAATGATATACTTGTATGCTTACGACAGTTTAGTGGTTAGTAGTGGAGTGATACCTTAAGCTGTGTCATCACTTGCATTTGCGATACGTTTACCTAGCAAAAAAAGAAAGCTCATTGAGGATTAATAGTCACGGATGCGCAAGCATAAAGTCAAGGAGCCAAGTCCTGTTTTCTCTCTCTTTTCACATATCTCAAAGAGCTTGAAAATGCTACACAAGTTTTAAGTCATACGTAAAATGTATATGAAAATATAAGTACATACAATGAAAAATGATTATTCCCCTAAAATTGTGTTATTATATTCTAGTGAGTTTGTAACAAAATTCAACTACAGGAGAATATTTTTACTGGATTTGTTTATCTTCTCTTAACTCTATTGATTCTGATACCCGAAAAGCATTATTTCCGGAATTATAAAAATATTAAATTTTTAATGTCGTGTACAAAATACGCAAGTTAAAGTTCCAAATGTCTTTTAGTTTGCTCCTTCTCCGAATGAAAGCTTCACAAAAGTAATATTCCTTGTTAACAAGAAACGAGCATTCCTTGCTCCATCACCATTTCGAGTAATATAAGACATGAGCTTTTAATATTGCAGGGATGTTAACTACTGTTTCGCAATTGTCAACTTGGTGGATATTGAGTTGAAAAGTGGAGATGACTTTATCACACTTAATAATGTACATCGTTGTTAGAAATTGTAACTTTCCCAAAAAAAGACGACGACGTTTCATTCTTGTGACACGTTTTAACCAAGAAAAAGTGAGAAGGTGATGAAATTTTTGTAGCCTATAACTTGTTTCACTGTCATATAAATCTCTTAGATTGCGGTGAACCTCACCGCCAGGTAAAAGATTAATCATGTTACGTCGAATGAAAATGGGAGACGGGACCGGGGTTCGAACCTGGGACCTTGAGCTCAAGGTCCCGGGTTCGAACCCCGGTCCCGTCTCCCATTTTCATTCGATGTAACATGATTAATTTGTTTCACTGTATAACCTGAGGTAAATTTTCTCTATTCAGAATAATATAATTCAGTTTCAATAGAAGGTGAGGTGACTACGCGAGTGGTCAAACAACTGATCAACTGAACAGTACCGCGCGATGTATCCACCCCGCTCCGTTGTTGCGTAACAGGGAAGTTCTTTGTCCATGTCGGACGCTTCTCTCAGAGATGGTGTCCTCTTCCGCATTATTCGTTCTATACTCAAGTTCGCCCTCATCTCACATCTATTTTTTTTTTTGGTCAATATACAAATTTATTTATATCTCATACCTATTACGTAATATTTACATCATGGAATAAGTGATGGGCGTAAATGATCGAGTTTTTTTATATTCTTTTTTGAAACGTTTTTTGTAATAAAAGGTTCGTTTTTTTCTCATTTCTTCTATTGCATGGATCCATTTAGCGTCGCTTGGCCGACAAACGGACCGTCACCCACCTCGCCACCGAGAAGCGGAGGCTTGTATCTATTATGTGTCTCGTCCTCTATTATTTCCCCGGAGTCATTATCTCAGCCGTAAGCGTTACATTGTACTTATCTGCGCATCTCATTTAAAGTTTTCTCGCTGTCCCGTTTCATGTTTATTCCTTTGTCACATTTGTTCTGCTTACTTTACTTTTTATCTCTGTCTGGCGGTCACTCACTCGTAACGGACGTCGGTGGCTAGGGAGGGTACCGTGGGTAATGGGTGTGACGTCGCCTGACGTCGTCTGGCGTCACGCAACTGAGCGATCTATGCGCAATTACCGCATCAATAGAGATAAATTTTCTGAAATGCTCTACGTTCTTGTTCCTATTTTTAAAATATTTTAATACTTTCTCACGTCTTGATATCGAAACAATGGAATAAGTTATATTTTCGAGCACAAAATTAAAACAAAATAATTTAATTACAGTGCAAAAAAATATATGTAGCTAACACAATTACCAGTTACAATAATTATTAGTTCTATTTACCATTTTTTGTTGAGTGAATCTCAAAGAAGACACTTAGCTAAGAGAAAAAATATCTCTGAAATAAACAACGGTTCATTTAATTTAAGAATGAGATCGCTTATGAGTTATACTTAATTTATAAATGAGATCACTTTCGTAACTCTTACCATGGAATTCCATATAATACTATTACAACTAATAAATTATCTTACTATTACAACTAATAAATTCGACCCCATCCATGAGAAATATAAGACTCTCCGCACTTAGTAACAAATGACTATCCATTCATGAAATTACTATCAGATTAGTGAAACTGCTAAAAATTCACACAATTCAATTACGATTACAAAATATGTACTTCTTCCTTTCATGAAAACTATCTGTAACCTAAGTATCTTACCTTTGTTTAATTTTTACGTGTCTGAAAAATTCAAATACAATAAAATAGAAAAATCGAGTACAACAACAATTTATTTTTTTCCTTAATGAAAATAGTCTTCAACACAGATTCATAGACCTAGTTGTAATGTTAGGATTTCACTGAGATTTAATACAATGTGAATTTTTTTTTCTTTCTTAACGATTTTATGTGTTATTAATCAATTGCCTTTCTTTCTCTTGAGTTTATCACTGAGATCCTAATTGACCGTCAGGTTCCGGTGTTCTGTCGCCGCCGGAAGGAGCGCACGATGTGCACTACGGCCATAATCGAAGTTATTTCACAGATTTCAACATTAGATGAATCGAACAAAACTCGTTGGTTGGTAGTGACTGCCTTCACTCGTTCTTTAAAATAAACCTTTTCAAAATCTTTATCTGACTATTGGTTTCGAACGAATCACATAATCTACTAACACGTTAAAAAGTGTATTTATGACTGCTCACTATCAACATACTCGTCTCGCCACTCACAATGGTCGGCAACGACGTGTCATAACCTACCATGTTTTTCTTATTGAAAGAGTCCATAATAATTGAAACACATGTAAAATATAAAGAGGTAAGATACACTGGATGTTTGTTGAACCCTCAGAGACGGGCGATGACGAATGAATTCGGAGTTCGCCTGTTGCGCGTGTGGCCTTGAGTCCTGCGTCGACACCTCTACTCTATCTTTATCAAATTATTTCTTTATGTTTAACTAACAGAAATGTGCAGCGTTACTCGACATTTAAAAAGAAATTTAAAACAATCAATTTACTGGACATTCAAAATTTTAAAACAATCCACGAATAAAACATGAAAATAAAATATCTACTTGCATTGTTAAACAAATATACAAAAGTTACATTAACAATCAAAGAAAAGTTGGGTGCTGTGAATTTATTTTACAACACACAAACAGAGGGTATTAAAGCGTCTGTCCACAGGTTTGGATTTTTTAGCTCATTTTGCCCCGGGTTGCCCGTGATTTTTGTATAATATTTTAAATTCATATCTTAGTGTCCTCGTTTCTCTTCTTTTGTGATATTAAATTTTCACAAAAGCTACAATATACACACAGTTTTCTGTTTTATATGTTAATATGTACGTAATTACGTGTTTAACTCTCTTGCAAATAAAAAAAAAACGCAAATCTAATATGAAATACTTATTTTCTCTCTTATTTGTATAAACATCACGGATTATAACATAATTCACTCTGTTTTTCTTCAAAAAGAATTTCTTTTGTATCTCTCTCGGTGGAGTTGTTCTTTTTTTTTTGTGGGGATTTACGGCTCATGTCGACATCCAAGGTCAAAAACTTGTACAGGTAGGGAAAATGCAGGTACGCACTAGGGAGAGCCAACTTGACTCTCCCCGTGTGTGGGACTCGTCGAATGATTCAACCATACGCACTAAAAACCCTCCTGATCTACAACACATCATAACATACATCAAAACATTGAGGACAAAAAAAATGAGGGGCGGGGACAAAGAATAAGGGGAGACAAAAATGAGAGGAATGAGGAAAATGAAAGATACCGTAGCCTTGATAGGGTCGGGATCGAAAAGAACAAGAGGTGACCAAGGGAGGTCAGAAAAGAGAAAGGAAGGAGCATGGCACAAGTAAGTGGAAGAGTTGTTCATGAAGACAACCACATTCAGAGAATATTATGACAAATAAAATGGTTTAAACTACTTTATTCGTTTTAGTGTTATTAATAAACAGGAGATATTTATAAAATTCAATGTTCGTCATCTTAGATCAGATAAAACACACTCAAAAATATTAATAATATGCAGAAAAGTATTAAATGTCTTGCCAAAAACTCTCAAATAAATAAATAAATAATAATAAACAAAAAAGTATATTTCTCATTGTATCATCTTTCTAAACATGAGTCAAGGTTCCCTTAGGTTAGATGTCCTTGAGGAAGACTAAACATAATAATAATAATAATAAT